>OY735205.1:35062889-35067889 GCA_963457665.1 Thysanoteuthis rhombus
ACGTTATTGAATATATTAAAAAAATTAGTCTGATTTAATTGTGTGAAGATATATTGAAATTATCTATTTTTCATTTTGTAAGGCTGGAAATGATTAAAAAAACATACCTGACAATTTTTGAAAAATTTGATTACCAATCAAAGAAAATAACAATCTTTCCTTCCATCGTCGATAAATGGAATTGGTAAAAATTAGGCTTAACAATGAATTATCAGCATTCATTAATCATTCTTCGTAAACTTTGTACAAAGTTTCTGTTTGAACTCAGAATTGAAAAAAAATGCCAGCAGAACTTTCCCAAATGAAATATATGGCAAGAAATCCGATATTAATCATTACTAGTTTCCGATTTCTGGATTCATGCCTTTGACAGGTGTGCATTAGGGCAGCGCAAACATTGCACCGATACAGAACCCCAAGATTTTTATCCTCCTCCCCTCAAAAAATGTCCTGAAACATATTTTAACATTTTTATTTCATTTTTTTTTGCAGGGCACACCAAGCAATTGATTGAGGTCCTGCAATTGGGGGGGGGGGCATATTCAATTAGAAAAATAAAAACTCAATTTTAATTTGTTGGGCCGACGTAGTTAGTGAAATGTCTCGAGTAAATTTTCTTGATGATTTATCATGTTAGGTAGAGATAGATTATTCATCCATAAAGATCTTCATTCAAAATTATACATCATAATTTTATGAATATTCCATCTTTGTTTTGATTTGTTTGGAAATAATAGCTTAATACAAAAGTAGAAGTCCTCCCTCTCAAAATGGTATGCACAGAACCTTACCAATGATAAATTCACCATTGATATTAGTGATAAGTATAATCAGAGCTATCTTAAGGACCTCTCGCCCCTCGTTCCTAAAACATTAAAATTAGATTTATTTTCTTTTCAAATTGAATTTCGGAGCCCCTAAAATCGCAGGGCACCAGAAATGTCCCCATGCCATAAGACGGTCCTGTCGATAAACTGATTAGTACAAAAAAAAAATTCTTTTCACATTTATTCATTAGATATTAACCATGTCAAACCCATTTGTGATGTCCAAGTTTATTAATTAAACTAGACAAGCCTGAGTGTTGCAGGGTCATACTCCACTCGTACTTCTACTACTTCGATAATGTTTGGCTCAGTTGGTTAGAGAACCGACTATAAAGCTCTAGGTCTTGATTTCGAATCACTGTTAGGAAATCTATTTTCATTTATCTGGCTTAAGGTGACCGAACAGAGAAGAGTTAACTCCTATAAATTTAATTTTTCTCGTTTCGGGTGGGAAATAAAGTCAACTCCAACCCAGATAGGAGTTTGACAAAATTCGAACTGGTATCAAAATTCAATTCAAGATTCAGAATCTTTAGATTTGGCTCTACTTCAGTGCAAATTTTGCTACCAATTAAATCAGAAATTTAAACTTCAAAATACTCAAATTTCTGCGAATTTTAGATAAAGTTCGGATCAAAACGTTAACTCTCGATATGTTCACGCAAAGAATTTGAGCTCAGATGCTAATTTTAATGTCTGATTGGGAACGTAATATTTTATTCACCTCCATTCGTATTGGATTATGATCGAAGTATCTCTTTGATAACCACCCACTCACCCACCTTTCCACCTTTATCGTATACGATATACAAAATTTGTTATGTCATGGTCAAGTCATAAAATAAAGATGAATATGCCCTCCCACACACACACACATATCGTATATTCTAATTATGTGTCTTTGTGGGAGTTTTAGGTAAATTTACACTTGCATAGGTAAATCAACAAGTCCGTAGCCTAATGATGAAAACACGTTTATTTTACGCTACATGTATTTTTCAAAATAATCTCCTACCTTGTCAATGCACTTAACTCAATGTTTCTCCGATAGATCGAACGTTATAACGTGAAAATTTTCTATGAAAATTCAGCTAGTAACCGTCGGGCTACAGACTTACTGATCCACATGCACACACACACACACACACACACACACACACACACGTATAAATATCTCTCTCTGTATATATGTGCATTCACGTATATATATATATATATATATATATATATATATATATATATATATATATATATATATATATATATATATATATATATATGTTCTATTTTTACCTATAAAGCTACTTCCTTGTAATGTAAAACCAGTTTACAGTGACATCTGGTTTCTTTTGTTTAGAAATGACTAATATTTTGGGTAAAAAAGATAATTTTTTGAATATATGTTTCGGTATTTTTTTTTACGTATGTACACAACTCTGCGTGCATATGTGTGTGTGTGTGTGTGCGTGTGTGTGTGTGTGTGTGTGTGTGTGTATGGTAATCCTGCTTCTTATAGATAGATGTGAGCAATATATTTTGTATAAAATATACTGAAAAAATGAAAAGAAATGTATCTTTTGGCCCCGTATATTGTAGAAATGAGAACGTATGTCAATACAATCGGTTAGTTGTAAAGAGATTTTAGGGAAGATCTTACATTCTTACAGTTGATGGAATTATATAAAAAAATATTCAAAAAACGATACTGCACCAATGATATGGTATAGCATATCATATTTGCAATAAAAATTCATACCATTTATGAATTTAAAAATCTAACTTGATTGTCATGAAAAGTTGGAAGTACGATTAATTTATTGTATTCGTCTGATTTTTTTTTTTCGAAAAAATTCCGTCATTTTTCTTGATATGTATCTTGAAAACTTTCAGTATATCGATGTATTTGATGCGTGTGTACATACATATATATCATATAGATAATGCTTATTTACAGAGACACACAAAAATAGATACTTAAATGCACGTATATATACCCATTACGTTATTAAGAAATGGATGTATAATCCGACATGAATAATCGTAAATGAGTTATATTTCTTTGAAACTCAATTCGAAATGCTTGATTCCAGCAGCATCCCCATTTTCATCAATTGTTTATTCTATGCACGCTGTCTAGGCCAAATCATACATTCACTGTGTGACAACGGGAGATCATTTCAAATAGAATCTCAAAAAGTGATATAATGCATTTATGATTATATATACGCAAGCATGCGTATAGATAGATAGATAGATAGATAGTTAGGTAGATGGGTCAGTAATTTTTTGTCAATACCAGCAATATCTTAGATATCTGAATATGGACTCATCTCAAACTGACACATAAAGATACGTGCACTCATACATACACACACACACACACGCGCGCACACACACTCACACACACACACACACACACACATATATATATATATATATATATATATATATATATATATATATATATATATATATATATATATGTATATGTATATGTATATGTATATATATACTCATACATCTCTACAGCTTCAAATCACAATTCTTCCGAAGATGGACTCATTAAAAAGAAAGAAGAAAAACAAGTGAGTGTGCCCGAAAGGGAGAAAAACATTGGTAAGGCGATGGCATTCAAAAAATGACATAGGTCACTTATTGTTTTTTTATTTCAAAATAGCATTTGAGGTAAGATAGAATCGGTAGGTTATTGGAAGAAAAAAACCTATCAATAAAGATACAAGATTTACTTGATCAAACAAGCACAAACGAAGCACCTTTTCTCCACACACTTACACTTCTATATACCTATTTACAAGCCAGGATACCCGGCGTTACCCAGAAAAATAAGACTGTTAAACTAACAAAACAAGAAAGCAGATAATATTTTATGGCGATTTCATAAATATTAAATGGGGGGGTGTACACACTAGGCGGGACCGCACACACTCCCGGGAAAATCTGAGCTGTGTTCACCCTCTGGCAGTGCACATCCTCCTGAAACTTTATGAAAATTAATTTTCTCAAAACAGAATTCAGATACACACCTTTGGCGTTAGTAGTTCGCACGTCTTGTTGATGTGTTTGGATGGAGTTAGGGTTAGAGGTTGGGTTTGGGATTTTTGCTCCAAGGAAAATGTTTTACTGTCGAGTTAATGTTAGACTCCTTCAAAAATTGAGCCAAAACTGTCATAACCACTGGTAGAAAGAAATTCACATTTGCAGTTTTCTAGGACAGACGGAAAGCAAATTTCCAGTTTAGCATTATTGTTACTTTGTAAACAGAAACCCGTCTTAAAGTGTTATCGACATGAGTATTAAACGTGTTGATCGGCGATTAAAAACACAGATCGGCGACACTGCGCGAAAAAACGACTTGTGTTGAAGATACGGCTCAATCGACGATAATTCGATCGGATCGTACTGCAAACAAAGATTTTTTTCTCAAAACTGTCAAAATTCCAGACAGTTTTAGAACACCTAAAATCAAAAGAAAAAAAAAGTTCCTCCAATGGAGCTTGATTTTAATCCACCAGATCTATTTTCCGTGCCTCTGACCATACGGCTATAGGGGTTTCCACGCTTTTAAAATAATCTTATCTTTAAATAGGAGCACACGAATTAAGGCAGAAAAAGAGATTAAAACATTTGACCACCTAACATGTGTAGGTTCAAATGAATGGTACATACCGGTTGGTGTTGATACAGTTGCATGGGTCGATTAAAGTTTTTTAGAAAATCACAGATGAAAAAAAAAAAAATGATAGATAAATAAATAAAAATACCCCCTCTACAATCCCTACAATTTTGCGATTTTTCCCCCACAAAATTTGACCCAAAATGTGTACTGTAGATAAATTTAGTCTTGCTGATATCGGATATGCTTTGTTTTTCAATAGTGATGCGTAGTTATAGATATGCAAACATATATAAACACCTAACTACTTCATTATATGTGTGTGTATATATATATATATATATATATATATTATATATATATATATATATATATATATATATATATATATATATATATATATATATATATATATATATATATATATATATATATATATATATATATATATATATATATATTATATATATATATATATATATATATATATATATATATATATATATATATATATATATATATATGAATGCACTGACCTT
>OY735205.1:35072889-35090389 GCA_963457665.1 Thysanoteuthis rhombus
ATGGTTGGTAAGTAATAAGTAATACAATGTCTTCAATGAAAGACAGGCGGAAAAGGAAGAGGCCAATGTCTTGGAGAGTTCGTTTTTTTTTTTCTTCAAGTCTTCAAGAAGGGAGAGAGAGGAAGGAAGGAAGGAAGGAAGGAAGGAAGGAAGACAAAAAGAGTGATTGAAAGTATTATATCAGATAGAAAAAGGAAGTGTTATATCCAATAGAGAGAGAGAGAGAAAGGAGGAATCGTTAAGGAGAGTCGAATGGATGTAGAAAGAGAAAGGCGACGGGAAGGATTTCAAGAAAAGATGAAAAGCGAGAGAGGGAAGTAAAGGAAAAAAGAGAGAGAGAGATTCTGCAGGAAAGTGATAGCCGATCGGATGGGACAGTATGAGAGAGAGACAGAGAGAGACAGAGAGAGACAGAGAGAGATGCTAATTTAAATCTTATACGTACAAAATAAGAATTGATAATTACTGCCAAGGAAAGAGTACGGAGGAAAGATTTTGGTAGACGGATAGATAGATATGAATAGCCTTGTATAGATTATTGAGTAACGGACAGAGAGATAGATCTGAATCGCCAGGGATAGAGATATTAAGTGATATATATCTATCTATCTATCTATCTACATATATATATATATTTATATATATATATATATATATATATATATATATATATATATATATATATATATATATATAGATAGATAGATAGATAGATAGATAGATAGATAGATAGATAGATAAATGATGTGCGTGCTAAAAAGAGAGGGAGTAAGGAATGATTGGAGGGGGCTGGGAAGTAGAAAAAATGCGGGTTTGAATAGAAAGCGACAAAAGACAAAGACTTCGCAAATGACCCGACCGGCCTCAGCCATTCCTCCCTTATCCGCGACCCGAATCACCCCACCCCGAACAACAATCCCCCCCTACCACCACGACCAAATCGCTTCTGCCTCTTCGACTGCCACTGCTTCAGTCTTAGGCACAAGAACGGGAACTCATTTTAAAATTCTCCTCAGCACCTTTCCAATTGCCTTCTTTACCTCCCGCCATTTTTTCATACTTCTTTCTTTCTGCATTTTCTCTTCTCTCTCCTTCAGTCTTCCTCCTCCCTCTCCCCCTTTTTCTTCTTTTTCTTCTTCTTCTTTTTCTTCTTCTTCTTCTTCTTTCCGTACAAGTTTTTTCTCGCCCCCCTCGCTCTCTCTCCCTCCTCCTCTCACTGCCACCATCACCACCACCACTACCTCTATTGCAAATTCACCCGCCCCGTCTCCGCGACCATATGAATCTTCCCCCACCCCCCACCAACTACCACTGCTACCACTCTGCTCCGTTCTACATCTCCCCCCCTCTCCTCTTACAACATACCTACATTGCGTTGTTCGCCTGCCCAGTGTTTCCTACCATTCCTCCTTCTCTCTTTATGTCTTTACAATAACCATCCTCAGTCCTCCCCCCCACACCCTCGTTCTTTCCGCCCACTACATTTACTTCTCCACTCCACCTACCTCTCCATTTATTTATTTATTTATTTATTTTTTTTACCCATCACCCCTCCCACTCTCCGGGACTCCTATCCACCCCCACCCCCCGCACTCTTCAACACTTCACACCTTCAATGTGTCCCCCCTCTCTCCTTGTCCTCCTACCACGATCAGCTTAACCCGACAATTCTCAATCCCCCCCTTTTCTTTCTTCAAATACTCCTCTTACTGTTCCCACCTTTCAGTTTCTATACTTCTTTCTTTTTTTTTCGACTTTCTCCTGCTTCCCCTCATTTCTTCACACCTTTACTCCTGCCCCCTCCTACCACTTCATTGCCTTCGCTGCACACCCACACCCATCTCTCAAGCCTCCGCTGACCCCTCCACCCTCCTCTGTCACCCTCCCCGATCACGCCTTCTTCCTTATGTCTTAACTATCTTTTCTATTCTTCTTTATCGTTTTCGGCATTCCTGCTTCTTTCCTTCGCTACTAATGCGTCCAAGAGAGAGAGAGAGAGAGAGAGAGAGAGAGAGAGAGAGAGAGAGAGAGAGAGAGAGAGAGAGAGAGAATGGTAAGAAGAGAAAATACAGGAGCACACACACACACACACACACGGAGACGTGCAAGTGCACGGACTTTTACACCCTTATAACATTATGCACATGCGCAATCTCACTGGGAGAAAGAGGAGAAAAAAGAAAAAAAAAACTTTACACACGCACGCAGATACCCAAGCAAATTCGTCCACACTCGCACGGTAGTAAAAAGATTCAGCTTTGATTAATCTCCACATAGATATGTTCTCAGAGAGAGGCACGTTCAAATTGAACATCCGCATACAGAGACGCTAATGCACTCACATGTAAATTATTGACATACACGAAATATAGGCACACACACATTCAATTAAGTTTATATATAATAAATAAGTTGATCAGCATCGTTTAATACGCTTAAACTTCGTGTCAGATATAGAAGTAAAATATACTTAATATTTAACAATACATACGTTCATAGATATGTACAAGCGAAAAAAAATTATAGACATGCTTGCATATACTCAATATATATACATACACACACACACACATATATATATATATATATATATATATATATATATATATATATATATATATATGCATGCAAGCGTGTGTTTCTATTTACCAATCTGCCTTTCTATTCGAAAACCGATAGATAGATGGGTAGATAAAAACACAATGTATATATTAGGAAATATGTACTTACTGAGCTTGTAGTCTGCCTCGTGGCTGAAGTTGTTTCACATTTCCGACGGATAGCAAGGGACGGTGTACAAGGCTAGCGAAAGGTCAGGATTTCAAATGCTGATTTCCAAGGCAGGCAAACCTTCTTAGATACGATGATTGACGTAACACCATTTTTCTCACCACTTCGGCCTTGGAACGTATGAAACTAAGTTTGAATATCATGCAGATGTATGAGTATATCACACACACACACATATATATACATGTGTGTGTGTGTGTGTGCATGTGATCATATGTATGCATATGAATACATATATACACATACACGCATAAATAGATATAGCTCACACACACACACATATATATGTGTATAGATATATGCATACACACACACACACACACACACACACACACACACACATATATATATATATATATATATATATATATATATATATATATATATGAAGTGAGAATCAAAAAGAGGGAGACGAGATTAGAGAGAGAGGGAGACGTATTATAGCATAGACGTGCAAACATGGACATAGATTAGGTGAAGAGAAACACACCTTACAATATTATTACATATATCTATACGTGCATTTACCTCTCCTGACTTACCAATAAATATGTATTTTATTTCAGAAAAAGAATATATGCGCTTATATATAAACGTTAAATCATGAATATGCACGTAAATGCATAAATATTAAACATGTGTATTTGCATGTAAACATCAACCCGTAAATCCACATGGATTGAAATACATGCATACACACAGACAAACACACACACACACACATATACACATATATATGTATATATATATATATATATATATATATATATATGTATATATATGTATATATATATATATATATATATATATATATATATATATATATATATATATACGCACACACTTACACGCACACACACACACACACGTACACATACATAGATATGGGCCAGTCGCTTAGTTTTATTCGGTGTGTGTAAAAATTCTGAACGAACCCGCCAGTGGCGACTTAAGTGGAAGAAGCAGAAGAGGGAGAAAATTCTGACGCGACGTGTAGGGGAATGGCGGGGAACACAAGTACCGAGAGGGTGGAGGAATTTATAGTCGGACTGCACTTACATAGGCTACATATTCGTTGAAGTGTTATTTATAATCTGTAAGTATGGTCAATAATTAAACACACACACACACACACACACACATATATATATATATATATATATATATATATATATATATATATATATATATATATATATATACACACATATATATATATGTATATATATATATATATAGAGAGAGAGAGAGAGAGAGAAAGAGAGATTGCTCTCTTTTTCTTCCATTCGACCTTAGGGGGCACGAGCGGGTTCTTTAAATCAGATTGACCAATATCTTTAAATGGCAGCACATTTTCAGGCGCGCGCGCTTGCGAGCACTCACACACACATACACACACGCACACGCACAGACACACACACATTCATGCATGCAGAGAGAGAGAAAGAGAGAGAGAGAGAGCGAGAGAAACAAAAAATGAGCATGTGTGTTGTCACACAACAAAACCCTAGAAAACTCTTACCATACTCACACACACACATACAAATGGAAACTTTGCCACGGAAACTCAAGTCTGCAGTAAATTTTTCATATTTAACGCTTTAAAAATGAACAAAAATGCTTTTTGCGTTTGTGAACAAACTTTTATGACTTGTGCTTATTTTTTTTTTAATGTATATCTGTCTGGATTTGAGATATATGCGCTGCACACTTATGGCCTCATACACTTATTCACGTGAATTTGAGTGATTTGCGTCATATATATATATATATATATATATATATATATATATATATATATATATATATTGCATATCACATACATATAAGTATATATATGTATGTTGCAATTCATATACATCGAGTGCTCAATATCTTTGTAGACAGAATTGAACTTCACCTGACGAATGCAGACCGCTTTTAATCGCTTGCAAGGGACTAGTCGTGAAATAAATCTAATGTAACAGAATCTTGTATCATATGTCTATATATATATATATATATATATATATATATATATATATATATGTGTGTGTGTGTGTGTGTGTATTCCTCTCTGTATGTGTGTATGTGTGCAGTGATGAGAGTGAATTTACTATTGCAACAATCGATTGCAAGATTAGCACGCTGATCATTATATTTATATATATATAAATGTATATATATGTATATACATACATATATATATATATATATATATATATATATATATATATATATGTGTGTGTGTGTGTGTGTGTGTGTGTGTGTGAGTGCACATTCCCTGGCAGACCAATAAAAGCCATCGCACACCTTTGGCTACGCACGTCTACCCATGATTTTTGGGGCGTGGTTAGATTGGAGTTATTGTTTTTCGGAAATAGATGAATATTAATAAAAGACGTACAAAGTCGGGTATAAAGGGTACTTTCCACCTTAAATTGGCCTGTAGGAACCTTGGAAGTCAGCGCTATCTATCGTATAGTTATCCTGGGGTCAAGTTACTCTTATGGATATTTTTTTTACTTCCATGCATCAGTCTTTACACACACACACACACACACACGCACACTCACGCACACACACACACACACACACGCACGCACACACACACACACACACACACACACACACACACTCAAACATATTTAGATAGATAGATTTTATATCTAATACTTTGAAAGCTACGAATGTTTGCTTGCTCCAGTGTTTTTATTGTCGGCCAAACTACTACACTCTGGGGGCTGAAATTCGAGTAAAAGGCCAATTTGACCTAGGATTATCATAGGTTAAGGGCTGCTGACATTAAGGTCCGTCTAGGTCATTTTATGGTGAGATCAATTTGGGGATAAAATTACTATTTTTTTAATAAGATAAATGGAAGGGAGACAACTGCTTATCTTCCAAATTTTACCAAAAGGAAGGAATCAAGTTAGCCCCCTCATTATGATATCAGGATTCTAAAGCTCTGAGAGCCTGTGTGTCTTCCAGGAACTGGGGCGGATGCAAGTGGGCTCTGTCGTTTGCATTATTGTGGTGTCATATTTGACTTTGTTTCGATCAGCTCTTGCCATAAACTGCACGAGGGTATATAGTATATTGATACAGGGTTTAAGTTCTGTTGATACACCCCTTATTTTTTAACCTTTGCACGTATTGATCTGTACGTGTTATAATTTACTGTAATTCAGCTATATTACTTCTACGATTAATATTGAGTATATTCAGCATTTTTCAATTTTATTTTTCGTCGGTGTATATTTGGGGTGTTCACTTTTATGAACACGGGAAACATACCTGACAAACAGAGTTTGAATTTGAACTGCTTATCCCACTTTGCAAAAGGCATGAATTAATTTCTTCTCAGGCAATTTTATCTGTTATTTAGCAATCATATATACATACATGAATTGATATAATTGATAGTCAGTCCAGATTTTGTGAGTATATGATTGTAGCGGTTGTTATGGGGTGGGGAAGATTATGTTCTGCCGACCATGCAGATGAGGAGGACCATCATTATCATCATCCCTTTATTATTATCTCTTGAATCTCTCTAATTCGCCATGCCATATTATTTTCTACCGGCCACAATTTGGCATATGATTTCTGAGGATTCACCTCATGAGTTGTGATGCCTAAGGGTTATCTGACATCATTGCAACATGGCCTTCCCATTGCCATTTGAGTTTTCTAATTTTATGATACATCAGACTCCTGTTTTTTGTCTTACATACTGTGCTGTCTTTTAACCTCTCTGAATGATGTTGAGCGTGATTCTCTCTTGCTCACGTTGCATGGTTGTTAATTCGAGAGCCAAAGGTGACAATTGGGGGAAACATTAACTGAGGACCTCCGTTAAAAATCTGATATGATTTTATTATTCTCGAATATTGAGCTTGCTCAGTCGAATGCCTGCCAACTTAACGTGATTTTTCGTTTGATTTCCTCTTTTAGAAATTTCATAATGATTCATTGTCCCAGGTAGATATAGTGGCCAATTTTTTTTCATTTCAGCATTTTTGATTTTGATCATTGTGTCTATGTCCTGAACAGATTTGTTACATATGGAGGCTATGAGGTTTCTCGGCAAAGAGATTGATGTCGTCAGCAAATCTGGATTGTCGAGTCGAAATTTCGGAAGATCATTTCGATGCAAGCTGTGATGAAATGAGGTCAGCAGGTGTCGTGTTGTCAAACTCCTTTTTCGAGCTGGAAAAGCTCCGAGTCTTGATGAAGTCTTATAAATGATCTGTTGTAAGACCCTGACATTATCCTCATGAATTGGAGTGATGTGCTGCATATATATATATATATATATATATATATATATATATATATATATATATATATATGTATATATATATATATATATATATATATATATATATGTATATATATATATATATATATATATATATGTATATATATATATATATATATATATATATATATATATATGATTATGTCGATGACTTAGGGGATGTCATCCGATTCGAATACCCTCTTTGAATCAATGAATGAATGTCAGCATTAGGGGTCCTATCTTTGACTGGAGGCTCAAGAATGAACATATTCCTAAAGAATCTCTGAGAACCGAACTCACTATAGTAATTTATATACTGAGCCTAAGTTCGTTTGACTCAAGGATGGAATAGTTGGATGCCTAATGAGGATCGATCTTACTACCTTAGCCTCGAGACGAGCTTGTTAACTGCTTTGGTAGACACCTACACAGTAACTTTATTACTTACATTCTTTTCGGGACAAACAATCATTTCGAATCAGTACCAAATTAGGGAATTATTATTGCAGTTTCGGGCTTCAATTGTTAAATCCCGATGTGACTGATCAGATGAAGATGGAAGAGACACCCAAGGAGAGTGTTTTTTCTTTTTTCAAATGAATGGTATTCTAGAAATGTATTGAGCTTAACTTGGACTTGCACAAAAGCAAACCTGAAAGCAGTAACTGAGCTCATGGATTCACTCGAAAATAGGATCTCCTCTCTCGTAGCCCATTGCCCCTGCATCCACAAAATTTCATTGAAATTCATGAAGAACTTTTGGAGATATCGTGTTAGCAGACAGATAGATAGACGGAAAGGCGGGCAAGACCGAATACGTGTCCCTCAGCGGGGGTAATGAGCTAAGAAATGAAAGAAATGAGTGATGCATCGATCTTCCTTGAGAGCCTTGAAATATCAGCGTTCGAAATCTCGGGCGCTGGCGAGAAATATGCAATTAACCAGTTATTTACGAACCAAAACCTTTTTCTGATACAAGGCTAGGGCATGAGGATCGATCTCATTACATCATAGTTACTGAGCGTAGTGAGATCGATCTTCATTGGGTGTCCCATTGAATGTGTGAACAGAAAGAGAGAGAGAGAGAGAGAGAAAGAGAGAGAGAGTGAGGGAGAGAGGGGGGAGATTGTAGGGTGTTGAGCAATTTAGTTATCGGTAAGTAAAAAGGATTCAAAACACCTCAGCCCTGGCATGCCACGGTGCTTAATTGAATGGTTAAATGAGTGCTGGGTTAAACCAGTCTCCCATGACTGCTTATACAGTAGCAGCAAAAATCTATCCCCAATAACAACCATGTATCTCTCTCCATATATACATATGTGTGTGTGTGTGTGTAAAGAGAGAGAGAGAGAGAGAAAGAGAGAGTTGCTTCAGGTAGGAATAAGTGAATACTGTTACGTCACTGAAGAAGAGAAAAATTCCCACGTATAACGTTACACACACGGGCAAACAGACCATTGTCTCTTTCCCTCCGATATAATCAGCATCTTCGTAGTCATATGCTTGTTATATCAAATAGTTATTAATGTTCGGTATAGTCTGGCACAAGGTCAGAAGTGTTGACCACCTACTACTACTGGTGCTACTGAGAAATGAGCGAATATCAGATTTTCTAAGCAGGCAATGGATTTTTCTTTTTTTTACTTTGTCAGGCACAGGGCTATCTATTATCACGTAACGATCGGAGTGGATCATATTCTCAAAATGATTGGTGAGATGAGCCTAACTATTTGGCTGCGGCACACTTCCTTGCTATGTTTACTAGTAATCACTTAAAATCTTTACGAAATGAAATCCTCCACTGAAAGTATAAAAACAACTTCTCAGAGAGAGAGAGAGAGGGAGAGAGGGGGAGAGAGAGAGAGAGAGAGATTCCACTGTTAAGATTGTAAGAGGAATCACTCATTCACTTGATATAAAAGCTAGATATGTTCACACTGGTTGCACGCTAATGCTAAAATTTGCAGGTAAAAATTCACACAATACATACTACAACCGCTTGAGTTTATGCGTACTACTACAGCAATCTAATCCTTCTGAGCATTTCGCGTGTATATAGTGTGTACGGTGAGGTTCAGTAAGTAAAGAAAGGCCAGGCATGACAGAGAACACCTTCTCATCGAATGTTACAAGAGATATTATACCGATGTTTAGATATAAATTCTATTCCACCTATATATTATACGCGAACGGAAATGATATACCTGGAGATATATGCTGGTGTTGTATGGGCAGGAATATATAGATCAGTACTTTGCTTGGATAAAAATTCGTATTTGCATTACGAGATCCACACGGATTCCCAAACTCTTTAATGTATGAATGGCTTGGCTTGACAAACGAAGATTTTTTGTAGTTTTTTTTATTTCCTACGACAAAAGGACCTCAGACAACTGAGCATGTGTACGGAATAACCCCCTAGACAGTGCAAAAAAGTCTTACGGTGGAATACAACTTGTATATGTCAGTATGCACGTCCGTGTGCGTGAGAAACAGAGCACACGCGCGTGTGTGTGTGTGTGAGAGAGAGAGAGAGAGAGTTTTAGCATCTGCATATTTATATCAGATCTAGTGAAAGAAACGTCCGACACACGCACATACATACATGTATTTGGTATACTTGTATAGAAGCAAGTTTGCAAATCAGGTGATATATATGTATAGAGAGAGAGAGAGAGGGGGAGAAGAGGGAAAGGTACAAGTATTCCTCGAGGGGGCCCAATAAATGTAAGAGATAAGCTACACTGTTTTGAGATTATTCTATATTCAATAATTAGGATATTTAGTAAAAAGGATTTGTGTCCCTAGTTATATTTTCCAGCTCGCTAAAAATATTTTCATTCTCTGTATATATCTGCTTCATTTGTTTCTCAACGCGGACAACGATATCAAAAAGAAATGAATATATCATCCGACAGGAATAATTATAAATGCATTATTCCTGCAGCATCCCCATTTTCTTTAATTATATATATATATATATATATATATATATATATATATATATATTGGTGATCAAACAGTCTCACTCAAATAAATTACAAAAAAGAGTCGTGCAACATCTGGACACTATATATCTTGGTTCTATCAACATATTATCAATTTTCCCCAGGTGGGTTTAACTCATATGAAGTGCACTCTGTAACGCCATGAGTCTAAAGCAAAAAATCAAGTTCTCGGGTAAATTGGGGGTAAATCCAACAGAGACCCGGTTGTACTGTAATACATATACTATAGAGATAGTAGACAATGTCCATGCTCATGTCTTTGAGTGGCCAAAACGGTTCGGCTTGAAAGTCACCGCAAAATTACTGTCGGGTATTTCCAGTTTATACTGGGTGGCATTGGTATTCATCAACCTCCCCTCGAGGGCAAATATGACACGAATCTCGGTTCAATTTGCTTTTGCCACAGGCGTCAGGGTATACTCTAGACCAAACTCTGCTAGTGCAATGGGGAGGTATTGCCTGTGAGGCAGATCCCAAAGACAAAGCATGCGTTCTTTATGGCATGTTTCCCCGAAAAAGTACCTTGATTGATAGTAGCCAAAAGCTCAGGAAGCATCAGATACACTGATATCTAGCAAAAAGTTATTTTTGGCCGCAACAGTTTTTTAGTGCGATGTTAGATTTTATGGTCAAATAATGCAACATTGAATTTGAATGAACTTATATGTTTTTCCTTCTACTCAAACTCAACAGACTCAAAAGATAAAAAGCTTTGATTTTAAGCTACATGCTTTGCTCCTTTGTAATCAGCTGCGGGTTAAGTTTAGCTTTGTGACAATGCACAACAATGTTTCGTGTCAAATTGTCAAATCCTGTTCATTGCTCTCAAAAATTATACACATTTCAACAATCTCTCTTGTCATTGTATAAGTATCAAATGTTGAATGTGTCAGTTTTTATTGTTTGGATTTGTAAAATTGTAGATGAAACAAGATCAAGGGTTAGATTTATGCAAGAAGTAGACAGAAAACTCGAGGGGAAATCAAGGTATCTATCACCGAACCATTAGTGGTTTGCTTATGTCACAGTTTTGGTGAGCACAATACTCATGAACGGTATATATTTTTAGCATGAATGAACAAGAAAAAATCACATTTCTAACGTTAAAAGGACTGAAAGACAGTGAATTTTAAAATGGGATTTCAAATATTGTTAAATCTTCCTCTCTGTTTCAGCAACTATTGCATTACTCTATTCGTATTATTTATCATAAGAAAGAGGCATCTATAGATATGGATAACACGAAGATATCACAGATTCATAAAGTATGCAAATTTACTGAATGCTAAAAGTTTTGAGGATACGAAGCCAGGCATTCATACAAAACATATTTTGGAACATAATCTCCTTCCTTGTAAATGCACCGAAACAAAAGCTTCTTTGTAATCCCAGATTATACAATGAAAATTTCAGATCAGAATTAGGTTAACTGCCATCAGGCTACATAATTACTGATAGACCAATATATATATATATATATGTATATATATATATATATATATATATATATATATATATATATATATATATAAGTAAACTCAAAACAAAACAAAAAGTGTCGAAGGATCTTCTATTTTTTTCTAATTCTTTCTTTCAAATATTTATTTAATTCTCTGACCGACTTATTTTGGCTTTCTTGCCTTCATTGGTGCATTGACAAAATTAAATACGGCATAGATCTACTAGTGTGTATTTCAACTTATTACGACTTGCTTGTATGAAAAATGATATTAAGTTTGATATGTAGGGATACATTGTGTTATAGTCATTTGACCTAAGATGATTTGTTTGTTGATATACCATCTTCTCTACATAAGTGGCACGATACCATGCATATATCGTCTTGTCAGGCCCACATTCGATTTTACACAGAACTAAACTCTTAACGAAACCCCGGAGAATAACTTCCTGAAAACCGATGGAAAATGCCTGAATATTGCTGTTAATTTTCAATGTTTCCATAAATGAAACGTTAACGACACTTTAAGCTCAAATCATTGGCTTAGCAAATAGCTGAATGTTTACGAAAGCATATTTCTTCCCCATGGTCTCCCTTGTCCGTCACTGAGGTGTAGTCATCTCACCAATGAACATCGCTTAGATGCTATACATCTCAAACTTGGAAACGTTGTCTTTTGGTATCCCTAAGCGAATTCACAATTCCCGCTCCTTATGTTCATCAAGTTGTTATATAAAGTTCTTATCTATTGATATAAATAGACAAGATTTCATTTTTAGCAAGTTTTCAAAGTATGCTCTGGGTCATTTGAAATACCCGAAACTAATACAATTATCGCGGAGTGGGATATCGGCAAATTGTCAAAAAAAAAAAACAACAAAAAAACCCCCAAACAACAAACAAACAAAAAAAAAACAACTAAAAAACAGACAATAACCGGACCAATTTCTACTAAAGGAGTGAGTATGTTGAAAATATTACTGGCATTAAAGTCAACCGGTGAAATGCTTCTCTGATCCCTGTTAACTCAACAGAGCAAGACACATAATCGCAGAATCAGAGATAGATTTTAAATGTGTACATACAATTTTGATACTCACTATAACAACCTAGTAACCTATTGGGCTATACCTTTGACACATTTGCTAATATCAGACATACACGAATAAGGGAGAATACTCTACAATTTGCATTTATTGGTTATCTCCTTTGAGTATTCAGTCATTTTGATATAGATAGAGATGAGCGCAAATCAGACCCACATCACAATTATTAAGGATGTTTTTTTAATTCTTTAAACTAACACATTTTTAGAAATACCTTAATTCGATAACTCTAGCTTCAATGCACTGTTTCGGCTACTTAGAGGTCACAAAGAGACGAAAAGACTCAGACTTTCAGAATTGCATATATACCTCGAAGGTGGTATTCATTTGCTGTCAAGCGGGAAAGAATATTTTCTGCTATGGCTTGAAAATATAAGATTTTTTTCTCATTTTGCTGGGGTTACATATATGAATTCTCCAATACCAGCACTTTGAGGCGGAAATCTATGACTCGTTGGATGCTACTCAAAGTTCTATCTAAAATTCAGCACAAAAAAGTGCGGGAGAAATTTGGTAAAATAGGTGCAAGTAATTGAAAAATGCACATCGATGATTTGGAAGTTTCAGCAAATCCAAAACAATGGGTATCAAGGATTTTACAAGTACGAGAATGGACTGACAAAAGAGGCGAATGTTTCAGACGCTCTTACGATTCATATGTTGGGATGTATCAAAAGTATTTTCGTTTTATACTAGATTTTACACCCATATATATATATATATATATATATATATATATATATATATATATATATAATCTTGAAAACTTCGCTGCTTTAAAAACTAAACTTTAAAAAACTTTTTCAATTTTTTTGTGTCACTTCAGTCACTTATTTCCCAATATCTGTCAATGCAATTCATGTAATTTTCTTCAGTTTTCCCCCTTATTTTACGTATACTTTGACATTATGATACTAAATTTTCTCTTGTTAGGATCATCAGTTGTTTACCATGTAACGATTTTAGGGATTTTGAAAACAAAACAGTTATATTGGCATGGCACCCCAGCACTGTTGATCAAGCACCTTCCCGTTTCAGCTCTCAATTCATAGCTCATGTCATACATGTAGTTTGTTATTTCATATTGGGTATTATCATAATGGATCGTATTTGGATGTTATTTTATGCTACACATCATTTATATTTTTGTTAAAACAGGGATTGCTGACATAGGTTGCCCCAATTGACAATAGATGTCTCGCTGTCCTTGTCACCTCTATTGAGTGTTCACCCATGTGAATATCAAATCTGTTGTCTCGTTTTCAATATCTTACTGCAAACAAACCAACTCATCTTCAAGAATACAAATTACTTAGAAAAACTCTTTCCAGTTGATTCTCTACCATCAGAAGGATTTGACAATTTCCCCACCAACCTTAGAGTTGAATTTTCCACGTCGTATACCATCAGGCTTTCATCAATTAGTTTTTTCCTTTAAATTATCTAATGAAGTATCATTATTTACACAGTTGAAACGAAACGAAACCATTGTCTAGCAGATAGAAACACCTCGATGGGCTATTGCACTAACATACTTAGACAATTTGTTACTCGTTATATACGTATTATTATCAGTGCAGATCAGATTTTACCATGGCAGTTAAAAGGAGAAATTCTGGCAATTTTTAGGCATTATTTTAAACTGGTCACTGAATCTTCTCGCAAAATTCGGTAAGTGGGAGGAAATGGAACAATATCTGATCGCACTTCTCAAAATTAGTTGAAGCATTTTAAGGGTGATGCCTTTTCCTTCTCTCGAAAGATTAAAAAACCGGAAATACACCCAAAGTACGCTAAGGGTTATGCAAACACTTGAAACGCTATAGGAACACAAATTCGAACACATAACGCCCTCAGTATATCATTGTAGAAGTTGTTGAAGATTTTTGGAGATAGTGGGTGGTGTAACGGCTATTGACACGCCGTACACTAATTCCCACCGGAAACACATGAATCCATTTCTCCCTCTGTCTTATCCCATACCTTGTCTCTGGCATGGTTGACGAAGAAGTTGGTGAGTGATGGGACACTTGGGAAGACCAACTTTCCAATAACCATCTTACCTAACCAGGTAATAGTAGCAAAAGATCATTGCTCCCATAGTCAACATTGACAAGGGATAATAGGATAAGAAGACAAAAACATCAGATTTTACAAGTTTTTTTTTTAGACCAAAGTAGTGATTATATCAGTTTACATTCCTTTTCTTGGTTCTCGAGCCGAGGTTGGGGACAATCTTGACAAAGCAAGCAATTCTTAGATACTTAAGATACGTGCATAAAAAATACGCACCGAGGAAAAGGTTACATATAAGTACATTCTGAATTCATTTTGAGAATTTAAGAATTATCATACGAGAAAGTAAAATATAAAGTGAATTTTTTGCATGGGCAGCAGAATGTACAAGAGTTTGGTTAAGCGTACAATTCAGCGACTGTCGTTTGCATCTCGTATAGAAAAGATCAACATAAATACATTCATAGGAATATGCATGAGAATGTATAAAAAGCAATTTCCATTGGTTAAATTACTAATATATAAACCTTGCATGTGTGTAAAATGATTTTACTTCGACCGACAATTGCGAAGAACTAAATTTTGATAAAAGAATTTTGTTTGGATCCGTTTCATGAAGATAATTTAGAAAAAGGATTAATTGATCTGAAATAAATTGCATCGATTTATATCAGCTTCTTTCTTTCTTCCTTTCTCCCTTTTTTACCGATCTATTTCAATCTGATGTAAACTTATTTTGTTTGAATATATATATATCAATTCTTATCCGTATTTGTATCTATCAGTCTGATCGTATCTATCCATCTATGTGGTGGGCAATTAGTTGAACTAAACTAAACGTGATTTACATTTAGAATTTAGGTTACAATATCAATATATGTATGCGTACTTCTAATATATATATACACACACACACACACACACACACACACACATATATATATATATATATATATATATATATATATATATGGTAGGCCAAAATATTGAATGAATTGGAAAAGTTAAAATTTCAATAATTTATAGATATTCATACTAACTGGAATTTGTGTGTTAGTGTGTATCACAGTGTCGAGGACTAGTTCAAAGAATATAGCACCGTTGGAGAACATATGCAACCTCTAAGAGACTAAGCAACATGACCTGACCAGTACTGTATACCGTCTTTTGGACCACCCTGCACACACACACACGCACACACACACACACACACATATATATATATATATATATATATATATATATATATATATATATATATATGTATGTATGTATGTATGTATGTATGTATATACATATATAATACACACACACACACCAATATATGCATTCACTCTCAAGTACACACGCACACACATGTACGGGCCAACCAAGATCAGTACGTCATGTTGGAAAAATCCATGAAGATAATCAACACACTCTCAATGAAATATCATCCAAACGATACAGTCACTTATATATATATACACACCAGCCGGAGAAAAAGTGAACTTTAGAAGAGACAACACATTGAAAAATATATTCTTTATTTCTTCTTTCCCGGCACAACAAATAGAAAAAAAATATTATTCACACAGAGACCAAACTCTTCATTTCTAATCTGCACTGTTCACTCACTGTCGTAGATTTGTTGACCTTACTTGAATCCGGATGAAAAAATGTCAACCAAAAATTTAGATGAAAGTAAATAGTAGTAAAAAAATTAATAATAATGGTTTACAACACTCCATAAAAACGGTAATAGAACAATGACCTAATAATAACAACCTTCCCTAACCTTTCAGTTTCTGTCATTGAGAAAAGAGAAGTTGAAGAAGAAACAAAAACACCCATGTGTTATTCTTTTTTGCAATCAACTGTTTCATAACCAGAATGCGATATATGACCAAAAAACACCAAAACTTGTTTAAGAATTGATTTTATTGTAAGTAAAAAAGTAAAAGTGTGCCATTCGTGATTAGAATGAATGACGAAAATCTGGGAAGAAAAATTTTTTTCTGCTGTTTAAAATCGAATATTGGCTTGAAACTGACCTCCGGAGATCTCGAATGACCACGAAGTTTGCGTTTGTGGAAGTCGTTCTATTGATTCCCCGTTTCAAATATCAGGTCAATCTGAGTTGCAGTTTTTGTTGAGAAGAGGCACAAAAAAACAAAACAAAAAAAACAAACAAACAAAAAAAAAACCCTCAAATATAAATATTGATGAGTGGCTGGACATGGAGCTTGAAGCTTTGACATTGTGCATTATTATTCATGGAGAGGTGAAGCTTTAGAAAAAAAATAAGAAATGAGTATTGTAGCTCTAAAATAAGAAAAAAAAAAGCTTTTTAAAGTAGTTCGTTGGGCTCTTATCGTGAGTGTGCACGTGTGTGTGTGAAGGAGAGAGAGAGAGAGAGAGAAAGAGATAGGGAGACGAAGGAGAAGGAGGAAGAGAGAAGAGTAAAGAGAGAAAGAGTGAAAAGTTTTGAAGATTAGATGAGTCCTGGGACGAGTCCATCCGTCTTTTTTAAGAAAAAAGATATACCACGGAATTTTTCAGTATCGAAAACCTTCGAAGATCAACAAGGCAAAATTTATTTTAAAAAATCCTCTTTGCTATTCAAGTCTGGTTAGGGTTAATTCGAGTTCATACATTCAAACAGTTTTCCGGGCCTTCGCCCAATCTTTAAGATTCCTTGGGTCCATTTGATACCTGAAGAGATAGAACTGAATCAAATAAATATTTCATTTATGGACGAGGAAAAATGAGAGGTTTTGAAAAAATCGATTTTTATTTTGGCAGAATTTTCCTCGATAAGGATCAGTGAGTTTTAAACTGATACAACCCGATATCA
>OY735205.1:35092889-35102889 GCA_963457665.1 Thysanoteuthis rhombus
ACACACACACACATAATCGCACACACATTCAAACATAGATTCACCCGCACACACATTCAAACATAGATTCACCCGCACTCACAAGCAAAGACATACACGTGCATATATCTCAAAAGCGAAGCCCATAATGAATAAAACAAGAAATGGTTGTTTCAGTGTGGGACAGTGGTTACCAAGTTGGTCTCGTTAACTAATTGGTATGTGCATTGGCTTTCATCAACGTTTAGTGAACAACACTAGTATGCGTGTGAGTAAAATGTATTTAGATATATAAACTCATGCTCATACAAACATGAACATTTATAAACATATACACGCAGATCTTGTACACACAGACACATACACCCCACCCCTCACACACACACACACACACACACACATATATATATATATATATATATATATATATATGATATTTGTTTGAGTGCGTGATTTCGCGCATGTATGCCTGTATGAGTAAGTGTGTAACTATAGATAACTATGAAGTTGAAGAAATAGTTTCATGTATGTAATCTTTCACTTTCTATCAATAAATATCAATCTTTCTCCCCTTTCTCTCCATATATATATATATATATATATATATATATATATATATATAAATAGATTGATAGATAGATAGATAGATAGATAAGTGAAATGACAATATGGGGAAGCCTGCTGTACAAATTATTCTCTAATTTCAACGTGCTGCTCAACTCCGCTTCTTTAAGAAATGAGAAGGTTTTATGAGAAAATGGTGTATTTTTTTGTAGTCCTTGACTTATGGTAAGTGGGGATAGTAGTTAATTAAGTGGATGTCTGAGCAGAGATATGTGTCAAGCCCCAAGGGATATCAGTGTCCAGGTTTAGGAGATCATAAATAAATTCATGTTCCTCAGCTGATTTCTAGATATTATTGATTGTGTGTGCAGGTTAAAGTAAAATTTGAGTATGGAATAATTGGGGTCAAAGTGGAGTTATTCCATTTGGGTAGGGCCAGTGACGCAAGGTACCTACCCTGAATAATAGCTATGTACATGAACTGATTTGATGAATTGATCTTCATTCAGTTTTTAGTTGCTGTATGGAACTATCCTGTATGGCGTGCTAGATTACACAGAATCCACACCAATACACTGATCATATATATATATATATATATATATATATATATATATATATATATATATATATGTTTGCGTGCGTGCGTGCGTACGTGCACTCGGGCATGATTTTCTTCATTCACTTTGGGGTGTACATTTTTCTGCAGGAATTTCTCATCTATTATGCAGTAGTTATCGTACTATACTTTTTTGAAATTTTCGCAATTACTTCCCGACCGAAACGCATCACGGCCAGTAAACCGCATATCTGCACTTGTTCCAATCCACATACACGAACACAGACCTTCATTCACCTTGGCGCATATACAAGTCTAGGAAGAGAATAACAGAAAACAATAGAACACACTCGTCCACGTAGACGCAGAAAATTACAAGGTCGTCCATGTACTCACCAAGCTTGAAGAAACGTATATAAGGTAAACAAGGTTTTTTTTTCATAGGTCTACAATCAAACCAACACTTACACAAGCAAATATATGCATGTAAGAAAAATTCTGCTCATAGACAAAGTGATTCCCTGCAAGAAAATATCCCCCAATTTCTCTGTCACACATGCACATTTCAATACATTTACAGCCATTCAGATGGTTCTCATAGATTAGTCAAGTCATCTGCTTGACTTGGTTTCTCGGGGTACCTGTGTTGCGCAAAGCTATTAAACATAGCCCTAATTGTCAAAAAATCTGCTACAGCGAACCTTACATTTATCAAATTTCAATGTACCATATATATATATATATATATATATATATATATATATATATATATATATATATATATATATGTGTGTGTGTGTGTGTAACCATATGTTTACGGAATTCGAACAGATTGATCAAAGTTTCATCTGAAAAGTTGGCTTGCGTCTCCTGCGTTTCGCCAGGCATTTTGAATATGTCTCAAAATCACTCCATCGAGAAATTGAAAAAACAAAAATTTTATCCATTTTTTCGAACCCACATTTATCAACAAAGAAGACACATACACACGCGCACATGCGCACACATGTACATACTTGAGTGTATATAGTATATATATGCATATAGATAAGCACACACACACACACACACACACATATATATATATATATATATATATATGCACGTACATATGTATATGTATGTAAATACGTACCATATGCACACACACATATCTCTATCTATTTATATATATATGTGTGTGTGTGTGTGTGTGTGTGTGTGTGTGTGTGTGCGTGTCTGCATGAGTACTTCCAAAGTATGGGAGCAATTCCTTGTTTTATACTTCCTGGTATAGGATATTTCAACAAATATTTCACCAACATGCACAAAGGATTTGTTAAATATATTCAATGCTCCTATGATTATATGAAACTATTATCATTACTTATCGGCAGAAGAGAAATGTTTTTGATTTATGCTATCTTTACAAGAATCGGAGAATGGAACCAAACTGAAAATACCAGAGAACGGCAGAAAAAAACCCCGAAAAGCAAAATTTCAAAGCATTCAGATTTCCCACCATATAACGTGCCGATACCATATTTCTCGCCATATAGTCCGCTCGAGCATCCAACTCCCACCTATAGTTTAGCAAGGAATGTTTAAGAAGATAAAAACTAAACAATTTCCATGAATTTCGTATTGCTCCTCTCAAAAGAGTTTGGGTCCAAGATTCTAGGCAACGGGCTATTCTTCTATTGAATGACTAAACTGCTTAGGCAATTGTTTATGCTCTGAAATTATTTTCATCATAATCATAATTTAATAGCTTAATATATATACATATATATATATATATATATATATATATATATATATATATATATATATATATATATATATATATATATATATTCAACGGTGGACTTGTGTTTCAAACAGTGGGAGGTAGTCTAGTACGAGTAATCTTTAGCTTAAAGCCTACCCATGCCAAACGATTGGTCTAGAAGATGCAGGGTGACTTTCAGAATAGTTTTTTCCCCCAAAGTGCGCTTATATATATATATATATATATATATATATATATATATATATATATATATATATATATATATATGCAATGCTCTTCCAACTTAGGAATAGAGCACTCTGGTGGATGAGGGATATATGTGTGAGTAAATACATCGCTTAGATTCAACCTTGCTGACCGTCCAGTTCTGCGTGGGGCAGACGTGAAGATTCTGATCCTACCTCATGGTACTGGATGGGATAATGGATAGTCTATACCCACACAGAAATGTTGTAATACAACGAATCAGCTGTCTGTGAATGACACTTATATCTATACGTATATATATATATATATATATATTGGTCTGCTAACTTGTTATGTATATGTATGTATATGAGAAGAGAGAGGGGGTTCGTGTGTATGAATCTTATTTGCTAATTTTTTGTGCTAATATATTCTCTGGATCGGGCAAATCTTATTGGTACAACATCGACATTTTCTGATTCTTTTTTAAAAATCTAAGATCACATAAACACTTTTTACTTCTTCTAAAATCTTTAGAACAATTCAAATTATATTTTAATGAGTGTGAAACGTAATAGGGAAAGTGTCCCTATTATATGTTGTTTTTTTTTACCATTTACTTATCGAATTGATATCTTCTATGTCATTATTTTTTGCAGAAAAACAATGGTCGGGTATGACCCCATCCTTCGGCAATCCAATTATCAGATGATCCAGGAGTACTGCACCGTGGATGACTTTCCGGGGTTTAGAAAAAGTGATATAAGTACCTGCTTCTAAAATCGGAAGAAAGGTTATGAGGATTCGAAATATCATAAATAGTCAGTGATATTTTGGATTTATAATATAGTAGAACTCGAAGTTAAGCATCGATTCCTAGCTCCAAAGGCAATGCATAAATTGGTACGGAACTGAGCAAAGAAAATCACATGCACAGGTATATACGTAGGTAGATCAATAAATGCGAAATCTACTGATGATCAAACCACTCATTTCCACAAAGAATATTTTTCAATATAGTCCCATCCTTTGTCAATGAACTTAATTCAATGGTAGATAGCAATCAAGCATAGCAAACATTACACAGGTAGAAATCACGATAAAATTAATCAACCAAGTGTCAGGTTACTGACGACCTTGACGACCACTTCATATATGCATACTGATGCACTCATACGTATGAACTCGTACATACAACAGCCTCGTTTTCTTTAATTGTTTATTTTATCAACTTTGTCCAGGCCAACTTATTCATTAATCGTGTAATAACAGGAGATCATTTCAAATATATTTTCAATATAGTAGCCAGTATTTTCCGAATTTGTCTAGTTTTTCTCTCCATCTTGTATTTTATCGGCCTCTGGGATATCTGGGGATCCATGTTGTGAGTCGTGATGCCCATCAGTTGTCTTTCATTCTTGCATCATGGCCTGCCCATTGCCATTTGAAATTTTTAATAAAATCACATGCATATATATATATATATATATATGTATACACACACACACACACACACACACACACACATATATATATATATATATATATATATATATATATATACTAGTTGGAGTACTCAGCGCTGCCCCCAAAAGAACACTTTATTTTATAGAGATTTCATAACGTTAAATAAGGGAGATGCGCCCTTGGTTGGGCCAGCATAAACTACTGCGAGTTGATCAGTAGTTACCTCGGAGTTCAGTAAAATCGATCGATGTATATATTTGAGAAAAAAAATTAACTTAAGATTAATGTAAGAGCGATAATTCGGGAAGTATGACAAAAAAAAAACCAAACTTTTATCTTCGAGATTTGAAAATACGCCTCCTACATTGACCTGAACCGAATTGTTCTTAACTGACCGCAGAGGTCAGCACCCCACTGTTCTATATTAATCTTTACGTCAAATTAGCCCTATAAAGAAATCTGCAGCTCCTGGCGTACAGTTTTCAATTATCTCAGTCTCAGTTTGATCTGAGTCCAACAATTCAAATTTCCGTAACTCTAACCATTGGACCACTATTGCTACCAATGATATTTTTATAGGTATAAATGAATGGATAGCAATTTACAAAGTAGGGCAGTAAAAGTAGTTTAGACCCTAATTAGAGGCAAGTCCCACCTACCCCTTGTTACTTTGAAGCCCGTAGGGTGCAGTTATCTCCCTGACATTTAAAAATGCCAAAATCAACCTAGCCCTAATTCGACCTCAGATAGCTCCCCAAAGGTCAATGTTACATATTCCATGTTAATTCTGGGGTCAAGCTATCCTTGGGTAGCCGTAAGGGGGAATCCGTGTCCCTGAGATTTGGAAATGCAAAAAATTCCCTATATTCTGTATATTTATATGTATATCGATGTACATTCGAGAAAGTAGATCGATATGTACGGATGAATGTGTGCGTGTGTGTGTGCGCATACGCGCGTTTAAACGTGTTGTTGATAGGGGTTATAATTTATTTGATATATTCATAATTAGACTTGCAACAATCTGACGAATTCTTTCGAACAAAAAAGTCGACTGAGGCTAAATGCAGAGAGTAAGGCGGCTAGGACACTAGAGTTGTCTTGTGCTCTAACAAAAGTTTTGTTCATCTGTCAGCAGACGTGGCAAAAATTTTGCAGCAACACGATACATCATCAATTTTTTTGTTTTTTTAAAGCATGTGTCACACATTCCTGTCTCTTTGGGAACTCCACACACAGCCAGGAGACGATTTCTACAAAGTACACCAGGCACTTTTCCTTGTGATCATCGAATCTATATGCGAATCTCTGTGTCGTCCAGATTAGGAACCGTCTTTGGTAGATTATCTTTCCTGGTATCATTCGTGGCATTGTGTACGGTTTAGACGATCGTCATCATAGGTCTGATGAAACATTACACAAATTTCCAAATGTTTTTTCCCCCAAACATATTTTCACATAAACACGTTGCACTCCAAGATCTTTCATTGTTCAACTCGATGTAGAAACGCCAAACACGCTACAAAATACATACTTTCATTTTAGCACGTTCAGCTCAGAAACTAGCCAACGTAGCATGATGCATTTTTTCATACTAAAGGTCTGGGTCACCAGTACATAACATATCTGTCAGGCACACACTAAAATGTCTCAATTGTGCACTGTTTTAATGGATGCAGCTGGTATACACAGACATACTAGCGTGCACACACACACACACACACACACACATATATATATGAAGTGGATACCTTGTCTTGGCGTTGGAAGTTATCAAGTTCATTTTGCAAACTGCTCCTATTATAGTGAGATCTATATTCACTAAATGTCCCATACCTGTGTTCAAGTGTACGTGTACATATACATAGGCTGATATCATTTTATTGTGTCATGTTTGATCATGGTTATCATGTTTATGTGTGTAATCATTATTTATTTTAGCATTATATGATAATGATATCTATATATACCTAAAAAATACATATAACATATATAATATTGTATGAGTTACATATATCTTGTATATGATATAGATCTTAGTGTACTATCTATAGATGATGACTTTGCTCTTCTTTTCACTTTTTTCCGCTTGGTTCATTTTCAGATTGTGAATAAAAACTGTTGGAGATGCTTATTATTCACTTCAAATTTTGCCTTTGTGACTAGAATATTGATATTTTGTAATTTACCTATTTTACCTCAGACAACATAGGGAAGATAATTGAAAGCTGCAAACTCCATATAAAGAGATGTGCTTCCCGATGACTAATTTTATGTGCAATGGTGACATCAACACTTTTTGAAGGTGAACCAGTGGTTACAACCAGACGCTGTTCATCCAACGTAGATCTGTGACGTCCATGGCCAGTGAATCCTTTTGGGGCACCAACTCGCCCCTGATGTCCCACAAGCAAAGATAACTAGGTAACTTGGAGATTCATCAGTAAGGCCAACATTTTAAAGTTTCGGATGACCTTCTAGTCGTAATCATCATACTTCAAGGCGTCCAGCACGATCATGACAAAGTTGTATTGTAGGGGACATGAAGCGCCCAGAACTAGTCTTGCTCTTCGATAAGTATGCAGGAATGTGTCTTGTAGGCCTCACACATCTTAGTAGAATACTCTTTAAGGCAGAGCTCGACCCCAATGTCTTCTTGGGCCAGAGATAAAGAAGACCCTGGAGAGCAAGGAATCACCCAAAGAAGCTCTAAAGTAGATAGGTGCTTGGTGCTGTTTTCTCTCATCGATTCGGGACTTCCTTAGTAATCTCAACGTTTAAATCTATGTGGATCTGTTTGAGAATATCGTGATGAATTATGGTAAAATGGGCTGTAGATTGTCCCCCAAATCCATACTCTGATACCCATCTTGATAAGTTCTAGAACATCGGGACATATTTGGAGTAGCAGGGGGAGTTTTTTCCACTAGAATATGCTGGACTTAAAGCCAAGGAACGTATAACGTGGGATTGATTGAGGATAATATTTTTGGATCAGCTTCGTGAAAGTGAATGGCAGTATAATCGTAAATCTCAGAAGACTATTCACTTCTAAATCTTTAGTGAAAACTTTTGTTCAACATGGATGCTAATTCAATTCCATATGTTCGCTTTTTTTAAAAATGTGATTTTTTGCGTCAATAGAAATATTCAAATTCGCCCGTAGTTGAAAATAGGCAAATTTCAAAATATCACTGCCCGGTTCACAAAAGCAAATTTTGAAGAGCAAAACAGCTGTTTTCTATAGGTTTTACTCATAAGCAATTGGGAAATAATATTAACTACCCGGGAACAAAGAATGCATTATATGTTATATACACTCTAAGCATTATGTCGATTTTATCGTTCCCATCTATTATATATCATTATCATAGAATAAGTGTATAGGCGATGATATGTTTATTGCATCATGTTTTATGATAACGCTGATATTATGTTCGACAAAACAATTCATATAAGGACATGATTCAAGCGAACGTATATGCTTTCAAAGGATTAATCGCAAACTTATACAAAAGCGCATTTACGTATATACACTCATTGATATAATTATATTTGATATAAACATAACCTTTCAATATCATGTATATATATATATATATATATATATATATATATATATATATATAAAAAATGATCAACATATGTATGGAATAGAAGTCTCCTGTCAAACCAACGTCACGGGGGCTTTGCAGCTATTTGCGCCATTCCAGTGGACCAAAACAAACCTCAATTCTAAAGAATTGAGTTGGCCGTGCACACATTACACTTCAGCTTAAAAACTACGCAGGCCTTGGAGGTATTTCCGTGACGGTCCCACCGACTCAGGACCAGGAAAGACGTAGAAAAATCTAATAAATCCGTTCACATAGTCATCATATATATATATATATATATATATATATATATATATATATATGTATGTTGATGAAAGGGAAAATTGGACGGTGAAGAGAAAAACTTACGAGAAAGTAAGTGTTACATCTGATTTTTTAAAAAATTATTCTATGGGCATGTTTCGATGCATTTCAATAGATGCCAGCAATCTTTCTCAGTGAAAATATATGCAGCGGATCACAGAAAATTTTGTTGTTTACAGGTTTGAGGTCGAGGAAAGAAATGGAGATATTTTTGCGTTGTTTGGTCGTCAAGTAAGAGCCAGAGGGGAGGTGTTTGTATCTGTGTTGGTGAAAGTAAAACACGTAACACAAGTCCCCTTTACCTTCAAATTGTCACTTTCACAACATTCTGTCTTCTAATTTTATAATTGTATGTATGCGTATTTATATATGTATATGTGCCTGTATAGGTAAATCAAAAATTCCATATCATAATAAAGTACGTACATATATATATCCTTTGAAATATATATATATGTTGGAAAAAAAGTCTGGCTGTGGGTAATGAAGGCGTGGGCAAAACTGCCTGCATTGCAAAATGTGCCTTCATTGAGAGTGAGCTCAAAAAAAAAAAAAAAAGAAGCAGTCAGCAGGGAATGGGCAAAAAAGTTAGTGTAAAGAGAGAGTGTGTAAAAAAAGAACTGGCCTGGGATAGGCTGGATTAGATCTGGCCTATTTTTTCCAATTTATCCAAATAAAACCTACGATAGCCGACCTTTTACATGAATTTAGCTCAACAATCAGTTCAATTTATGTCACTTTTTTATGAACTTTTCCATTTTTGATGTTGGAGTTAAATATTATTGCCAACAAAGTATTTCTTTTTTTAAAGTATGTGTATTAAGATTTTGACTTTAACCAACAACATATTCGAAAAAAAAAAAGAATGTTTCTAAGCCTTAGGAGGGTTTTTCTATTTGCATTGTAGCTATAATGATAAACTAGACCGTTATTTGTGAGAAAAAAACAACAATATCGTTTACGGCGGAAAGAAATTGTTCTATAGATATCATATAATTGGGATAAGACAAACATTTTTATAACAGTGATACGAAAAGCTGCCCGAACTACATTGACCAGTTCTACGGTGCGTACGGGACTGCAAAGGTATGCCCAAAAGTGTGCGCGAACCTGCCAAGGGGAGTGCAACATTCGATCGCATAACCTGCCAGTTTCTGCACAGAAAACACACAAATAATTTTTCGGCTCCTACCACTCCGCCCACCTGGTTGTATTATGTAAGAAGACATTTACTGAAGAACATGTTTTATTTCTGCATTGTCAGATGTTCAGTTATTTTTACACGGGCAAAGCCGGGATTTCCTGCTTATATATTCCTTCAATCACATTTATATGTATATATCTATATCTATTCATATCTCCCCCCCTTTCTCTCTCTCTCTCTCTCTCTCTCTCTCGATATATATATATATATATATATATATATATATACTCATATGCATATACTTTTCAGTCATACATATATATATATATATATATATATATGTATATATATATCATATGAGTGTATATACATAGATGCACACACACAAACACACACATATATGTGTGTGA
>OY735205.1:35110389-35127889 GCA_963457665.1 Thysanoteuthis rhombus
TTGAATGGCCCAAGCGGTCAGCAGCACAGATAATGAAATCGGTAAGCTGAGTTTAAACTCCGGTCAATTATGCCCCACGGAAAAGCATGAATCCATCTCTTCTCTCCCCAGCTACGAGTGAATAGTAGGTGAAAGGGAAGACGCCACTTCAGACGTTTGTTGCTTTCAAGTCAATCATCACATAATAAAAAATTTGAAGTCTCGCCGAGACAGAGAATCGTGGAGAAATGGTGGTATGTGATGGTCAACCACGGACGGCTTCGCCATACACTGCGCAAGGGGGATATTTGATTTTTTCCCCAGTCTGAGTGAGTGGAGCAAACACCTTACAATATCTGTCAAGAAAAGAAATTTCGTAAGTGAAAAAAAAAAAATAAAATAAATATTGCTACAATGAAAAGAAACATTATAGAAAAGAAATTTCATGCGATAAGAATCAGTTTGCCCGTGACCTCTCAGCGTGAATCCCAAAGACTAAGCAATCGGATTGTCAGTGAGAAAATCATTTCTGCCTTAAAATGTTATACATTCATATTTCATATAAATATTCAAATCAACAGCAATTATTTACTTGGATTTTTATATTCCCCAAATATTTCAGCAATATAGATGTGGATCGTAGCTTGAGACATTCATTTGCTGATTTTTCAATGTATAAGCATCTATCTAAGATTAACATTCATCACTAAATTAAATGCATTTACAAGGAAGGAGATTATGTTGAAAAAATGTTTGTTATTCAAATAAAAGCTGGGAACTTGAGATTTATTCAGAAGAAATCATAATTCACCAAAAGTTCATAAGAATTGATAACACATTTACACAGTTTTTTTGTACCATATGTTTATTGCTGATTTTAGAAGTTTAATTACAGTTATGATTCAGGTCTGGTTGGTCATTCAATACGAACCTTCACGTGACCCACTTTGGGCAGCATGTCATGTTGGGTGATCAATTAAAAATTGCAAAATGCATGATTGGTGGATAAGTTGCTCCCCGCCATTTAATTGATCGCTAATAAAAGTCTGATTTTTCAAAAAAAGCGTAACTGTCATCGGGCACAAAACAGGAACCAATCTAGCATAAACTTCCCTTGCAAATCAAATTCCCACTAAAAACCTCTGTAGGGAATGAATTAAAATTTTTTCAAATTATTGATATTGGGAACAATTTCAGCCCTCTTGCTCCATTGGATGCGGCATGCATTCATTGAGAGCCAGACGAACTTTAAAAAAAAAACGGAAGAAATCTATGTTGACAGTTTTAGTTGACTGTGTCCAATATTCTATAAAAAAAAAAGTTGAAATATATATATATATATTATTTTTGGCGAAACCTCACGTGTTTGTAAAGAGGAGTAATTATAGATGGTTAACATTTTCTGCCCGTGACTTCAAGCTCACTGAACCCTCAGTTCATAGAATGTAGAGATATTTGGTGAGATTTCCGTTAACCATAATGTTATGAAATATGAACAGCTATAGTTCATTTTCAGGATAAAATATCCTTTTGACAGGAGAAATGTTTTATACTTCAAACCAATCTTATTGGCATGTTTCGCTAAAAAAAACTAAAATTTCTTACGAGTAATAATCATTCCTCGACTACTGTCCTAATCCAAGTCGTTACTGTTACAATATTTCGGTTATTGTATTCTCCGGCTTTCTTCAGTAGACCTAGCACAAATATGAAAACCATATAATTGCCTTCAATTAAGGAAAAAAACACCATTAAGACCACAAAAATCCAATTCCTAGTTACACTATAGGTTGTGCAAAAATCATATACTCTGGTTCAGTTGAAGTGACATTAGGCTCAAGAGTTTTCATACCAGATTCCCCTATAATGGGACGTGGGATGAAGTATTAGTTAAGCGTATCTAGTAAGTTGCTTTTCCCTATACCAACAAAGATGAGGACCCTAATCCGAGTAAATCAGTGTATAACAACGTTTCAATTGTTTTGTTTATAACTTTGAGAAGATTCATCAAAATACCGACTTCTTTTCGGACAATCTAATATCTTCTTCCGATTTTGTTGTTCTACGGCTTTCCTTATTGATACCGTTTTTTTTTTTTGTTTTTTTTTGCTTTGCACTATCGGAGAAAGAAATCGATAAAAGAAACTCTCGTTTCATACGAATATTATATTTTACGCCCGAACGAGGCCGTAGAATCAATTGACCGAAACGTTGTGTCAAAAACGAACATTGGAATGAGAGATAAGATTATCCGAGCAAAAGTCGGTATGTCTTAATTTTTACTTGCTTTGCTCTTATACACACACACACACACACACACATATATATATATATATATATATATATATATGTTTCTGCCCTCTCCGATGAGGCCTAGAGAGGGCAGAAACATGAACTAGTTTCTATTGCAGATCCACATTCTACTATTTATTTCCAGCTCTACTCTAAAACAACTTAACTTCAGTAGTAAAAAGTTATATGTACCGAGCAATCTATGAAATAAATCCATTACATATCTGAAGTTGCTTTATATTAATAATATATCATTATATTTTGTTATACTGCTAGCCTGATCTGTAGCATATGTATTATGTGTGTGTGTGTGTATATATATATATATATATATATATATATATATATATATATATATATATATATATATATTATTGTGCCATCAACAGACAGCTGTTTCGATGTATTACATCTCTTCAGTGTGGCTATAGACTCTAACCTATCCAAATCCTCACATCGGACCCGGACGATATCCTACCTCTGGACTACGGGACTGGGTGGTCAGTAAGGCTGAATTTAAGCAATATATTCATTTACGCTGAAACTCCTCATCCACCAGAGTGCTCTATTCCTACGGAAGAGCATTGCATAAGCTTACAATGGATGAGTCATTTCACTTAAAGAGTGTTCAACCCTGAATAGAAGAGCAATATATATATATATATATATATATATATATATATATATATTGAAATTAAAAAATGGATATTTATCATCCTACCGTATGATTATAAATTGCGTTATATTATATAGATACTTATTTGAAATGATCCCCCGTCATTACGAGGTTAGTGTAGCCATCACCATGGACAACTTGAATAAAATAAACAATTAGGGAAAATGGAACTGTTGCAGGAATCGAACCAACCATCGATTGAGTAGTCGCTTCAACGTGGCAATGCTCTTACCATTGAGCTAAACAGTCGCCGGTAATGCAAAGGCCTTGATAACTGTTTTTCACCCCAAATTCTCATCTCGTTTATTTTCGGTTTATTCGCTTCTTTCAAGACGACAGTTATGTATCAAGAAAGAATATGATCCGACTGGGTGATTGATACATTAACCGTGTGATGACGGTAGATTATTTCTAATGTGTTCCTATAAAATATAATGCAATTCATAATTATACTGTCAGAACAAAATCATTGTTTCATTTTTCCCTGAGGTCAGAATGTGTCTCTAGATATGTAACCATTAAAGTAAGTATAGGTCTTGCGGCATTTACTTAATTAATGTTACTAGTGATACCAAGCTTATATTAATAGCTAGCAATCATTACTTGAATGAACAAGAATTTATTATGCTAAGATTGTAGAATTGAGCTTTTATTAATGTATTCGTCTGTAACGACGGTTTGAACAAATGTTTGGCCAATGCTGGTGATAGACTTGCCGAAGATTAGTTTCACTTCGTTAAAACCTGTCTCGTAGATTGAAACCACTTGATCTCATATTATCACCACTGATGAAAAATAAAATATCGTTGATACAAAGACCATGAAAACTTAGTCTGGAGGAACGCCATTGTCTTTGCCGTCTTTCCAAGATTTTACACCGTGTTCCTTACACAAGACTTGATATAGTAATTATATAAATCCAACAGAAGAATCATGCATCGTTGGCTTTTTATTTCCAGTCGGCCTAGTTTTTGTTGTTTTCGAGCAAAAGTTAACATATGAGTCTTTTTCTCGTCACCTTCTTCTTCTGACGTCAAGATAGATCTCTTGTGGTTACCAGCATAATGACTGGAAATAATTTCAAATAACTATAATGTCATCAATGCTTCTTTTATAGACACCATTGGTTTTTGCCGTTAAAATATCCAGTAACAAAAGGAAATGCATTCAGCTAGATTTTATTTAAAATCTCCAACAATCTTCAACATTGTGATTCGTTTTCAAGATATGATCAAAACAAAAAGTTTACACAGATTTGATTGCTACTCTACCGGTTCCCCGTTTGATTCCTGCAACTGTCCAATTTTCTTTAATTATTTATTCTATTTATGTTGTCTAAGGTCAAATGATACATTCACAGTGTAATAACTGGAGGTCATTTCAAATAGAATTTCAACATAATATAACGTAATCAATAATCATTCTGTCGGATCATACATCCATTTCTTCATAACATATATTCTTAAATAATGACATATACTGATATAACTGATCCTTATAGTATAATATAAGTTAGCGTAATTAGTCGTTGAATTATTTTTTAAAGAATGAAGCATATCATAAATGATATTTTCTTGTAATACAATTATTCATTCAAACTGTTGCTTTCATTTTGATTGTTATTTCGTTGCTTGTTATGCCGCTTCTGCTCGTTTTCTCCCTGGTCCATTAATTGAACTCGTGGCCTTAAGGTAAACTTCATCGTTTAGCCAGTGCCTATATCCACATGGCCATCGCCCCGTAGGACGAACAGTGGTATAGTTCTGAGCCTTGATATCTGATCTTTCCTGATCAAAGACTCGCTGCGTCCCCTAGCATAGGAATCAGAAAGAGAATAGTCTACCATTGTGGATTGTATGACGGGCCTAGTTCGAAAATCCAAGAACTTTATCAAATACGACAGGTACCTAAAGAAGGCCGGAGGATACGACAACGAAACATTGTGACAATAACAACCAAAATGAAGATAGCCGTTCGATAACTATGATAACAATATTTCCAATCGAGGATCGACTTATACACGAATGAATGGGAATGGTTACTTTAAAAAAAAATTAATTTATGGTATCACTCCATCTCTGCGACAAGATGTCTGAATTGTCATTGCTTGCCTTTTTTTTTGTTAATTTTAACTGTTTCCTTTCTAGACTTGTTAAAGAAACAACCTTTACGACCATCAACCCATCAACCTTCTTTTCACTCGTAACATCATTTCTCACCCTAAGGTTAGCGGAAGGAATACTGTTAACAGTTATGCAATAACATAAGACGGTGCAAGGTTTACGCAGAGCTTTTGCACAGAACCCAGCGGTTGTGGTATTGGCTCGATGGCAGGGATGATGAAGGGAGTGGTTATGTGGTCTATAGAAATAGTGGAAAGAGAAAGAGAGAAGGGCAGAGACAGAGAGTAAGAGAACGAGAGAGAGAGATAAGTAGAGACAGAGAGAGAGGCAAAGACAGAGAGGAAGCGAAAGAGAGACAGAAAGGTAGAGACAGAGAGGAAGTGAAAGAGAGAGAAAGAGGGGCTAGAGAGAGATTAGTAGAGACAGAGACAGAGGGGCAGAGAGACGGGGTTACCTTCCGAAAGGAAACAGTCTACAAAACGAGATCACGCCAAGCAGCAACACAGGCTGAAGCAAATTATTATTACAGCAAATAAGAGAATAATTTTTGACATAACGCTTGTGCATGCCTGGGACCTAGGCGTTCGTATATGCCATCATCATATAGATTGGTATTCAGGACAGATGCTTAACGGCCACCAAGGGCGTATCACGCGGGAACCGTGGGTGCACATATTCATAAACACAACAGCTTAAAGATTTTAAGAGCGTTCAGTTACAGTCTCAGATCTGCGATAGAAGCTTGCAGTTATTAAAATAAAGCTTATCTTCTTTATCAAACATATAAAAAAGAAACTTTAATCACGTTTTTAGATGAATTGACTCTTACTAAGAACGAAACATAGCCAATTGGACAATCTATTGTTTTTTCAACATTGTCACAAAGACCAACTTTTATCTGAATTCCTTTTACCAGAGTTTTTTTCAACGCTCCGAAAAATTTTGAAACTCCACAATTAATAATCATGGTGAGGTGGAAATGTTAGACGAAGGGGAATAGAATCAAAAACTGAATATTTACTGCTCAGTTTACACAGGTACATTATTAGAAAGACTTGTCTTATTCTTTTGTCAATAAGCACATTATACGGCTTTGAATGATGGACATCGGTAAATTGAACAAAAGACTTGAGGTAGTAAAGTCTTTTGATCAATTTAAAGCCAGTGGGCTGATGACTTTAATCCCAAAGAAGAAAGACTAGCTCTTCAGGACAGTTAAGGTGAAAAAAGAACTTGCTGAATTTTAGAATGGCTGGAAAACATTCTATTCATTGAAGTAAAAGACTATAAGATTTTGTGGCAATATTTTTCTCAACTTTAAGCCTATATTTCGAATCTCATCTTAATTAATGTCGTCCAGAATCGAGGCGCCGATTCGAAGATCACCAGTATCAAAGCATCCAATAGAAGTTGGTTAGCCATTTTAAATTTGTTCAGCCGAAGTTTTTGTTTGAATGTTTTTAGACAAGATGTACAACTCATTTATTTACTTGAACTCCTCAAGCCATTCATAAACTCGTGTGGAGAGAAGATATCAGTGGAATGGAGTCAAGATAATTATCAGAAAAGAGTATTTGAGAATAAGAAGGTTGAAAGAATCAGCACATATACAATGGTCACATCATCCGATCGGCAGGCAAAGCTCACATAGCAATATCATATGGATAAAATAAATGAATAGACAATAAAGAAAAATATCTTTAAAAAAAAAAGATAATTTTGAGGTTCTCATAACGTGACAATCCTAATACAAGAAATGCTAGTAAAATTCATCGAATTTACTAGAAGGTCAATGCGTAGACCCGGTGAAGACAGTTCCAAGAACTCGTAGGTAAAGGCATCCTTTATGATGTATAGAGGATAGAACGCTAATGCCTCATTGAAATAAGATGTAACATTTAAAAAAACAAAACTGATACCCGAAGAAGGTCGCAGTGCATAGAGGTCGAAATGAATTATAGAAAGCAACGAAGGAAGAAGGAATTAACCCGAATAAAGAAATGAAATGAGTTGCAGCCTTGATGTCCACAATGAAAATTTTTTTTATTTTAACAGGAACTATTAAGAAAATATTGGTACTAAGAACTGAATACTGGCCTTAGGAAAGTGATTTTTAATTTATTTTGTCGGGAAGGAGCGAGTTCTACACGCCGTCTATTAAAGAGTTGGATTTTTCTTCCTATACCACATTTTGCCATTTGTTATTTTCTTCATGCAGAAGATTGTATTAAATACGAAAAATTCTAGTTTTATAAGACTAAAATCTTACTTTAATCGACTGATTCATTATATAAAATTTACCAAAATAATAACTCCTGGCAGCGACAATAAATATTGAAACTGAGAATATCTTAAAAAAAACGATAAAAAATTCATGAAACCAAGATATACGAAGAATGGGAATATTTCGGTGAACCAGTTTCAATGCAACTTGGAAATCAATCAGGGGAGACCTCATTTTGGCAGGAATCATGGGGGTCATTTTGCCCGAAGTGAGAAGCTGTTGGTTGCATTCATGATGATTATTTTTCACGCCATGTTCAGGGCTTTTGAAAAAAAAAAAACTATCAACACCACCCCCTATCCCAGAATTGAGTCCATATTACTTCTGGGCTTCCACAAACTAAAATGGACTGTGGACGAGATTAAGCAGAACGCGACAAGGAGGCTGATGGGGATCCTAAAAGAGAACATTCAAGACTGCTTTTAAAAGGGAAAGGGACGCTGGGATGATTATGTGATGTCCCAAGTGGAGATCTTTGAAGATGACTAAGGCGACGTGGCACTTGGGCTATTTTTCGTTAATCTTATGTTACTGGATGCTCTCCACACAGATCTCGTAGGTACATGTGAAATGGTAAATGCAAGCTATACTTTATCGTTACTTTTCAAATACTTCCGTTTTGTATCCACTGTAGAACTACAATCGCACCAAACACACATCTGAGGCTTTACTAATGAATTAAGTATAGGAATGAAATCGCTAATAATGGATTCATTGCCTGAACCATTCGTTTTCATTTACAGTTATACCCTGCACTTCGAAACTTCCCTTTACACCTTTTCGCTGTTACTTGAGACCCTAATCAGTATACGTTTTCACTGCTGAAAGAAACAAGGCATGTATCCCTTCCTCCATGAACCGCACTCAGCATCTCAGCATCAAGCCGCCATAGCTTTGAACTACGTCTGTGAGCACCTGTGCTTTACCTCGATTCATTTGTTTCGTTCGTTTGCAAGGTTTGTCCTGAGGTATCACAAAATGACCACCAGCAGTTGTTTCAAAACTTTGAACACTTAAGGACCCCTTCTTTAAAAGTAATATCGTGGTGGATCCCTGTTTTCAGCAGTTGGTTCCTATGCTAGTAAATAAATTACAATAAAAAATAATTTGTGACCTTTAAAATCATATTTGTTTAAAGTTTATCATATTCATTCTTCTTCTAATGCACTGTGTACAATAATTATGTTTTTGATGGCTGAGTGAAAGATTATGTTGCTTCTCTACCACAAGATTTGCAATGTCAGGTGGAACTCTGCAGTGGATCCCCGAGCATTATTTGATGGACCACCTGTGGTTTGCGGACCCTAGTTCCAAAATTACTGCTCTAGAGAGCTCGTGAGGGTGTTACGCTTAGCGTAAAATAAGCTGACATCAGAATATGTCCTGACTCCACAGGATCTACTGTGCAGTGTGGACTGAATGCTGGTGTCAGAACGCGACCTTCATTATAGTGGGAGCGTCCGAGAGTGAAGTTCATCAAAATCCTCATCTGCTTTGAAATGTTTGAGGTCGTCCAGAAAAAAGATATAAACTTATTTGATTAAAAATAATGCATTTTCATCTCACAGGAAATTACGAACAACAAATAATCATTATAAATTGTCATTGCGGGTTATTTTCTGCAAAAATGTTTTCCTGTTCATTGCTCCATCAGGTGGGGTTTTGAGAAGACTGAACTTCGTTGATATTTATGTCTTTAACTAGTATATGTGCATCAATGACTTTTAAGCTAACTTGATACAGATATTTTCGCTACAGATCGTTACTTAACTGAGTGCGGCACCCGGTTAAATCGTTTGAAGATTGTATTATGCCTAGTGAAGATCTACCGGCAATGAACTAAAAAAATTGGATTAATCACTATGCTTTCAATATATTTTTCAAAGTTGTTACCGGTCCAAGAGCTGTTTGAATTATTTTCCCCCATATTTGGGGTTCCTTTTGTTGTTAGCACAACATTCCGGCTGATCTGTTCTAAAGCCTTCTTCAAGTGCATGAAGCGTGATGGAAGAAAATGGTCTTTTTTTTCTATGAAAAAGGTGACCAGAATAGAAATGGTGGCTTATATAGCTTCTTTCCCCAAACAGGTTTTCGAATGGATCAGCAGAAATGTTATGGATGTAACAAAAGCACAAAAAAGAACGAGTTAAGTGATCCAAACAACATGATAATGTTTTTTTCTTCAAAATTGTAGATAGATATATTAACATATACGCACTTGCTTGTGGTTACCACCTCCCCAAACCTTCCTAATCAAAAGACCACTCTCTGTCCTCTTATATTTTACACTTGAGGAAAGCTGTAGAATATATCGGCCGAAACGTTAAGTCAACAACCTAAAAAAAAACCTTAGGAATGAGGTTGATAGTCTAAAACACTCTTGGATTTATGCACATGCTTTTAGTACAACTGGAATTTCAGTTACTTTATTAAACCAAGTCGGGCGCAAGGTCGTCGAAATATATTTTTGCTCAAAATCGTCACGTGGATGTCACACGGATGGAAAAAAATGTATCTGCCAAGAAATTCAATATTTTAGGGTCTGAAATTTTTTTTTCTAGACATTATGTGCTACCAGCATTCCTGAGCTCGCTACGAATGTCTACACTTGTTTTTTTGTTTGCATACAGTATATACATTTGGTGCACACATTCTCTTGTTTCAATCCAGAGGCATATTTCCTTTAAATAGGAACAAATAAAAAAAAAAGCAAATAAGAATGAGTAACAGAAAAAAATATTTTCATGATTCCTATATCATATAATATTAATTTGTAAAACAATTAATAAGCTCCAAAATGAAATGAAGTGAGAAAAAATTTATAAGGTTTGAGAATAAGGGAGATAATTCAGAATTCATATGGTAAGGAATTGATGACAATAAAAATTCATTTATGCCTTGTTGCAGAGATATAAATAAACGGCACAATAAAAAAACACAGCAGATTTTAGTTATCATGATGAGTCATTTAAACTTTGATATTTCTGTGAATTTACAAGTTGCCACTCAAAGGTTAAGGACAGGGAATAGTATGCACGAGTCGAATCCAGGACAGACATTTGCAACAACTCTTTACGAGCAGTACCCTTTCAGAGATCGCTGTATTCACGACCAAGAGTCTTTTTCAAAGGAAATGGTAGAAATAAGGTTTAAACTCTAGGGTAGTATCTTATATATATTCAAAAGAAAGTACTTTTACCTTTACAAATAGCTGAGAATATTGTATTTGATTACCATATATATATTCGTAAAGAATTTTTGATGAGATTTCTGCATATATCAAAACAGGCAGTTCAACCGATGCGTATAATCAAGTAACATATTCAACAAGCTCAGATATTCATGTTTGTATACATGATTGAATGAGGGCATGTAATCCGTTCATATGATTTATGTAAACATATGATTACATAGCTTTAATCATGAAAACGCGACCAGCATCAGTGCGAGCAGGTGCATCAAAAAGTGGGTGTTATAACATTCTCACCCATCCAGTTGGAGGTGGTCAAACAAAATGGGTTCCTTGTTGAGAAGGGAAAAGAAAATGTGTGCCAGGTTAAATATCTCATTTTCTGTTCAGCCAAAATATTGAATAAAACGATAGCTCTCAATCAAAGCTGAAGTGTCCAGATTATATTTCGATCATTCTACCACTAGGAAAGAAAATCACCGGCCCATGAAGATGAAATAGCGCTGGTTTGTCGTGAAAACCTGTTAAAATTCGTACAATGACTGACCGTTTCGTAACGTTTAGAGAGGTACGCAATCACTTAGCTGACATACTTGGGACCAGTCGTTTTTCGGAATATGGAATTTTTCAGATTTCGGAATAGTATTGATATTCAAATTGATAATGACAGGTGTTCCCTTTTCTGCTTCTCATTGTTACCAATAGCGGCAATCTGCAGCTCTTTCTAACATTTTCAGTTTTCAAAGTCAAAAACCAACAAAAAGAAAAGAAGAAACAAAACATTGTGCAGGTTACAACCAATATGATCAGTTTTCGGAGCTTTCCAGCTTTAGGATTTCGGGTAATATATTTTGTACTCACTCACAATCGTTCATTAAATAATACACTCATCACTGATTTAACTAAAGCACGTAGTGTACAGAGTGATTTGCAAGCGTTCAACGGACTGATCAAAGGTCTTTCTTGAGACTTTGAAATTTGAATTTTCTCTCTTTTGGTAACTTAAATTCTCCTTAGTGGAATCTTTTAGCATTGACCGGAATGCACATCACTTACCTTTAAAATGTAACCCTTCTTGAAGCAGAAGTTCGCATGAGAAATGCTTGTTCGTGGCAAAAGCGTTATTCCACCAACCAGCTGGTATCTGTTAACGCCTATACACTAGTCTAGTTTGTCGTACAGGAGTGGTTAGCAAGATAGTTTCACGGACCATTACTGCTGTAGTGTGTTCTGCACTTGTTGCTGTGTATCTGACTAAGCTAAGCTTAGTACATACTTATACTGTCATAAAGCCAACAAGCCAGGCTCTTGTAGTACATAAACCAGCGAACTTTCTCTAAGTAGCCTCTATTATGTATATTATGGTGAATTAATTGAATCGCGTGAAATTTCATCTGATGAATTAAAAAATGATACTAATAACGTAAGGTAGGTAATGGATAAGAAGAAGGACTCTTTATTGAGAAGGATTGAAGTAAGCTAAGTAATAGATTTTCCTAAATCTCTTATCGATAAATTATTTTTTGTGTAAGAATGGGATCCACAAGGCCTAACTCCATATGTTGGAATAAATATCTGATGTATCAATATTTCGATGGCGATTTCACATCATCATCATCATCATCATCATCATCATCATCATCATCATCATCATCATCAACAACGACTTTTCTCGAAAACTAGACCACTTGTAAGTATATATTTTGGTTGTCAGTCGGTAGCTTTTGACTGGTGAGCACCACGGAGAAATTAGAAGACAGTTTGTGGGTGGTAGTACGATGATCGGAAGAGGAACCTGTGAAAATTTTCAAGGGTAATAGTCTTGTATGGGTGGAGTGGGAGGAGAGATGATTGACTCTCTTTTTTTTTCTTCTTTTTTTTTTAATTCTCTTCTGCAAGGGGTTTCTGTTGTGTACAATAAGGCAGGAAATAGGCTGTGCTCTGAATTCTCTAAGAAAATAAAAAGGAAGACTAGCAGACAGAAATGAAGAAGAGCCAAATGGAACCGAGGGATGGTGATGGTGGCGTTGGAAAGACATGTTTTAGAATCGTAAAGAAGAAGGGCGAAGAGGTAGTAGTAGAGGAATCATGTTGTCTATAAGGGGCAGTATCGCTGGGTAAGGACGCTGCGGTAGATATCTGAGGCAAGGCTGTGGAAGAGTTTTGTAAGGCCAGTGTCCTTCAAACCAGCAACTAAGGCCAACTATGGGGGGGGGGAGAAAAAGGACGCAGTAACCATGACAGAGGCTGAGGGGTGAGTTAAGACGTTGGATAGGTAAGATGGAATAGCTCTGCTGAGCCTGGACGCACAGGGTGACAGGTGACGTGGGGAAGGGCAAGAAAGGTGGTTGGGTGGCAAGAGGAGGCATCTTCTCTGTCCATACCCACCCACACCTTGGGACCTACCCTCGTCACACCTTCACCCTGTCCCTGCCACTCATCTTTCTCTGCGAGGATGCTGCTGCTTCTGATTCGGCTGTGGATGCTATTGCCACCGCAACTGCTTTTCTGGGGGGTGGGGGCGGGGGAGGAAGGGTGGACGGTAGGGGAAGAGACTCATGCCGACCTGTGTAGTGATGGCGACGGTGGCGTTGGGGATGCGATGATGCAGACCAAAATGCCGGCTGTTGGGGGTGGGATGGAGGTAAGAGGGGGGGAATCGGGGAGGGGTATGGATAAGGGACGTAAGCGAAGGAAATGGTCGTGATGGTGATTGTAAGGATGCATGTCGAGGGTGGAGGCGGTGGCAGGGTCTGTGGTGGCAGGATGATGAGGGTAGTAGCCATGGAAGTAGAAGCATTGTCGACGATGAAAAACAGAATCCCTGACCCCCGACTTCTCCTCCCTCTGGATATTATTATTAGTTGCTGTATTATCATGATTCTATTATTTTTCTTTCCCTCCTCACCCCCCCTTTTTTATCTCTCTTTTTAAAAGCATTTTGTTTTTATATTTCCCTAGAAATAAAATAAAATAAACATCATTTTTTTTTTTTACCCATGATTTTAAAATCGTTTACTTATTTTTAAACCGTAGCTGAATTTCGGTTGTTCAGTTCAAGACATTTGCGGAAGAAAGAAATTCTTGGGAAAGGAATTTCCCCCAGATCGCAAAAGAAAACGGCGTTAAAAAAATGACCCGGCCAGTCGAACTGCACAACCATTGTATAGTGACCTCTGCCAGGGAAGTCAGGCTCCTTCGAACAAGCCTGGAGACAATGCTGCTCAAACCAGGCCAAAAGACAAAGCGTTATATAGATCCACATAAAAAATAAATAAACAAATGCAAAATAATGGTTTTTAGAATTGACGGGGAATATATACACTTTTAAACAAAAATAATACGAGATATTCATTTGATTGATGCAAATAAACAAATTAATTCGAAGGATATTTTTATCGTTTTGTTGAGATATTTCATGGCATTTTGAGTATTATTTACTTAAAAAGAACAACTTGCAGAACTTGTCAAAGCGACTAATATTTAAAATTTAATGTTCTAGCTTTCTGTAAAGAATATTTTGCATGGAGTTCATTTTTAACTCAACTCAAACAAAATGAAAAAAATAAATTAGCCCATTAAAGTAATATGAGGAAAATAGATGAATTATCAAAGAAGTTTCGACAGGAATATAAAAGGGTCTATGAATTTTTAAAATGGACGTGTATGCATACACCCAGATATATACGTATGCATTCCTAAATATATATATATATATACATACATACATATATATATATATATATATATATATATATATATATATATATATATATATATATATATGTGTGTGTGTGTGTGTGAGTGTGTGTGTGTGTGTGTGTGTACATATGTGTGTGTTTGGATGTATGTATATTTGGATATAGTAGTTGTGTTTAAGTCATGAAGAAAGAAAATATATATTCGATATATATGAGTAATGTGTAATGAATATGTCATACGATAATGCATGCTATATGTCCACGTATAAATTTATGAGTATAAAGTATCACAAATACGAATATATATATATATATATATATATATATATATATATATATATATATATATATATATATATATATATATATATGTGTGTGTGTGTGTGTGTGTGTGTGTGTGTGTGTGCTTGTATATGTGTCTGGGTATATAAATGATAAACTATATTTCTTCATAATTGTTCATACATACTAATATATGAGTGGCAACATATCACATGTGTGTGTGTAAAAGTGTTAGCATTAATATGTACGTATACATACATGTATATATATATATATATATATATATATATATATATATATATATATATATATATATATATATATATGCATATGTATATATGTATCGTGATGGGTATTTTGTGGTTGATGGGGGTTATTTGGTTATTTCCATTTTCTCTACAAGTAAGATGCCACAAGTTATTCCGGGTTATATGGTACCAGCAGCAGAAATTGGTCCATGACGTTGGGGGAATTCATGCCTTGCCTAAGTGAACATAAGCAATACCCAGCCAAAATATAGTTAGATATATATATATATATATATATATATATATATATATATATATATATACATATATACATATATATATATATATATATATATATATATATACATATATATATATATATATATATATATATATACATATATATATATATATATATATTTATATATATATATATATATATATATATATATATATATACAGAGTGAGAGAGAGAAAGAGAGAGAGATAGGTAGAGATAGAAATAAATACAAAAAATGGACCATATATACATATGTATATATATATATATACATAAAAATATACATATATATATGCATATATATGTATATATGCAAATATATATATACATATATATGCACATACACACATGCACACATACACACACACAGACACACATATATATATATATATATATATATATATATATATATATATATATATATATATATATATGTACGTTTCCATCGATGTTAATATGCGTATATATAAGAACGTTTACATATTTATGTTCGACCTTATTCTTTATAAATGAAAATATAAAATTACAAATACTTTGATTTACATAGACAAATGAATTATTTATCGCCAAAAGAGAGAACGTAAAAATAGACGAGGAACTGAATTTGATGAGATACGATAAAATGTTCCTAAATATAAAACTAACACTGGATTAAAAAAAAAAAAAGAAACAGTGAGCTCTGCCAAAAATATGAATTCCGAGTGTTGCTAAATTTTTTAATCATACGTTTATATACGTTAGCAAATATGTCGTATGCGAGCAAATTTAAAGGATGATATAAGCGTAGAAAAAATAAAGACATTTAAATTATATTATTACATATAATCAGCATATGCTATTACATATGATAATCATATCCATGTTGATATAACTGTTGATATATAAACGCACACACACACACACACACACACACACACACACACACACATATATATATATATATATATATATATATATATATATATTCATATCTAAATAGTGTGGAGTTAGAAGATCATAGAGACATTTCAGGTAAGAGTAACTTATATTCTGATATTCTGAAAATTTATTGTTACATCATAGATATTTTGAGACCGATAAAAACAGGATTCATCGCATTCATCCAACGCAATTTAAAATTCAGGTTTGAGTATATAATTCTACATGCATGTGTGGTGGCATTTGTTCCATATGAATATGAATATACACACACACACACACACACATATATATACATATATATATATATATATATATATATATATATATATATATATATATATATATATATATATATATATGTGTGTGTGTGTGTATGTGTATGTATGTGAGTGTGTGTGAATTTTATAAAAATGTGGTCGTGTATGTTTTTCATGTGTTTTTGTACATTTTTCTAATTCTATTAATACGTTCAAATGTATAATTCATTTAATATTTTTATACGAAAGTCCGTTTTTTCTATCTCGTCATATACGTTTGCCAGTGCACAAAACTACATTGAATGCAATGCTTATTATCGTATAAAAGATTGTTCACTAGAAAAAAAAAAGAACGGTTATTCCTGGATCTTAAGATAGCTTTGTCTTTTCTTCGTTATGAACTCACGGTAATAACAGTTATCGACTCGTTACCTATAAAAATAAACCATCAATCTTGTCCCGAATTTTTGTTAAACGTAAAGCTTGATATATATATATATATATATATATATATATATATATATATATATATATATATATATATATATATATATATATATGTATATGATGTCTACGACACCTTCATGTTCTACTTTTCTTAGTTTTCTATCGAAGTCCAGATATTTTTCCATTTTCCGCTTTTTTGTCCACTCTGTGATCTGCTGGAACACTGGCAGGTCTTCCTTTCTTTGTTAAGATTGTCTAAACGGATATTAAAAAAATACTTTTAAGTATTGTTATAAAATGGACCAAGACCTCTAAAATATGTCCATGGCTGTGATTACAAAAATAATCATTACGAAATAAGTGGTATGAAAATGAGCGTATGTAATGATAATGATAAATTGGGGTGCTTGTCAAAATCCTGAACAGTTCAAAAAAAAAAAAATGTTGGATGCAATGGAGGACCGATCATGAACCTTAACCATCCAGATGACAGCATTGCTGAAATCAGTTAGAATACTGAGAAGAGTGCTAGAATATTCCGCCTCTGTCAGAAGTTCTTAAGTCAAAGCCAACAGTTACAACAAGCATGGAAACTAAACGAGAACCAATACTTATGCTTGTAAATATTCTTTTGATTACTATAACAGTCATTACGGGGAAATCAAATAACAATACATTTGTTTTGGCTCAGCTCTGGTGCTTTTTTCAAAGTTCTTACCGTATTAAGCAGTATACAGATTTGCACCTCTTTCAACAGTTAGGTTGATGATTGTTCTGTGTTCAGTCTATATTTTCATATTTCCTTAAACCAAACTGTTAG
>OY735205.1:35132889-35140389 GCA_963457665.1 Thysanoteuthis rhombus
TTCTAAAAAAATATTTGCTGATCCTGCGACGAAATATGGGAACTTAATCATTCTAATTGACTGCTTTTGTGGCCTTATGTCAGACTTATCTTCGCTAATATCATCCCTTTTTTTTTGTTCACACAGCTTTCGTATGCAACTAAAAAAGATGGCGTCACGAGGAAACATACCGATTTTTCCCCCTTTGTCTCCCGAATTTTTCAAATCTCGTTATTTCGTTCCAATCCTGCTTTCCCTTATTGGTAAGAAGGAGCTCAAAAGAATTCTAGACAAACGAACCATTACGTGAATGAATCTAGCCCAACGAACCTCTCTTCCTTTAATACAGGTGTTCCCAGCCATTCGAAAGTTTGCTTAACGCCTTTTCATTTTTACAAACGACTTACATTATTAGAGGTTTCTCTGCTATTTGAAATGGTGTTATTACTTTTGATTTATGCGGGAAATTTTTAAGCGTTTCTAGACCCCAAAATAACCCTCTATGACTATTCCTTCGAATTCGAACGTCGGGGGTTCGTCGGCTGTTACGAATGATCTTGGAAGGCTTGAAATACCATAATGACTTGACTGCTCAGGCTCAAGCATTTCACTAGGATAAAGTTCTTTGTAGGCTCTCAGAACACCCTACAGACTTGCTGCAAACCTACATACCTTCTCAAATTAAAATCATAATATACTGCAAACTTTGCAGTATTGTCAGTCTTAGCAAACAAAAAACAAAAAAACAATGCAAGGTTTTTCTGGGTCTGAGAATACTTGAATTTTCCATATATGTATTTATGGTGATTGGCTTTTCGTTCCTTGCGATTTTGGCTTACGAAAGGTTCTCAGGAATGCTCTACTTTTGGATAGCGAGGAAAATCTATACAGGTATTCTCTGTCTTTTCGAAAATTGACATTACGATACTTTTCCGCTCTTATGAAAAAATTGAGAGTCGAAAAAGGCATTCAAAATTTTTTCTGCCAACAGTTATAGACGCAGCGCTCAGCCTCGTCCTTTCTCGCCTTCGTCCCAGTCTCCTGTACCTCCTACCACTCCAGCTTAACATACCATTGTCACCATTTTCGGGGCTTTGGACACTCTGAATATTTCACGTATAGATTTATGGTAATTGCTTCTTCACTTCACACCATTTCAGATTACAGAAAGTCTTTATAGGCACACAGCACTTTCGGATAATAAGGGAAAGCATCTCCTAAATCGAATTGATCGTTCACTACTTGAGTAATCCCTCTGGATGTTCCAATCGTTGACCAATCGTTTTATTGGTTGTTCATTCGGCTTGGTATTGTCAGAAAGCAGCAAACCAGCTACCAATGATTGGCTACTACCGACATTAGTACAACCAACCAACCAACCAGCCAACCAATCAACCAATCAGTAGTAACATTAGTGTGTACTAAAGGAAACTGGGTTTGACCAATGTAAGCGACTTCAAACTAATGGTACATCGACCAATCACGTTTTTCATAGTTATTGGTGTTAGTTCATTGGCTGTTAGTCCACTATTCACTTTAGTCTGTACCAAACGGTCAGTCTGACCAGTCGCAGACATGGGTTTCAACCCATGAACTGACCAGTAGCTTCCCATATCCCCTCCTCTATCAAACAGAAGTGTGACTCTAAATACAGAATTGGCCAATCAATTGGACCGGCCGTTGTCAAAGGCCAACACTGACCACTGGCTTCATGAATCTCAATCCTAAGAGACCAGGATAATCCCTGCTTTCAAACTGACCAATCGCTGACCACTAATAATTAGCGCAGAGTGGTCGGATCTAACGGAGAACTGACCACTGATTCTCCGGACGATTCCCCACCCTGTTTATAGGTTTGCTACTATGTTCACCTCACGCTGATACTGACCAATCATTAGTCGCGGTCAGTAGTGGCCCTTACAAGGGAGCTGGCCAAAGCGGCCAGAGACACATTCTTAAGTGGACACTGTCTGGAGCCAGAATGCATTGCTAGTTCGCTTCTTCTGTGACACGGAATACGTGACGCTTGGATCTTTGGGTTCGACCGATTTACTGGTCATTCAGCCTGGCTCTGACCGCACATGTATAAGTGTGTGCATGTGTGCATGTATGTTTGTGTGTACGCAATTGTGTGCCTGTGTGTGTGGATATGTGTGTTTGTATGCATGTGTGTGTGTGTGTGTGTGTTTGTGTGTGTGTGTGTGTGTGTGTGTGCGTGGGTGCATGCATGCGCGCACGTGTATGTGGGTGCGTGTTTGACTTCGGGCGTTGAACAGGGCTAGTAATGGCCAAGTCAAAACGGAACAAGACTGGATTTAGCCGTTGACCAAGCATAGATGAGCTCTTTGTCCAAGATATCATACAACCGGCCATGCTGACTTCACCGGACTCTCGTCTATCCCTTCCCATCCACTCACACCTATGCAGGCGCACTCACGCACGCCCTTACACACGCACGCGCGCACATACACAGACGGAGGTCGTGCGCGTCTTTAAGATGTACACTTAACACACACACACACACTTGCTCACAGATATAGTCCTACACGCACGGATTTAGTCGTGTACGCACGCGTTGGCGAGCTTCACACAAATGACCCATCTGTGTCCGGCAGACCTGGATAATCAATACCGTGAAAGAAGGACAACGGCGACGGACGATCTAACGCTTGCTCATTTGTGGAGTTTTCCCCAGACGTGGACAGTTGGCGTTCACACACACACACACACACACACACACACACTAACACACATACACATTAACTCACACACATACACATTAACTCACACACATATACATATACTGTTACAAGAATGTGCAGGAACACAAATAGCCGCTTATATGTCACAAAGAAAACCAACACACTCATCCCCCCTTGGAAGCACAGCACACACAGAAACGAGCATACAGAGGTTTCTATTCACAAAATCACTCATGAAAAAAAAAAGAAGAAACATGCAGAGAGTGAATGTATATCAGGGTTCATTCATATAATTACGAACACCAACAAAAACACAGGCTAATACAAATAGGCATAGGGCTGTTTCAAAATCAGATATAAACAATGCTGACACACACTGAAGTACATAAAACGCATACATTTTTGTGTGCTTGCACATACGTAAAAATAGCCACGTGTATTTATGATTTCTTACCATGTAAGCCCAAATGTAAGCATACACATGCAGTCAGTCACCTTCATATATATACATATATATATATATATATATATATATATATATATATATACTTATATGCACACACACACACACACACACAAACACATGCACACTCACACACTTATATACATATATCTATACGTGTGTTTGTGTCTCCGTGTGTGTAGACAAAGGGATTAAGTTAACTGTGCCAAACAAATCCCATTCTAATTGAAACTGTCTGGTGTACATCCACACATCAAAATACACACACACACACACTCTATCTCTGTTGCATACAAACATGCACTCTCACGCTTACCTAGTCCAGCACAAGGTCACAATAACTGAGCACCACGTTTCAATGGAACTCATTTGCAAAGGCTTGCTGTACAGCAAGTGCCCAACACATATGACATTTTAGACCTATACAGTCATATATCATTATGTATTTTTGCCCTTACTCAACAAAAAAAGGTCACCCAGTTGTACACACCAGCGCACTCACTCACGCATACACATATGTATATATATATATATATGTGTGTGTGTGTGTGTGTGTGTACTCGTAATACGGTGAGATGCATAATTCGCATTGGACATCTATTTAAATCAAAACATGCTAGGTCACAACTGCCTTTTTGCTTACATCCGCCGATAGCTGCACTTGGATCAAGGCGATCACGCAGGGTGCAATTTTCTCTTCGCTCTTCCTTTTGCTCCTTTTCTCTCCCATACTATTTATCTTTATCTCTTTATCTCTTTATCTCCACATCTCTCTCTCTCTCCCTCCCTCTCTCTGTCTATCTCTATCTATCTATCTCTTTCATTCATTTTCTGTTAGACACGTACGCAGGCACATACATATAACTTTACACGTGGAAGAGTTCTGAATGTCAACATGCTCATGTGTAAAAATAGACGTGCACACCGGGAAAAGAAACACAAAAAGACTCACACAAATGAGCTCACTTAGAAGGGCACTCAATGAACAATGGGCCACTAACCTAAACATACATACGTAGACGCACACACACACATGAGCACTGCACACACTCGTTCACACATATTTTACAAGCAAACGGCAACGCTTATTTACAAACATTGGTAAGCACATGCACATTCAACAATATATATATATATATATATATATATATATATATATATATATATATATATATATATATATATATATATATGCTGACACTTAAAGCGCCTACTGTGACGAGCTGGTTAAAGAGTCCATTTCTCAAACCAGTTCGTTAGTGTGCTGATCTCGCAGACCAGATCGCAAATGTAGTGAGTTTGAACCTCGCCATGTGCCCTAACGCAGGGAATTTTTTTTACCAAAATTCGTTAATCTTCATAAATAGCTACATAAACCATCACTTTCATCGAATATCATAATTTTTTTTGTAACTACTTATATTGGAGCACATACACATATAAATATGTATATATGTACATATTGGCTCGCAGCAAAACATTGTCATGTCTGCTACACACCTACATAAACACTGATCTCTCTATAAGCAGTTTAAAAAACGTACAGAGATACCAATTCACCATAGAGATACAGTCGGTCTGGCGGTGTTTCAACAAACCTATTTGCTGTTAAAAAAAAGACCATAGGCAAATCTCGTAGGTCCAATAACCCCGCAGTCAGTCTATTCATGCACTTGTAAAATCTGAGATGCCGAAGGGATAAATATCTACATAAGTAAGCATTCCACCAACTTCCCCCTACCCCTCATCCTCTTGCCTTGCCCTTCTTGTCTGTGTCCCTTTAACTGTGCCTACCACGACTCCGACCGCCCCACCGCCCAGGCGGGGTGAAATTGGACAAATACGGAGACTGGGAAATGCATGTGTGTCTGGGAGTGAACTGCATGCAGCCATTTACGCGAACATAATCATTAGTGGGGACATTCTCTACGCACACAGACATAGGACATACCTCATTCTCTTTCCACTCACGCCCCTGCTTTCTCTCTCTGTCTCTCTTTCTCTTGCTTTGAGAGAAACACGAACAGTGCGAAAGAGAGAGGGATAGAGAGATAGAGAGAGATAGTGCGTGTGTGTCTGAGAGAGAGAGAGAGAGAGAGAGAGAGAGAGAGAGATTAGGGTAAGAAATCGCACGTCACCCTCACGGGCGTATACAAAGAGTTAAGTAGCAAGAGAGGTGGCTGAGGATAAGAATGAAAAAAAAATCCATAGAATATTTAAATATAGGAATTCCATTGGGCACATCTTTAGGCACAAGCACACACACACACACACACACGCACACACACACACACACACACACACACACACGCGTATACAACAATGTTCCATCAATATATTAGAAAAAAAAAAAAAGAAAATACACGCATCTTCACCAAGAAATATTTTCAAGTACATAATTTGTATGAGTCTAATTTTTGTGATGCTCAGAGGAGATTTATCTATTTTTTAAATTTTTCCCTTTATTAGCACATGCACATAGTCTGACAAGCGCTCAGGATGAAACACATTGTATATTATTCTTGGTAAATTACATATATTATAGTGCTGTATAAATATATTGATTTATAATTTAATAGTATTGTCGTACTTCCATGAGAATATACATTTAACAATAAAATGACACATGCACCCATTCACAAGTAACCATATCTTTTAGCATTATATGGATAGGATCTATCCATAGTATCGCTCATAAATGAGTACACCCATACCACATTTAAAAAAATAAAAAGTTATCTTCAAGACAAAACGTAGCAGGATCTCATTATTTCTAAGGGAACATTACACAATATAAACGGATATTATCAGGTAATATTTATGACCAAATTCGACATTGAAACTATTTGGTTAAAAATATATATATATATATGTTGCTGTCCAAAAATGAGTACACCCACACTAAAAGATATTTTTTTGGCAACAGAGTTTCAATGTTGTAAAGTTTGGCCATACATAATATCTGATAGTATCCGATTCGATAGTGTATTGTTTCAGGAGAAATAAAGAAATCCTGCCATATTTGATATGGATGAAAATTAACTTTCTTCAAAAAAAATGGTAGGGATGCATTCATTTATGGACGACAATATGTAACTCTCTGTATGTGTGTGTGTGTGTTTGTGAGTGTGTGTATGTGAGCGTGTGTGTATGCTCACATGCATTATTTGATATTCAGTGTTTTATTGAAATCTAACATTTCATATCGGTATTTACTAAACTTGCTTTGTCTGGCATAAAAACCACAGGTGCTTATCGCCCTGCGAGGATCGAACTCATTACAGCAGTACAAGTTAACGATGTACGCTAAAGCTGTTTTGAGACATTTCATGCCTTCGCCTTTCCTAACTCTGTGGCACGTGTTCACACATACACGTCCGCATGCCTTATACGCATAAATATACGTGTGGATGCTTTGCACAAGTTAGTATGCTTTTTTGAATATACAATATTTGATGATTAGTATATTTGGATTAATGCAAACCCTGATTATAGTAATTCAAATAGATCAACATTTGTTGTGCTTGAAGTGTAAGTGCTTGTTTTTAATACAAGGGGTATCACAACGCCCTCCAGTCTGCTTGAAGAGCCCCAGTTAGACGCTCTAAGAATTTCAACATAATTTTGGACCATTGGAGTGATGAACATTATCTTTGAATAGAAATTGATAAATAAGCTGCGTTTGTAAACTAAACATTCTCCCCGTCTTTCCAAAGATTTAATTTCCCTGTGATACTATTTCTTATGTACCAAACTCTGTTGGTTTGATATAGCTATCAGAAGACTTCACTAGAGATCATCATCATCAGTCTTTTAACGTCCGTCGTTGGACATAGATCTTCCCCATGATCTGCTACATTTCTCTATCATGGGCATTGCGGAGCCAGTATTTTCAAAATTTGTCAAGTTCATCTCTCCATCTTGTATTCTGTCGACCACAGTTTCGCATGTGATCTCACGGGATCCACATTGTGAGCCGTGATGTCCATCGGTTGTCTGTCATTCTTGCATCATGGCCAGCTCATTGCCATGTAAATTTTCTGATAGATTCTATGGCGCATGCAGGGTCAGTAAGACTTATTTACACCAAAAGGACGGGTCCAAGTTTTAAAAGTTTCGAGTAAGAACATCGAGAGCATTTATTTTAGCGTGAAGAAAAAGTATATAATTTGTATATTCAAGAACAAATCACAACAATCATATTTTCACAATATCGAAGACGGTAAACAAAAGGAAAATATTGAACGCCTCCCGAACTGCGTGTCATCCTTGCGCAGGGACCACGCAAATCTTCTCTGCATTGTTCCAATTTGAGAATATTCACCACTGAAACGAGAATAATAATAATGAGCGAAA
>OY735205.1:35145389-35157889 GCA_963457665.1 Thysanoteuthis rhombus
AATAATGTGGGATATATATATATATATATATATATATATATATATATATATATATATATATATAAAGCATTGGGTCTAGGCATGTATAAGAGTTGGTAAGAAGAGAGTGAGAGAGAGAGAGAATGAGAGAAAGAGTGATTGCACATTACTATTTGTGAGAGGAAATAAAAAGGTAAAACAATGACAGGTGGATGGGGGAACGAGATTACGACAACTGAAATGACAAAATGGGATACTGAAAAATATTTAAAAGAAAGAAAGAAAGAAAGGAAGAAAGAAAGGGAGAAACCTGGAATGAATAAATGGATTAAAGAAAGAAAGACAGAAAGGAGTAAAAAAAGACAGGAAGAAAGAAAGAAACCGGGAACGGAAGAAAGGAAAGAAGAGGAGAGAGAAAGAAAGAAAGAAAAAGAACGAAAGGAAGAAAGTTGAAAATGCCAGAAAGAAAAAAAACGAAAGAATCAGAGAGAAAAGAAAAAAATCATATAAAAAAGAATGAAGTGGGAAAAAAGAAAAAAAAGATTATGTTAAAGAAAAAAGAAAAAATAAATAAAAATTGAAAGACAAGAAGAAAGAGAGGGAGAATGTTAGAGAGATAGAAGGGAAAGAATTGTAAAATATAGAAAAGGAAAGAGGGAAGTAAGAAGAAAGAAAATGTTACAGATAGCAAAATAGGTAAGAAAGAAAAGAACAAAGAGAAAGCGAAAAATGAACGACAGAAAAAAGAACAAAATAGAGGAAGAATGGAAAGGAAAAAAACAAGAAGCAAAAAAAAGAAATAGGAAGGAGCAAAAAAAGGGAAGTGAAAGCAAGCAAGGAAGAAAGCCAGCAGGCAAGAAAGAAAGAAAGAAAGAAAGAAAGAAAGAAAGATAGAAAGAACGAAAGAAAGATAGAGGAATAGAGAGAAAGACGGAGAGAATGGAATAGAAAGGGAGAAGAAAAAGAAAGGAGAGAGAGAGTGAGAGATAGAGAAGAAAGAAAGAAAACAGAAGAGAGTATTTGATGAATAAAGAAGAGGAAATAGAAAAAGAAATCTCATAGATTACTGAAATGAAAATAAATTTCTCTATGAAAGAGAATTTCTTGAAAGAAAAAACCCAAATAAAAATGGAAAAAAAAGCTGGAACGGAAAGAACAAGGAAATGGGGTGGGAGCACTAGAATGAGAGGGAAGAGAAGGAAGAGTGACAGAAGGTGAATCTTAATATGATAAAGGGAAAGCCAATCTGAAGAAGAAGCTAAGAAAGTGGCAAAGTCAAATTCAAGAGAAAACAAAAAAAAAAAACAAAAAAAGAACGAAAGAAGAAAAAAAGAAAAAAGGAAAAGAAAAAACAAGAGCAAAGAAAAAGAAAGAAAGAAGAACGAGAACGATAAAGAGAAAAAAAAAACAACGTTTAAAGAAAAATTGAGGAGAATGAGCGAGGGATATACAAATGAAAATAGAATGAAAGTTAACAAGGAGGGGGTATAGGAAAGGGGAAAACGAAAAAGAAATAAAGAATGCTAAAAAGGAGAAAAAAAAAAGAAGTGAGGATTAGAAGGTAAAAAATGAGAATGAAAAGAAAGAAAAAAGGAATGATAAGTAAAGGGGAATGAAGTAAAAGAAAAAAAGAGAAACTAAAGAAAGAAAGAGGACCAAAAGTTAAAAGAGAATAAAAAAAGAAGGATTATAGGTGAAGTTATAGACAGATACATTGAAGAAAGGCAGAAGAAATAATGAAGTGAATGAAGAGGGCTAATAAAGAAAAGGACGTGGAGACGAAAGAGGCCGAGAGACCATGAAAAAGAAAAAAAAAAGGAAAAAGTACGGGGAAAGAAAGCAAAAAGAAACCAGAAGAGACAGAAGGGAAGGCAATAAAAACAAAGGCAAGGAAACAGGGGGGAAAGAAAAAAGAGAGATCTAGATGGAAAGAAAGAATAATGGCGACAGAGCATGTGCAAGGCGTCAGAAATGGTTTAATGCATTCAAGTAAACCGTCGCGAATCTTCAGAAGCATGTCAGAATTCATATCTGGGCGTTTGTGTACGCATCGGTGTGTTTGTGTTTGAATGCGGGAAGGCAGGCAGGCTGGCGGGCAAGAGGATGGACGGACGGTCGGTCTGGTTACCGGGAGGCCGAGGGGGATAGGTGTGCGCTCTTCCAAGTACACGTGGGCTTATATAAAAAAGCCTACAGAATATATGAGAGTGTGTGTCTATATTTCAAAATGTCTTCGTTAAACAATCCCTGTGAGTAGTTAACAAAAGTATTTTTTTTTCCAAATCTAGCCCGTAAAAAAACTGAATGATATATATATATATATATATATATATATATATATATATATATATATATATATATATATATATATTATTATTATTATTATTATTATTATCATTATTAGCAGACCTCTTATCAGATTTCGAAAATACCAGATAAAATCTGCTCATTTCGAATATTTTGTCTGCCAAGATTTGTTTGAGCGAACGTATGTAAAGAAATATGAACGAATAATGTTCCTATGAAGTAAAGTAGTGTAAACTTCTCTGATAGAATCCTATTATCATTTTTTTTCCAGAAATTTTCCGTTTTTGTGATAAAGTAATTCTTTCCAGGGTAAGCAAGTGTAAGTGAGCGTGCATATATGATCGAACTAAACAACTAAATTTAAAAAAAAACAACAAAAAAACTTTGTTATAATAATAAGTGTCCCACAATTCTGAACTTTTTTCTGCGATATATTATTCTATACAACCACCTGGTTTTGTGAATCCAAGAGGTGACCGTGTGTTGGCTGTAGATAAGATCACATTGTTTCACGAAGCATGAATCGGGACTCAATATTTGTTCACGGTCAATCTCACTCTTTGATAATTATCAGAAACTGTCGTTTACAAAATCACCCTTTAAAAAAAGAAATAGACAACAAATCTTTAAAAAAATTGAAAAACTGACATGAAATTATTTGCAACAATTTATTTAAACAATGAAGGCACCTTCCAGGAAAATTCATCCGAAAATGCTCCAGCAATAAGAATGAAGCTTATGTTGAGTATCGAACGTATAAACCTTTTTATCTTTCTATCGTTTACATTTGTGGTACTTTGTTGATTTTTGATACATGATTCGGTAATGCCAGACGTTCGGCATTAACGGGCACTGCTTCCACTATTAGTCGGTTAATAAGAGGGTTTACAGTATATATATATATATATATATATATATATATATATATATATATTGCTTCTCTATTAGGGTTGAGCACTCTTTAAGTGAGTGACTCGTCCACTGTAAGCTTATGCAATGCTCTTCTATTGCAATTGAGCACACTGGTGGATGAGAGATTTCTGGGTAATTTAAAAATATCGCTTAAATTCAGCCTTACTGCCTGTCGGCCTACGGGTCTGAAGTGAAGGTTTCAATTCCGCCTCGCAGTACTAGATTGGATAATGGAATGTCTATAGCCACACTGAAGAGATGTAATACATCGAAATAGCTGTCTGTGGATGACACAGTAATATATATATATATATATATATATATATATATATATATATATATATATATATACGTGCAGGGATACCCAGCGTTGCTTGAGAGAAAATAATTTCAAATATAATTGCACAGGAAAACAAAGTTTATGAAGTTTTCATAAATTGATTGTACGTTTTAGTTGATCATTTGCGTACACTCCCATGTCATGGTAGTAAAATCATAAATAGAAGACCCCTCCTAAAAAATGATTTTTCTCACAAGTGACAAATTGCCAGAAGAAACGAAGTTCATATGGATTGAAAGTATGAAGAATTACTCGTAGAAATTATTTCATTTCAATCTATTTCAAATGTTCGACTTGGACGAATTTTTGAACATGGGTCTGCCTGGGAGTGAGTATGGGCCTGCCTGGGGTACGCGAACCGCTATATGAAAGAATTAGCTGCTAAAGTACTGAAATAATATCCAAAATGCGTATATACCTACTCGAATCAATTTTTGCTTCGGTGGTTTGTGCTTTGTAAGAAGAAATATATTAAAGACCATAATTCTTTATTGTGTTGTCAAATTGCCGGGAATAATTGAGTAAAAAACGTCTTGAAATATTTGTTTAAGCACTTATAAGTAAATCATCGGAGAATATTGAGACGATACTTAGAAAAAGTTGATATAATAAGAAATATCATCGAATGAAAATATTAAAAATCGTTAAAATCCTATCGAATCATATTTATCCTCTGAAAATCTGTTGAAAGATAGATGTCAGAAGTTCTTTCCAATTTTTACTGATTTTTTGTGAATTTTTTGCAAAAAGAGAGTTGCTTCCCTTACATTTATCTTATTAAAAATTAGATATGACGTCTAGGACCAACTGCACATATCCGTTTACTCTTGTTGCAAAAAGATGTACCCCTGTGCTAAATATCAGCTTCTGAGATACAAAATTGGGTTTTTGGATTACTCCAATTGGCAAAAAATGATTATAAATGACCTTTGGGGACCTTGAATAACCCCAGAGTCCGAGTTCACATAACCCAAAAGATTTGCCTCATTGCAAAATTTCAGCTCTCTGGCCAAAAATTACCACTGATAGTCGACGTCCTCCGCTGTGAAGGATATATCTGTATGCCTGCCGTCATGAATTCGCTGCTGGACAAAGGCCATTCCCATTTTCTCCATGACGTGCGTAATTGTACTAATCTTACCGGCAAATTTCTTTATATAAGCTTAGTTTGACACAAGGCCACAAATTCGTGGAGCCCAATAAGATAGGACTGACACGGTGTCAAAGATGAGAAATATAGCGATGGGATGATTAGTTGGTATCATTCTTCAAAGAATGGTGTATTTAGGCAGCAGTCTCTCATTTATACGTTTGGTTAATGACCGCTGATGGAAAATGATATCTTTTTTAGTAAACTTTTCTTGAATGCATGCCACGCGATGAATGTGAATACTGCCAGAACTTTCGGAATCTTGTGCTTTCGACTATATTTCTAGTCTTTCGTTTTTTTTAGAGATTTTTGAATACTGTACTTGTCTCGATACCATTTGCGCGTCATGGCGACGTTGCGCACATGAGGTAATACACGAGCGAAATTCTCCACTGAATGTATTGATTAGTAGTTAAAATTTCTTACATCTAGTGCTCAAACTGAAGGAGGTCTCAGAATCCCCTCCCACTCTCTCCTCTCTCTCTCTCTCTCTCTCTATATATATATATATATATATATACATATATATATGTGTGTGTGTGTATATATATATATATATATATATATATATATAGTTTAGAAAGCTTTAAAGCTTGAAACATTAAATACTTAAAACAATATTTTTTCAAAAAGATTTTGTGTCGTTCCAGACGCTCATATCCCAATCTTTGTCAATGTAATTTACGTAATTTTCTCTTGTATTTCAAAAAATGTTTTATATAGTCATTGATATCATGGTACTACGTGTAATTTTTTTTCTTGCTATCATCATTTGACCATCTAGTTTGTTATCTCATGTAGGATATTATTATTATGTATAGCATATAGATGTTATTTTATACTATACATCATTCAAATTTTCAACACACAGGGCTTACTTACGTTGGTTACCTCTAAAACGTATTGACGTGTCGATAAGTATAACAGCTTTTTGTGTCATTTCTATTAAATGTGAATATCAAAACCATTGTGTCAAATCTAATCTCAGACTGCATACAAAGCAACTTATGATATCATCTTCAAGAATATCAATTATACAGGAAAACTTCTACGAGTTGAGATATATATATATATATATATATATATATATATATATATATGTGTGTGTGTGTGTGTGTGTGTGTGTGTGGCCCAAATGTATATAAACATGTTTTTCTCTGGCAGTGGAAATTGACAAAATATTTTTGGTTATCCGTAATCCCCAGATTTAAAATACAACAAGTTTTCTTTGAGCTGGAAAATATCTGGGTTCATTAGTCTCTGCTTCAGACATCAAGGTGTACCCTTAAGCAACAATAAAATGTTGAAGGGACAAGTGAAAAATTAATAATGTAAGCACTTCAACTCATAATACAAAGAGATTTTCCCCGTAAAAATGATCGCTGATACTTCGTCGCAAAGCAGTGGTTAGCAAGCAGTTCTCGAAAACTCTTCTGGCATTAACGAGTTCGATCCTTGTCTGAATTTTCGTACTTTTTACCAATATGATCAACGCTCAGTAAACATCTATGTTCCACCTATTTTTTTATATTCATGGCACTTAGCTTGTATGGATTTTTCTAAATTTTGTTTGGCACAAGTTCACGCATTTCGGACTTACATTGAGAACAAATCTAGCTACACACTTGTGATAAACTGTAAGACAAACACGCTATGCTTATTTGATCACATCAATGGGATATTAAGCGAGGATCGAACTCACTAGAGCAGGAAAATGATCTCTGCGATAAATCTGCTAATCGTCACTTTACGATAGGCAACTGGTATTATATGCAGGATTTCCACACTTGTGAAAGTTCACTTTACGTAACTTTTCCGTCTCTACGAAATAAAGCTAAAAGCAAAAATAGCAGAGTGTTTGTTTTGTATTCAGTCTTTAGAGAGGCAGCATGCACCCTTTACGTCTCTCTCTTACACCCTCGTCTCCTGAATCTCCACTGCCTCAACCTTCGATGACAACTGTCATCGCCACTTTTTAGATATTGGAATGCTAAAAAAAATGTCCCCTACATAAATTAATAGTAATTGCTCCTTTGCTTAACGCCAATTCAGCGCCGAAAGGTTTTATAGGGGCTTTCTAATTACGGATAACAGGGAAAACTTGTACATAGAATATGGAAAGATAAAAAAGAAAGAAGGAAAGAACGAAAAAAAATTATGAAAAGATGAGAGACTTGTCTAATGTTAGAAATAATTTCGTATTTTGCGCCAGTGCCGGTTAGTATTCAAATCGAAGTGAAAAGTAAGGTTTTGAATTCTGGTTTACTAGACTGGTCGGTCCTTTACCGTTAAAAAAATTGCGTAAGACGATTTTACTGATCCTTCCTTTCTCCCAATTGATCCTTGCGCCACACTAGGCTAAAACGAGCGTTCTTCGCAACCATGCACCAGACTAAGCTAAGCTTAATAAACAAAGAGGATAAGCTCTGCTGCATGGCTGAGTTATATTAATTGTCATTTCTACTAGCAGAGCTCAATGTTCAAACCAAGGAATTACTCGGGTTTTTGATTACAGATTCCCTAGCGAAACAGACCCTCCCAGTTGGGAGATTAGCGTAACACAATCTTCCTATTTTCGGGATTTATTTTGAGCAGAGTATGACAAAAACCAAATGAGAAATGGAAGAAAGGGAAATATTTTATGCCAATCGTGCAAGTGTGAAACTGCATGCTTAGAAAAGCAGCATTCCAAATCCTATACATAGACTTGAAATCGAACACGCAGCTCCTTGCGCTGAAAGGTGATACATAACTATTCTTAAACCTCGTTTTGTTTTGCTTCATTCGAAGATTAGCTCAGGAAATATCAATAAGCACAAATACTCCATCCTAAGTGGGGCGCAACACAGTCTTCCTTTTTTGACACCGTGTCACAATAAGCTATGATTAATAAATACCAAAAAGAAAGAAAAAGAGTAAATAAAACAGGTACTGCAGAGAGTGAGAGAGAGAGAGAGAGAGAGAGAGAGAGAGAGAGAGAGAGAGAGAGAGACTTTGTTGGTAATGAACAACTCGTGCTGGTAGGATCATTAGTGACTGTGTCTGTGTGTCGGGTAGAGTTTACAGAAGACTATCGATCAACGCGTCTCTACAATAGGTTGCAACATGTCGCTTTGGGGATGCCAAAGAAAACTTTTTAGGTTTTGCAAACAAGTGTGATAAAAATGGATAAATGGCAAATATGCTTTCACAAATATGTACACGTTCATTCGTGAAAACGGGGGCGTATTTAGAATATATTTAGTGTATTACACCGTATTGAATTGCAGCCATCCCGTAAGAAATGACTGGCCTTACCGCTTATTTAAAAACAAATACATTTGATATGATGAGACTCACTAATAGTTACTTTGAAGTTGGAAGGAAAAAAGCAACATTTTTGGCATATTATGACTATTTTTCTAAACGTAAAAAAGCGGCTCAGACGCAAGAAAATATTCTTATGAAGTTGATACCGTAAATTATCAAACGTGTCAAAAGTGGTTTGTACTGGAGATTTCGCGCTGGATGATGCTATACAGATGGATAAACCAGTTGAGGTTTATGGCTATCAAATTAAAACATACCCAGAGAACAAACCATGTTCAAAAGCGTGTGAGATATCCAATATACTCAACGTATACAAAAAAAGAAGCGTTGAAAATCATTTTCGCCAGTCTTGTTATGTTAGTAACTTTCATGTGTAGTTTTTTTTTTAAATAAGCGTAAAAAATCATTGGGTCGTATTTTGATATTTTTGGTCGTATGGTAAGATTGTAGGAAGTCATCAACAATTAGCTTTTGGTCGGAGAACTTCACCAAATCTTCTACACGTTGACACTCGAAAGCGAATAACCCTCTCACTTTTCTGCTTTTCTCGACGGTCAAGTTCAGCCATTCTCCTTCAACGGAATCTTTATATTTCATCCCTTACCTTTTTTTGCCAACCCCATACCCTGCTTTTCCCTCCTCCCCTCTGCCTTCTCTGCAACCCTTGTGTTCTTCCATTTTTTTCCAACGAAAAAAAGTTATTTTTGAAGTTTGGCAGACGGAAGTGTGCAGACATGTTCTCTCTTATAATATAGATTCGGCTCACTGACATCCATCAAGCTATATAGGCCTATTGATGCATAAATACATAATCAGTCAGACCACCTTAAAAACTGAGGAAACCTATTTTGGTTGACAGTTTCTGATATTAAAATTGTTTTAATCTTTGTTGAGATATTCCAGGTATGTTGGTCATTTATTTTGATTATGTGATCCTGATGATGGAATCGATGATGCATATATTGAATCCATCGTCCCAATAATCAATCACTGATTATCTGGGCAGAATGATTGAGACCGCTTTTTGATAATTCTTGTAGACAACTGCATTGATAACTGGTAAACATTAATCGATCAGTTTCGACTTTGGCGAGTAAATATGATTGATATGACGAATTAAATTGATTTTTATATCTAATTTGATAGAAATTTATCAGATCTGATCTTCAAGTTCATTTTCATTTTAATTCTTCATATTTGTTGTTACATTTTTTCCCCTAAGATAATGATATTTTTCCATTTGTTTCTTCATGACCATAATACTAGTCTTGGCGCTATAATAGAACCCCGCAGGAAATTTTTGAGTGAACTGATGAAACCAGTTGGACATGCCAGAGGGACCTCCTGTGCCAATAAGTTCTTATTTGATGAAAAGAAATTCCGACTTGGACACTTAAGCGAAAATTCGCCATTATGAAAAATGGCACAAAGGTCGTTTTGCAACTGATCTGGAATATTTACCCAAGATATTCTTACCCACAGAAGATTCTTACGGCAAGTCCAATTGCTTTAATTCGTCAACTCAAAAATTCCCACGGGCATCTAGAGGACCATACTGAACAATCAGGATTTTTAAACATATATCTTAGTCACGACGAATGCACTAGTTATTTACTAATCTTAGTTTAGTATGGCATTCTGCAACAACAGATAGCAAAGTGATCATCATCATCATCATCATCATCATCATCATTATTCTTTTATTGCCCGTCGTTGGACATAGACATTCCCTGGGATTCACCAGGCCTCTCTCATAGGCGTCGCGGAGCCAATACATTCTGAACTTGTCGAGTTCGTCTCTCCAACCTCTGCCGGCCTCAGTTTCGCATGCAATCTCTGGGGATCCGTGTTGTGAGTCATGATTCCATCGGTTTCCAGCCATTTTTGCAACATGACCAGCCCATTGCCATTTGAGTTTCCAAATGGATTCTATGATGCCTAGGACTCCTAGTTTCCCTCTTATATATTGTAATGTCTTGTGATAGTGAGGTGATATACGAAACTAACTTGTTAACCATCACACATTTCCTTAATTGAACATAAGCTGTCCAAACGAGATATTGGTCTCATCTCATCGACATTTCACGCAATTGAGTTAGCGCTGTCTTTGTTGGTATTACTGTTATTATTGTTCTGGTCACTGCTGCCATTATAGGGGGTGCAAGGTAGCAAAACGATTGTCAGAACAGAAAACGGAATTAGAAAACCAAGATTGCTTATTGGCTTAGTTTGCTTGTTTTCACTGAGTCTTTATATAACTAGGAAAGGCATGAACTTACTGCTGTCTGCAGCCTATCCCATCACCAGACATCTTGACAAAAATTGTCTAGTCACTGCTATGCCACAATGGTTGGTGAGAAAGAGAGTGAAAAAAAGGAGTAGTTTGGGAAAAACCTTTGTCATAAAAGCCACCAACGAATTAGTAGCAGTAACAACTTATAGTCATTGCCAGCATTGATAAGAGTCAGCTGATAACAGTTGCTTCGGACGTGGATTTATTTGTTTAAGTAATATTCTTGATATTTAATCGGAAATTGACTTCCAGACAAACTAACAAATTCAGGTTAACAAATTATAGTGATTTTTTGAATTGGTCCAAACAAACACTTTTCAGCGTACCCCTTTGAAGTCATTTTCTCGATTTTACAAAGAAAAGGCGAAACGCGTAAATAGCGCTCGGTGGACCGTTATAGAGGCAGTGCACCCTCTCCCTCATTCCAAACTCTGATACCATCATCACTATTTTGGGGATTTCCCCATATCACTTAACGTAATTCCTTTTTTGCTGAACGCTATTTCGGCCCATGAAAGATTTTTTATAAGAACGCTTTACTTTTATATAGCGGGGTAAACATACATGTATGAACTTGCTAATCACACCTACCCCTGAGAGGTAGTTCACGAGTAAGTCTAATAAATTATTCTCTGAGTTCGATACCTCACCGAGCGCCCCATTACCGTTGTCTTATATCCGACAGAGCTAAAGATATATCTAGATCACATCATAATCATACAGCAGGTTACTTTTGAAAGTTAATATCTGGTTTAGCGAATTGGTCACTCGCTTGCTACGTTATAGAGGATATTAGATATTTGGTGGGTTCGTCAGCACAGAGCGCTGTTGTAAGTCAATGTCCATCTTTTCACGTAGAAATATGTATAAAATGTTATAAGCTAGAAGATTGAACTTCTGCCAAATATATTACCAACACATCGTTTTATTTGCATTTTTTTTTTAAAAAGAAACAACATCTTTGCTGGAAGGGCTAGATTATGTGCCCTACATCTAAGCATGTTAAGTCCAGGTATTTTGATGATGATACTTAGATCACTGACACATCTCTACATTTCACCCTTATCGTGTGTTGATGTAAACGTTATGTTACCAAGAAAACTAATATTGCCGAAATTTGGAGTGGACTTGATCCAATATCAAAGAAGAACCAAGTTTGATGTCAAAGTGGTCGAACGTTCATAGGTGAACATCTGCTGGCGGCAACATTTAACATTTTCTGGTAAATATTGGAAGATGTCGCCAAAGAAACATGGATCTATAGCAAGAAAATGGACAGGCTAGGTGGGCTGTCGGTCAGTGGACTGCGCATGCGCATCAAGTAAAAGGGTTGAAGCAAAATCAGAGAAGTCGATTTCTGAGCTGGACACTTGTCGGCAGGAGGAATGGGAAGAAGAAGACGACGAGGGAAAAAAATGGAGGAAGATCAAATGAAGAAGAAAAAAAGCAACAACAAAAGCAGCAATTTCCCTTCAAGGGTTTCCGTGATTGCTTTTTTTTAAAAGTGCTTCTCCTATGCTCATAGATTTCCTATATGAGCGCGTTTCGCAGTTGCACTGTCCCCCAAAGTTGAACACTTCAACTCGTGCCTCAGATAAATATTCTTTATTAATATTCATCGTAAAACAATGTACGAGTTTCATTCATATCTCTCCTTTCTTACCCTCTATCTCTCTCTCTACCCCTCTCTATCTATCTATCTATCTATCTATCTGTCTCTGTCTGTCTCTGTCTGTTTTTCTATCTCTGTATCTATCTATCTATCTATCCACACACACACACACACACACACACACACACACATATATATATATATATATATATATATATATATATATATATATATATATATTAGGTTGATTGTATAATTGTTTTTCTGGTTAGAGATCTATCATAACCTAAACGTTATAATGGATCGATCCATTTAAAAATAAAGAACTTAAAGCGAACAATAAAAGGGTTGTGAAATGTAATCGTTCACTGTTATCGCAACACACGACAGAGTTCATTTAACGTGAAATATTGTAAGGTTAGACTTGCATCTTGCAAAGTGTCTCATAACGAAAAAGAAATTATTTTCAAACAACACCAGATCAATAAATTCTCAATAATCTTAATTGATTTATTCCCCAAAGCTTTTCAAAAATTCAACACAGATTTATTTGAGCGAAGGGGGTTTCTGAACATTTCTTTAATTCCTCTAATTCTCC
>OY735205.1:35165389-35332980 GCA_963457665.1 Thysanoteuthis rhombus
ATACGAATGTAAGTGGAAATCAACAGAAAATTCAGTGCTTCATGGCGACTCTGAGTTTGATACTGAAGCAGGTGTGCGCGTGTGTGTATGTGTGTGCTTGTGAGTGTGGATGTGTATGAAGGAGCCCCTTTTAAGTTAACAGTTAGTCCTTCATTTACTGGTGAAAGGATTTTGGAAGATGTATGAATTGTCCGGCAACACCCAGAAGTTCAGGGAGGGTAAGGCACAATATGATCAACGGAAGATAGATGAAAAGATGATAGAAAACGAGGTTCTCTATTTTCTAGCGCACAGACATGTGAAGTGCCCCCGTACAATTCAGTAGCATCTTATATATATATATATATATATATATATATATATATATATATGTGTGTGTGTCTCTGTGTGTGTGTGCGTGTGTGTGTGTGTGTGTATGTGTGTGTGTGTGTGTGTGTACTTAATGCTAGCAAGAATACCCTGGGTTACCCGAGATAACAATAACTTGAAATATTACCAAAAGGAAAGAATTTTCATTTGATAGATTTCTTTTTACAGAACGCAGCAAAAAAAAAAAAAAAACAACAACAAAAAAACACCGAAAAAAACGAACCGATCACTTACACTATGTATACATGAAAACGTAGGTATAATGGAAGAAATATTCTGATGCACACAAAAAAGAACAAATGATGTCATTGCTTAGTTTTACAGTGCATCTCTTTACACTATAAATTCTTTCTCTCGTTGGGTGCTAGTATGAAAAGATTTTATGTAGGGGGAGGGTCCAACCCAAGAGCAACCAACATAGAGCTATCCATTGGAAAAGTGGGGAGAAATTTAGTAAAGTTCAGCGTGAGAGATTGTCTTTATTTCATGTTAAAATTTCAAGAAATGACCTTAGGTGATTTCGGATGAGTGTTAGCATCAACTTCGCATTGCCTATAACTTTTGCCGTGTTGAGATGTACCTCTATACTAAATTTACGCGTACTAGATGCAATAGTGTGGCCAACATCTTGGAAGATTGGCTAGAAATGATCAAGAATGACACTGGGTGATCTTAAATGATCTCTGAGGTCAATATCGCATTGCCTATGATCTACAGCAAGATTCACCCCCTTCAGTTCCATAGGTGCAAAATTATTGCCCAAAACTTGGATCAGAAATGAGCAGAAATTATCTCTGACGACCTCAAATGAACTGCAAGATCAACCTTGCTTTACCTATTATCTTTGATGCGAGAATATCAGCATGTTTAGGGCAAAATTGTGTCCCATAACTCTGAAAATTGGCTTGAAATAAGTAGAAAAAGACCTCAGGTGACCATAAATGATTTCAGAGGTCCAAGAAATACCACTATGCCTAATGTCAGTTTCATGTCTGAGCTAAATTGTGGCCCAAAACTTGGAAAATTGTTTTAGAATTACCAGAAATGGCTTCTGATGACTATGAATCACCTCATAAGTCATCGCCTTGAGAAAAAGTACCTATAAGCTATATTTCAGCATCCTTGGTGCAAGAGTCCCACAATTCTGGAAATAGCCAAGAAATAACCTTTGATGACCTCAAATGACCTCACCTCAAAGGTCAACCTCATATAGTGGATGTTTTAAGTTGACTTCTCAGTCTTAATTTTAGGCCATATTTCTCTCTATATATAAAAGTATATATATATACTCTATTTTCAGCTGAGTCGATTCCTAGGTATTTTGAAATATCTGGCTACATAGGGGAACCCCTTGCAACTTAGCCGATAAACAGTCTATTCAAATTTTCAAAGCTTCTGGGTTGCACCTCACGTACGCACGCACACACACACACACACACACACACACACACACACATACACTATACATATACATAAATATGTGTAGAGAGCGAGATTTGCCCCAAAGTGATCACACATCTTCTTGAAAGATAAAAATTAGGTTCTTTAATTTCCATTCAACTGAATTTGTGAGGTGTCTGAAATGTTCGGCAAGACATGGGAAATGTGTATTGACAAACAAGACATGGGAAATGTATGATTGACAAACATTTTGACCAATTTGATGGAATTCCCTGAACTTTTCGGCAGCATTCTGTATCGAACACTGTCGGTAAACTTCTCGAATACGCTACGATATTTGCGAACGTATGTATATGTGTCATTATTATCGCTCTTTTTTACACGGAGAATAAACGTACATTCGTGTGTGCGTTTTTGAAATAACGTACTCGTGTGGGTTATATGGTTTGTTAATGAACATGATGAAGAAGTAATATATAAACAGAGGCGCGTCTCTAAGAGAGTGCACCGCTGTCTCAATTAGGATATGGGTATGTTGAAGATATGTCTGTGTGAGGTGAAGTTGTCTCTATCAGAAAAAAAAACGAAACGAAATACACTGAGCAGATTGATTTTAATCGTAATAGATAATTGGTCAAAGTTCTCGTTTTTGAGTAGTTTCTAAGGCATTAACGTTCTCCAGGGGCATAGCTAAGATTCTTTCTCTAATCATCATATCAGAGAATTTTCAGGCTTGGGACGCAAACATACACACTCTCTCTTCCCCCCCCTCTCTCTCTCTCTCTCTCTCTCTCTCTCTCTCTCTCACACACACACACACACACACACACAGGCACACACATAAGTTTGCACAGGCACGCTCGTGTAAGCATATGTATAGCCATGGCTTAGTACTTTTTATTCTGTTTTTTAAAGTCTTCTGGTCTTGTTGAGCATACAAAAGCTGACACACACATATGTACAGATACAATAACAAGTTGAAGAATTAATGAATGCTAAAGAAACTTTTTTATCTTGAATTCTGAATAATTTTTCCCTTCATGAAATCATAACCAAGTGATCGGTAGGCGACTTTGTCACCGACTGAGCCAAACTGACGACCCTACATATATACGAAAATATATGTTACAAATATGAAATGGTTTATTCCATTCTAATAAATATATTTATACAAAAGAAATATTTTTCATGATATTTTATTAATCATATACACAATATAGTTTTGCTGTAGTGACCATCTTCTGTCGGATTAGCTGTGGGAGCATCTCCGAGATTCATGGTTATTATAAACATTAAAAGTGTTCAATATTAAAGAAACAGTTTTCATTCAGAGTTCTAACAAATTAATTTGATATTTTTATTGCTTCAAGTGGAAGCATTGAACTAAAAAAAACTGAAAACATTTACATGCAAGTGTTATGTCGCCTGATACACAAGGATAGAAGATAAATTCAATTTTGTCTCCAACAAAAAAAAGTTCAATTCATTTTTGTTTGATGAGTTAAAAACAACGCTGATGAAAATACATAGTCAAAAAATTGATTAACCGACTCAGAAATGTTGTTGACCTTATTGATTCAAATATTGTGTAGATGAGAGAATATTTCCAGAACCATCATTTCTATCTCAAAATTGTCTGTGGCACAAGGTCTTTAAATGTGATCACCATTGCATGCAAGAATAATTTTACATATTTCCCACCTTCAAATTTGACGGAACACAATCTTTTTACCTTCATTTCCGAAATTCGGCGAGATGCCAGACTCAATTGAGCCTAGTAAATATCTATCGATCTAAATCAACAATTCCAATTGAACCAATTATTTAAAGGCCTAGATAGACAGAGCAGAACAAAAGATGTGGAGTAGAGATGAGATCATCACTTATAACAAGCGAATGTAGTAAGTAGGCCCCGAAAGAGTGAAAAAAAAGTAGCCACGACAGCGTGAGTTTATTTATTTGCAACCCTCCGACAGCAAATGTGACACAAGGTCGGATTAAGGTGGGGTCCCACACATTTGAAAACGTGCAGGCAGAGTGAGCGACCCGATTCGTTGCGCATGATTTCGCAAGGAAGTTGAGACAAGCTGGACTATGTCCACAGGACGAATCCTGTTGTACAATGCTCCCTAACTCTCGACGCGTGATCTGGCGGAGTCATTAGGGAAAGCTTGACGTATTTCATGTGACAGATCCTGCTGATGCTCTTAGGATGAACCTGAGCATGATGGTCAGTGGTTCTGGGATGGGGACAATCCCGGACATGGATCAATTTCTCAGCCTGAGGGCGTCAAAGAACTGATTCTACACTTCGATCTTATCCAAGAGGCCGATGTATTCATTTGCATCCCCACTGCTGCGAATTTGATATAAGGTCTTTTTGAAATGGGGTCCCATTGTGGGCTGTGCAAAAATAGCACCAGTCTCCGCAACGTGAGTCGCAAAGGCGTCGAGGGTTGCCCGACCCATCCCTTTTGTACAATGGGATGGTGCTGCCCTGGGGTCAACTGCTTCCCCCAGACTGGGCCAGGTAATGTGAGACCCGGGACGAATCCCAGGCCCCAGGTGCTTAGCAATGCCTCAGTAACCCTTCATCGACATTGCACCAGCAGCTGGGCTATTCAACTTCTCAGCCTGAAGGTCGACAAAACACAGATCGACTTTTCTGCACAAGGCATCAAAAACAGATACTACACTTTGATCTTAGCCAAGAGGCCTAGCGATGACTGCGTGAGAAGCTTTACATACTGGTTACTGTACAAGAGACTATGATTTGACAATTAAACCAATAGTAAATGCGCAAATCAGATTCTTTTTTAGAGAATAAAAACGAATTTCTCCGGAACTTTCCGATTCGAATGGAACCAGGACCGGACAATTTGTTAGAAAGTGGATTTCGTTGTCTCAGTAGACCACAGAGCAAGATCAAAGAAACGTTACAGCTAGACAAGTGTCCACAACTCGAAAAGAAGAGAAAAAACCCCAAAGTTATCAAGAATAACGAGGGAAGTGCTGGAGTATTGAGTAGACCTGCTGTCACTTATCAGTGAATGCCATAGTTAATACTGAGATGAAAACTCAATACATTCAAATTCTAATAATAACAAGTTGGACCCGTGGAAATTCCAGGGCTAGGTATTGATAACTGAGATATCATTACTTCCGCTTATATATTTCTGCAAAATATGTATATAATTTGGTTTAAGTAATGTATTACTCATGGAATGTATCTATATTGGCTGTAATAAAAAGCGAAAACAAATTAAACTAATGCACGTAACTGCTGGAGTTTGAGTGACAGCAAGTCTCCTCAAGTCTCCAGCCCTCCTCCCCCAATGCTCATAGGTCGCAGTAATTCTACGATTTACAGTTTCACACCGGTTGCCCAGTGGTTATCGCTGAAGGCTGAGTGACAATAAGTCTCCTCAGGTCTTCAGCTAACGTCTCCTCTCTTTTGCATATCATGACAGAGCTACAATGCGTTGCAGTACTTATAACTCTAGCACCTTCCTCAGTATCCGTGCAGTTCCCAGTAGTGCTGTGGTCTGTACGGTCTCTATCCTCCCCCTTATCCCGATCTTCTCCAGTCTCTCCCTCAGCGTTTTGGGGACAGTTCCTAGTGCGCCCACTATGACCGGTACTACCCTGGTTCTCATGTTCCACATTTTCCTTTACTCCCTTGCTAAGTCCTGGTATTTTTCCCTTTTTTCACCCTCCTTCTTTTTTACTCTATGGTCTGCAGGTACAGCAACGTCTACTATTTGGCAGGCCTTCCTTTTTTGTCTACTATTACTAAGTCCGGTCTTCTTGCCTGGATGAGGTGGTCAGTTTGGATGTCAAAGTCCCACAGTAGTTTGTGGTTGTCATTCTCCAAGACTGCCTCTGGCTTGTGCTGATACCACTTTTCCACATGGTTGAATCCCATTTGTTTGCTTAGTTCCCAGTGTATCATCGTTGCTACTCTATCGTGTCTATGCTTATACTCCTTCTGGGCGAGTTGACTACATTCACTAGTTATGTGGTTTACTGTCTCATCTCTTTCACCGCACATGCGGCATTTGCTGTTAGTCTGTGTTCTGTCGATTTTTGCTTTTATGTAGTTTGTCCTTATGCTTTTGTTTTGGGCTGCCATGATGAGCGATTCTGTTTCTCTCTTAAGGTTCCCCTTTCGTAACCACGTCCATGATTTCTCGTCTGCTATATCTTTTATCTGTCTTTTAAACTCGCCGTACAATTTTTTCCCTTCCCACTTTTCTTTTCTAGTTTGCTGTACTGTTCCATTGTTTTTTACTTTATTGTTTGTTGCACTATCTCTCGCGCTCTTTATGATTTCTTCACTATTTGTTTGCACATATCTTTCTTGGACTGTTTTAGCTCTCTGGACACAATCTTCTATGCTGATGAGCCCCCTACCACCTTCTTTTCTCTTAACGTATAGTCTATCTGTATCATCCCTAGGGTGTAATGCTTTATGCAACGTCATAAGTTTCCTTGTTCGCCTATCCATTGATTGGAGCTCTTCCTTTGTCCATCTTAGGAATGGTCCTGTATACCTAACTACTGATACAGCCCAGGTGTTCATTCCTTTTATTAGATTTCTGCTGTTTAATTTGGTTTCTAATATTTTCCTTATCCTTCTGAGGTATTCTCTCTTTATTTTCTCCTTCATATCTTCCCGTTTTATCGTGTCACATTCAAGGACACCTAGGTACTTGTATCGGTCTTGTGCAGTCAATGCCCTAATCTTGCTGTTGTCCGGGAGTTCAATTCCCTCAGTCATTGAAAGCCTTCCTTTGTGCATCGCCATGATAGCGCATTTTTCTATCCCAAACTCCATTCCTATGTCCTCATTATATTCCCTTACTTCGTTGAACAGAGTCTCAAGCTCTCCCCTGTTTTTTGCGAACAATTTAATATCGTCCATGTACATTAAGTGGTTAACCTTTCCTTTTGTTTTAGAGAAGTGGTATCCTTTGCTGTTTTTAAGGATTCTTTTAAGCGGTATCATTGTTAGAACAAATAATAGTGGGGACAACGAGTCTCCTTGGAAGATTCCCCTTTTTATCCCTACCTCGGCTAGTTTGTCCCCTGCGGCTGTCAAATCTACTTTCCAGTCTTCCATTGAATTACCAATGAATTTAACCACCGGTTCGCTAATTTTGATTATTATTATTATTATTATTATTTGCCATTACACCCAAGTTGTCTGGTAGTTACCGCTAGAGGTTGAGTGATAGCAAGTCTCCTCAAGTCTCCACCCTCCGCTCCACACTCTCATAGACCACAGCAATACTGTGGTTTACATTTTCATACCAGTTGCCTGGTGGTCATCCCTGAAGGTTGAGTACCAGTAAATCTCCCCAGGTCTCCAGCCAATATCTTATCTCTCCCTCGCCTATCACACCAGCGCTGTGGTTCACATCTCCGCTACCATTTTCATTCCTCCTCTGTTGGACCACTGCAAACATTTAGTGTCGTAGACCATATATTTCTAGTACTTTACTCAGTATCTGTTCGGTTCCTAGCAGTGCTGTGGTCTGTACAGTCTCAGTCAGTTGTGAGTGCGCCTATAATTACCAGCACTATCCCGACTTTCAATATTATTATTATTATTATTATTATTATTATTATTATTATTATTATTATTATTATTAGCTGTCGATGTTCCTATGATCTATTATTGTCATAAAAACTTAATTTGTGGGCTTCAGACTTGAAGTGGCAGCAATGAATTAATGAATGACAGTCATAGTGAAGGTTGAGACCCTTTCGCTCCCATTCAAGGACAGTGACTTTCTTCCATCCTCAACCTTGCTCATTACTTTGCAAGAGTGGGTGGGTTTTGAGAACGTCAGTTAAAAATAGTCATGGTGAAGGTATCTCTTTTGCCTCCATACAAGCATAAGCACTCTCTTCCATTCTTATCATAATTAATTTGCAACGGCGGGTCAAAAAGATAAAGAAAGTAAGCTACAGTGATTGGAGAGCCCCCTTTGCACTTATTCAAGCACGATAACTTCCATTTTATCACTTGTTCATAACATTGCAATGGTTGGTGGAGGAAAAGAAAGGAGGAAACATATGAAGAGAATAAATAATAGCCAGAAGGCATAACGGTCATACATACAAAAAAGCAGTATAATAGTATAATTATAAATACAAGTGAAATAATCACTTATTTTGAAATATTTATGGATAATTTCTTTGATTATCCTGCAATGTCTGATCTCATAAATCTTTAATCATTTGGTATTGACCATCTAGAACGTAACTAATTATGAAGAAATTAAATATCGTTAAAATCACGCGTTATGAAGGTTTCGGAGAGGTCTTTGAATAGCATTAACAAGTTTTTTCAGTAACTTACAATGGAGCAGTATTCTTTGGTAAATGCTTATATTTATTATCTAAACTGAACTTACTTTCCATCCAAGGCTTTAATGATGATCGAACAGATCAGAGATGATTTGAGAGACTGTCTTGCTTGCCATTACTCAAAGGAGAGGCAACCTTGAATAGTTCATTTCAAACACCAAAACATTTTGGTCTGCAAACCAAGATGTTTACATGTTTCTGTCCTTTGCGATAACGATATATGACTGTTTTTGTTTTCTCTTACCTGAAAAGTCTTACTGAATTTTGAGTCGCATTCAAAGAGTGGTGAGTAATTTAGGGTCAGAAACAACATCTATGGATCCTTTCAGTATACATTCCGTTTTAACTGGTAGCTCTGTAGCCGTGCGTCCCATAACACGACCAGCAGCGTCAGCAATAATATACATACGATATCGAGGAATCACCATGAAACGGATCTTTTGCGTTACTTCTCTCACTACAGGTTGCCATTAATTTTACATGATATCATGAGTGATGATCAGGGTTGTTGTTTTTCATTAAGCTTAACTTAGTCTGACTGCTAAACAGAGCAGAGGAACTCCATTTAGGATCGAACTTGCTGTAATAGTGAATAGGTTTGCTGAACCAGATTGCTAAAGATAGCCAGGTAGTGAAGGAGTTAAGTATCGGTGGATATAGCTGATAGAACGGTTTTGAAGTGGAAATGAGCTCTGTAAGTGAAAGCTATCTAATTCATTTTTAAAAGGAATGAACTCTGAATTTCCTTCCATTCACATACCATACGCAAAAATAAACGGACGATAACGAAAAATAAAGAACAGAACACTGACAGTATTTTGTATAGGTGGAATAAATCCATTTTGCGATTTTTTAAATGCTATACATTACTTATATCACACACACACACATACACACATACATACATACATACACTCACACATTTATACATATATATATATATATATATATATATATATAACTAAATTACAAGAAACGAGAACCAAGAAATATATCATAAACTGATATTGGACAATACGTTGAAATTGCACCAATCAGATTGCAAGTGGCTTCCATGAAACAAGGTCATGGATACTTTGGGACAACATATAAAAATTCACAGGGTTTCAATATGAAATATTCACACGACTATTTATAAATATATATATATATATATATATATATATATATATATATATATATATATATATATATATATATATATATATATATATATATATTACTTTAGGATTATGACAGAACCTATATCCAAATGTTGAAGTCCAGAAACGAAATTCACTTTTCTCAAGGTGTGAATGCACTTATGTTACTAACCTGTCCTGTGATGGGCCAATGAACTAATTCAGCAAATATTTGCTTAACTGAAACCGCATGCATAATTAGGGTTTATTGTTAAAGATCTCAAATAGACAAAGTAATTCGTTTTCATTCACATACGGTCCACTGTCTGGAAACAAAGTCTTGTGAATTGATGGCTGATCAGAAAGCAGTTAACCTTTTAAAGTATGCATTCTCATGATAATATGCACGGAATCTATCTATCTACAGATCTATACATGTGCTCTTGCACACAGATATAAGCGAATTCATTCATACATTGGTTTCACACACACACGTACGTATATATATATAAACATATTATTGATCATAATCATTTATACATTTACACACACACACACACACACACACATATATTTACATGGATATATACCTATATTCCTTGAAGTTTACATATAAACGCACCTGCTCCCCATATATATATATATATATATATATATATATATATATATATATATATATATATATATATATGTGTGTGTGTGTGTGTGTGTGTGTGTGTGTGTGTATGCGTGCGTGTCCATAACTATCTATCTAGTTATAACCATAAGGAGAAAGTTTTGATGAATCTGAGGAAACGGATAACAAACCTTTTTTGAAAAATGAAAATAAATTCCTTTGACTCAATGATTGAATCGAACTAGAATTAATATATGCCATCCGCCAGTCTGTTTATTTATGATGTCAAAATAGGTGACTTGGTGCTCTGTGAAAGGACCAGATTTTGGCATCTTTCCCTGCTCTCTATTGTCCCGAACAAAGACTTTTCTCTTTAGTTCGTTTTCAGGCTGTGTTCTAAATGTGATCAAGACAGAATTGAGAATGGAACGGTCTCCGCTGAAACAGTACAGCGGATAAACTGAAAGAAAAGGTTAATAGGGTGCTTTCTATATGTTGAGGTCTGCGCACATGCAGACAAGGGGGTACGTATATATATATATATATATATATATATATATATATATATATATATATATATAATTTTTCTACGCGCCTTTGCAGGAGAGTGAGATGGGGTTAGGGATAGGAAAAAAGACGAAAAAGAAGAAAAAAAAATCACAATAACCCCCTGCTGACTTCAAGTGCTGGGCTACTGTCTGACGATATTTATTTGTTTATTTATTTTTGTTAATACCCAAGGGCCTGTCTTCGAGCTGAATAACAAAATTCAGTACGCCAGTGTCCCCTTATAAGCTTTCAGCTGCAATAATAAGCACCCATTTGAGAAAGTGCCATTAATTACAGGCATTCATATATACGTTTTAACATACATGTGCATATAAACACGCAGGTATGCGCATGCGCTCAGGACTCAATCAATGTATTTCTTGATTTTTTCTTCTTAATTACGTATAACAACCAGAGAAGCATTGAAATTGTTCCTTGCCATAAAAAAAATGAAAAAAAAAAAAAATGATCAGAAAAAAATCACGTTATTCAACATCGGGAAGGAAACCCTACATTTTTATAAGATTTTTCAGCGGGCCGCCTTCTTGCTATAGGCAGCTTTTTTTCCTATAAAGACACCACTGTATTGACCCGTGACCTTTGCAACATTTTAATCGGCAGGATTATTGTATTTATACGACTTCTGACCAGCTCAAACAAAATATATAAATAAATAAGTTATTTAATGATCATCGATACTCGATACTTTATTGCTAGCCGATTTTCATTATCGCGTTTTTTTCTTCTTCTTCTTCTTCTTCTTCTTCTTCTTCTTCTTCTTCTTCTTCTTCTTCTTCTTCTTCTTCTTCTTCTTCTTCTTGTCATCCAGCGTTCAATGCAGAGATGGAATTCCTAAATGTAGCAATTCAAGATTGTTTAATGCCACTATAAATCATTCACAAGAACGCGATATTACGAGCATTGCAAAATCGCCGAGTGTCTAGGTTGTAACACAATATTTCTCGAAAAGGTCGAAGTCGAAAGAAATGTAGAATAAAGATATAAAAATGTGAGAACTGACAACGGTTCATTTATCCTTTTTTTTTCTCTCCTACGGAGTCCTACATTACTTTAGGTTTTAAAAAAAATTGTTTCCTTCTCATTCATTTTTTTTACACACGCAAACACACATACACACAATATCGTTAATAAAAGCACCTCATGATTTTTATGAGCATCCACAACAATGAATGGTCTATCTACCATTAAAGTATTTGGCAGGGAATATGCAGTCTTTTTTTTTCCTCTATTTTATTTCAATTTGTTTTTGCTACCCAGCATTTCCAGTGACAAAACAATTCGAGTTATTCTTGTTCAATTAGACGCTACTTAGCGGTATTGTACTCATCGAATGTATTTTTGTGGACGTCACAATGCCTTCAAACATCGTCTTTAATTAGAAAAAGCCACCGACAATTGACGAACAAACATGGTCAGCACTTGTTCACTTTCTAAGACCCCCAGTTCTGGTATGGGGAAGGGGAGATTTCTTCATTGTCAGCCATTTCATACATCAAACTATTTTCCTGATTTTTCTCAAAATTTATTTATTTTTTTTTGTACACGTTTCTTTTTTTATTTGATCCATTCTGTTTCATTTATATTTGTTGTTGTTATTCAAGATTTTCGTTAATTTTTGCCCCCACTTTTCGTCTTTTGCAGTGCAGAACTCTTTTCATTCTTGAGTTTTGGAGTTTTTGGCTTTTATATATTTCTGTTTTGTTTCACAAACATTTAATTTCTTTCCGTTTTTTTTTGTTCCTCTACAGCACATTCTTTCGTCGAATGTGCACTAACTTTACAATCGATTTTGAAGAATATTTAAATGCATCGTTACATGACAATAAAGCTAGCAAAATGCACAGAAGAGGCAAAAAAAAAAAAAATACTGGAGAGCGTATACCTCCGATTACCGCTCTAATTCGTGAATTCTCGCTCATAAACATTTTTCCCTTTTCGAGATCAGGAAAAGAAAAATCTTCTCATTTTATTAATGATCTCAGCTCAAATCATGAACATTGTTCTTTATTTACAATTACAGTTTTTTGAATGATGAACTTACGAGAACATAATGTTGCTTGAAATTCCAGGATGAATCATTTGCATTATTCTAGGAATGGCCCGAACGAGTATCGAAATCTTGGTTGTTTTTATAAAATTACCATAGAAAAAACAACTCTAGAAAGAGCTTAAGGCAAATAGAAATATGTTATGTATAAACAAAACAACAAAAAACAAGTAAAAACGTTTACACACTGAAATGGATTTTTATTAAGCGTAACGTAAAAGATGATTACAAATGTGAGACAACTAGTGATGATTGAACTTACAACACAATATTAACACACAATTTTGACACTGGGATCATTGGACTGCAAATAGTGTTACCCCATTGAGAAGGTGAAAACAAGATTTGAAGAAGTACTGAGAAAGGCAAAATGATATATTGGTTGACACATGATAAAAACAACAGCAAAAAAGATACTATTTAGAATTATTCGTGATATGAGTAACAAATATATTCGTAGGTGAAATAAAAAGAATAGAACGGCTAAATATTGGTACCAGAAAGATCTCTTCTAAATACCCTTGTAGACGTTTATTAAACGTGTTATTTTTATTTTAGCCCCACCAAAAGCTGACGTCTATTATATTTGAATAGCACAAGTCGACATTAATTGGGTACTCATTAAAAATTAACTGGGAAACTTGGCTTAGTATAGCTAAAACTTAAGTAGTCTGGCTTCCAATGGGGATCAAACGCACAAACAATGGTCAGCAAGTATCATTGATGGTTTAGTTGTTTACTAAGCTTTTTTTCTTCTGGCAAAAGGCCATAATAGCTGGGTGCCCGTGAGGACCGAACTCACTACAAGTTGGCTTGTGTGATTATGTTGTTAAACATGTTAGTGAAGTTGACTTTCTTTTATAATTGGAATCACACTTAAAATAACAACAGGAGAAATCGTACCGATATTTTGGGGTAAACAAGGGGAGAAACAAATAAAAATAATGAGAACAGCATGCTTACTTTTTGGAGTGTCCTTATTATGTCGTTAGCAGTGGCTGTTGTTGTTTGGATGTCTCGAGTTCTAAAGTTTTTGTCCTACAAGCTTAGCTTGCTTGGACTCTTTACATTTTTGATTCATGTTTAGGGAGTCAAGCCCGGCATTGAACAAGAATCATCATTCAATAATTAGAATGCCTTGTGTCTATTTATACATTTTTTTTCCTTTTCTAAGGCTTCAACCAAAAAATCAACAAGAATTTACAAAATCAGATAAGAAAGATAAACGAATTTAATTGAACGCATAAAGTTTGTCTCCGAGTGGCCGTTCCTTAAGAAGGCACTGATAGATCGATAACTGGGGGCAGCATTGATCGGTTAATCAAACAGATGTACACTAGGCGCCTCTGGTTGAAGAAGATTTTTTTTTATTTTTATTATTGATATATTCCTTCTTCTTCTTTCGTATTCTCCTCAATGTCGAGTATTTCTTTTCACTTTTTTCCCTTGCTTATTATAATCATTTTTTTTCATCTGGCGTGGGATTCTATAGCTCATTTGACATCAATTAGTCGCATACATATGTTCAAGGTTCAGATCTTTTAGACAACATCGGGGGCGTCCAATAAGACGGTTGCCTTTTAGGATTTGGGGAACAGTCCTTCATACAGGACCTCTGTTTTCCAAAGCACAATCTTATGCTTTGTTATTCTATTTACCATATTGCACACACTCTCTCTTTCTTTCTCTCTCTATCACACACACACACACACACACACACACACACACAATGTATGAGCATGATATTAATTGTGAGTGTCAGGTGTGTGTGCTTCTTTTGATATTCATGTTCATATATTGGCATTTGAATACATGAGCGCATATTTTTACAGCAATTACTTATAACGTACAGTTACACACACATATGAATGAATATTTTCTCTTGTGTAACTATCTCCTCTTTTTCTCTCCGGCACGAACCTAGATTATTGGGTCACCCAGGGAGAATCAATTTCAATACAGTTAGAAGAGCCAACGAGATGAGCTCGTTAACTATCGCTATATATATACATATATATATATATATATATATATATATATATATATATATATATATACATATATATATATATATATATATATATATATATATATATACATATATATATATATATATATATATATATATATATATATATATATACACACGTTTATGCAAGGGTTATCTCAGAAGAAACTGAACTTTTAAAACAGTGCATGAATGGGATGTTCAGCGTGTTAGCTATTGTCATGTTGTTTAGCAGTGTCTTTTAACATTTGTATAAAAACTACATCACATCAAGTTGGTTAGTATTTGAGCTACATGTGCTAGAATGGATGAATGTGTAGTACGTTCAGTTATTTTCTTTTGACTCAATGCCCGACGATCACATTGAGGAATCGCATTCTATAATCCTTGTGAATCATCATCTGACTTCTACGGATTCTTACTTCTTTGAAAACTCCACGGAGAGTCAGGCAAAATTTCCACAAACTGCTGAATGAGGTTTCTCAATGTGACCATCGTCCGTTTACTTGTAAAGGAAGAAAAGAAGAAAAAAAAAACGCCTTCTTCACCCCTGAACTACCTTTTTTCACCCTTAGCTGAGAGCCGGGAACTTGATTCACATCTTTCCTAAGGGCATTACTGCAAAGTGATCACTAATTACTTCAGCTAGACTTAATCCCTGATCACCCATTCCATTTTTAGTTTTTTTAATGGTTAAATCTCTCCACATCTCCTATCTAAAAAGAGTAGCTGTACATAAACGAGATGTCCGATAAATGTATACAGTTTTTGTTTGTTAAGAGCACCTACAGTCATTATCTGGTCGTTTATTGAGTTCTTTTATCATGTTCGAGGTGAAGTATAACTTAACGTTACCCTCAATAGGAACGGAGAAGTTAAGTTTGAATTTTGGGTAGTTAATATCAACTTGCATGAATATTTTTCGGAAAGGCATGAATCGAATCCTTTACTTATTGCCTGCTTTCTTCATATAAGATTTCGACAAAAGCTTGCAACAATGTTTGATGAAGAAAAGAATAGCTGAACAAGCGCCTTAGCAAACCACTCTAATCTATCTGCCCAGGTAGTAGCAGCAAACATCTATTGCCCTTGCAGAAAGAAAAAAAAACTGTGTATAAGAATAGGAGTCCGAGATATCATGTAATTCATAACAAAACTCAAATGGCAATGTGCTGGTCATGTTGCAAGAATGGCAAACAACCGATGGACATCACAACTTATCACATGGATCCCCATAGATCAAATGCAAAACCGAGGCTGCCAGCATATGAGATGGCGAGACGAACTGGATAATTTCAGGAAAGATTGGCCCGCAACGCTCACGATAGCGAGGTCTGGCGAATCTTTGGGGAGGTCTATGTCAAATAACGGACAATGAACGACTGATGATGATAAGAATTCATATTGTAATAAAGTTGACAAAAGATGAAGATTTTTACCTTCAACGAAAGTAATATGTTTAACATGTTTTGTGAATCCTGTTTCCACCTGCAATGTTGTACATTTTCTAAATGAAAAACACCCACACTTGAAAAGTAGAGCAACACTTATTTTCATTAACACAGTTAATTTAGTGCCAGCATAAACTAAGCTTAGGAAACATATATATATATATATATATATATATATATATATATATATATATATATATATATATATATATATATATATATATATATTTTCGTAACCTACGCAAGGAAGCCCTGTTTTAGAAAATAAATGATGCGTAGTATACTAAAAACATCCATGTATAATACATTATGATAATACCTTATATAAAGTAACAAAGCACATGAATGACATAAGCTACATATTAAAATTTTAGATGGAACGTAGGTGCCGTTTAATTAATAATGCTGGGAGCCATGTTATACAACTGTTTTGTTTTTAAAATCCCCGAAACTGTTAAATATAAACATTTGATATCCCAACAAGAGAAGATTTACGTATAATACCATAATAACAAAGTATATGTAAAACAGGGAAAAACACTGAAGAGAATGATATAAATAGCACTGATATATATTGGGAAATAAGTGACTGAAGTGACACAAACATTTCTGAAAATGGTTAGTTTTTAAAGATGTAAAGAGGAATAGAGCGCTATGGTGGATGAGGGATTTCTGTGTAAATAACATATCACTTATATATATATATACATATATATATATATATATATATATATATATATATATATATATATTTATATATATATCATAAACAATTAAAGTAAATGGGGCTGCTGCAGGAATAGCACCACTTTCTTCCATTGTTTAATCTATGTACGTTGTCTATGATGAGTGATGCATTTACCGTGTAAAGATGGTAGATCATTTAAAATACGTTTCTATACAATATAATGCAACATATATATATATATATATATATATATATATATATATATATATATATATATATATATATATATATATATAAAGATAGATATATAGATAGAGAGAGAGAGAGACAGAGAGATGAAGATAAAAGGGCTTGGTCCTTGCTCAAGTACTCGAACACCAGCTGCATCATATTTACAGCTCCAGAGTACCACACATACGTTTTTACTATTTTATTTCTATCAATAAGACTCGCACCTGGAGTTGTGGTTATAATTTCCAAGTTTCTCTTTTTCTCTTGCCCCTTCAGAAGAGACGGTTCCAAAGAGGATGTCAATGAAGAACAACACGTGTGCACTATTTTGTATGTCTTGACATTTTCGAGTAATTCAGTGATTTTTGTAGGATTTCTTTCTCTTTTTTTTTCTGCCCTCTGTTTTTCGATGCGTGAGGGCCGGCAACGAAAAGAATCCGGATCGCGCTAGCGCTGAAGTGCAACTGACTAAGGAAGCAGGGCGCCACTGGTGTGCAGTGAACTTACAGCAGAAGCTGCCAATGGCTCTATCTCTTGTGCACGTTGTTAGCCGGACAATAGCTGAAACAGTGACAACGAACGCTTTTTCTCTGTACATTGTAACATTTTCTCCACTAAGTAATCCCGCTTGTTCGATATCAAAAGCCCACGTTGATATGATGATAATGATGATATTGACAGTGACCTGAAGCCGATCTCTTTTTATGTGTAAGCCAATGCATTTATCCGCAACATAAAAACGCAGATATGTGAACACAAATGTATGAAGTCCCCGGCATCAACTCATTTTTTTTTCTTTTAACGTTATTCATATTTTATCGTACATCGGTAAAAACTTATATATCAACTGATAAACATATATACTTAGGCGTACTCCTATGTTTAAAACAGATACAACAATATTGTTGTCAATATATATATATATATATATATATATATATATATATATATATATATATATATATATATATATATATATATATATATATACACATATATATATATATATATATATATATATATATATATATATATATATTGTCTCTAATCTATTGGCTTTGATAGTTTGAAACAGAAATATAACGCAAGAAGTACCAATATTTTGAATGCAACATCATAGAGCATGGATTTAGTCATGTTTTTTTTATGGTTCTGGATGCTAAGATTCTGGGAAATGTTTCTATTAATAGAATTAAATTATAAAATAATAAAAAGCAAATTTTTCTATCATTCTAAAATCTTGTTCCAAATCAATCGAAGATATTGAAAAAAAAAATCGTATTGCTACATGTAAGATTTCCAAATCAGCAAGTTAATTTGGACCTCTCCCCCGAAATCCTCGAAAAGTACTGCTCATAAGTATTCCAACAAGCACAAAATTCGTTTTCATTGTACAACATTACAGGTTTTGAACCTTATGAACAATTTTGACACTATTTAAAAGCACAAATCAAGACACACACACGCACATGCACATGCACACTCACACACACACACATACATACATACACACACACACACACACACACACACACACACACACACATATATATATATATATATATATATATATTCTAAACACAAAATCGAACAGAAGAGATATTTATTTCTTAGTTTCATCAGTGTGCCACGAATAAGCAGTACAGCAATTATTGAAGGACTGCCTCTTTCAACGGATAAATGAAACGACACAAAATTATCACTTGTTTGTTGCCATATGTTGCTTTAATCCCCCAATTGATTACCCCACAATAAAACGTAAAGTGTGAATTTCCTACTGCAGCCACATAAAGCTGACTTCTCGAATGTTTTCTTTCTCTTCTTTGCTAAAATGGCATTTGACTGGAACTCCTTTCATACTATCGATTATATTCCTATTTACTCCACAAAAAGTCCTAATTTGCATAATTTGATGGTTCCTCGATTTGGTAGATAAGAAGCTTCTAAATAATGTACTATCTGTTCTGGGTGCTTTCTGTCCAAACCCCAAATGGCCAATTTAGCCTTAAGAAATTTTGTGACTCGAATATCAACTTTTCATAAAATGATTAATGACAATTCTTAATTTTCCTTTCGAAAGAAAACGATTTTCTTGAATACACTACCGGGAATTTCATAATAACTTTTAATGAATACTCTTTTTAAGACAATGAAATATTAAACACCTGCGTCTTTTTTTGTTCATGCCCTCAATCCATACATGAGCAAGATTCGTAAACACCTGGATTGTTGTATGTTTGTCAAAAAATAAAGAAATATTTCCGAGCAGAACAACAACAAAAAAAGTTTCTTGGAATGTATATAGTTTTCTTATATTCCCCCCTCCAAAAAAAAAAAAAAATCCTGTATGTCAACCTTCATTCAGTTCTTGTATTTCTCACTTTGCAATTCCAAAGTTTGTCCTTACAAATGATTTTACTTTTTTCCCCCTCATAATGCGTGTTTAGGTCATACTTACATCCTACAGGCAAATATATTTTGAATTGTAGTGAGGATCAAACCACACAAGAGCAGGTTTATAGTTAGTAAGCTTGCCTCACTGTATCTTTCAATTTCTAGAGTCTTCTACAAACTTCTCTGTTGTTGAACTTAAACTATACTTTTTTAAACTTTGCAAATAATTCCCGATACATGCTTGCACCTTATGCTTCATTATTATAAACTTAAATGCCTAACTCCTATATCACTTTTCCTTACACTAAACATAAAGGGTGAACAATTTCAAATGTGCAGTTTGCATTCATCATCAAATAAAATTGCTACTTTCCCAATAATATTCTTAAAGTCACTTAGCACACAAGCAATAAAGAAACAGATCAGATTGAGAGATATATCTTAGATTTCTGTAGCATTATGCAAAAAATGAGGCCGGTAACTTATGCATCAAACTAATATACATATATATATATATATATATATATATATATATATATATATATATATATATATATATATATATATAGCTTTTCCTTTCATACCTTCTTGTTTCATTGTAATAATAATTATGAAGCCATATTCCGTATTTCTGATCCATTGGCTTCGTTCAGAATAATCTGTGAAAAAAAGTCTTAGTGATTCGGTGTGAGAGTTTTTCCTCCTTTGTCAATAGCTTTGCTTGGGGAGTTGTTGAGGCAGTTCAGTCCTAACCTTTTGCAAAGGAATTAGAGGAGGGGGAGAAGGCGAACAACATTGCTTTGTTAGAGGCGCGTACAACAGTCTCTAATCCACTTGATCTTACCACTGTGCGCTTATCTGGGGAGGTTGAGCTTTACCCACAATTGAATTCCGCTTTAGGTTAAGAAGATTTGCATTCATGAGTTCCTACCTGCGTCTAATTAGTAACCCTCTCTGAAGACAAGATAAGGAATAAGGAAGATCTTTATGGGTAGCGAATCAAAATAACCGATAAAGACTGAGAGAGCGGCGGCAAACGAAGAGGTGACAGCAAAGAAGCTAGTAAATGGAAAAGAAAAGACGAGCGAGCCGCGGCTTTACACCTGATATGCGCTCACTGATTAGAAAAAGTGACGTCACGTTGAAGAAGTGACGATGTTTACCGGGCAAAAAGGAGTCTGTAATCAAATACGAGGTCTGTCCAGAAAGTATCCAGCTATTTTGAATATCTCGGGTACCGGTTGCGTGTCCCTGATGTAACTTGGCAATCAATTAGAGATGACTTCACCACGGATGTGTAAACAGACACTCTCCCGTGATATCACCCATTTAGCAGATGATCTCCATTGAGTGAACTTGTCAACTCTGTGACAGTTGCATTCATAATGACCGAACCTACTCATTCTCAGCATCTACAAGGTATCTCGGTACACCAACATCCTCGCCATTGAAAAGAAGGACATTCCAGACCGTGGTCAAAATTAAGGAGAACATAATGTGGCAGCTGGTGGCGATCCCGAAAACGACTAGGCAGACTGTTGTGAAAAGTGGAAGGTAGGGCTTCGATAAGCGTGTGAGGTTTCAAAGGGGAGTAATCTGAAGCAGACTAAGGTGGCACTGCCACAAGAAGGCAATTATTTCGTTAATATTAGATATTTAGATACTTTGCTGACAGACCTCGTATAATGTTCGAATAAATATACTTGTCTATTTATCAAAGAAAATGAATGGCTTTTTTGGTTTCCTGCCTCTACAACTGAGGGCAATATTTATCTGCCTGGTTTTCTGTGACATCTGGTTTCACTTCCACGTCTCAGAGTTCTTCATGGCCATTTTTCTTTTATTGCATTCTGAACTGACGTCCGCTTTTTAACACAACTGTCACGTCGATTTTAAATTCTCCCTTTGGAAAACAAGCAACATGCATGAGAAATAAAGAACGAAAGAATGATGATGATGATGATGATACACGCATATCATATCATTGGGAGCTGTCTGACTGCGACGGTGCCTTACCGATTAGGCTATGAAAGATAACCAGAAGACGTAGTTCAAATTTGGTAATACATTCTTCATTATCCGATTTTGACTTGATATCCTATTGCTTGTTTACAGCAAGTAGTGGTGAACGATTATTTGTAATGTTCTTACATATATATGTATATATATCAAGTGATTTTATTTTTCGTTGGCGAGGCCAAACTGTTCCTTGGCGTGAAATAATGGTTAATCATTTTAAATGTAACATAATATATATATAATATAACATAACATAATCATTCAGCCGGGTCATATATACATTTCTTAATAACATAATAATCGCGTTGAAAGAAACAAATAGAGTAGTACACCGTGAATAAGAATGACAAGAATTCGAAAATGAGACAGTTATTTAGTCTTTGCATTACCAGTGACTATTTAGATCAATGGTAAGAGAAACGCTATGTTGATGCGACTATCCAATCAGTCGTAGGTTCGATTCCTGCAGCTGTCCCATTTTCTTTAATTGTTTATTCTATTTACGAATTAACAATTGATTTCAAAAAAGTTTCTTTATAATACAACCTAACATAATCATTCTGTCGGACCATATATATCCGTTTCTTAATACTATATATATATATATATATATATATATATATATATATATATATATATATATATATATATATATATATATATATATATCTCACAGTAAGAAAAGAAACTCACAAAATAGAAAAAATGAAGTAGCTGTCAAGTGTCGGCATCGCTCAAATAATAAACGTGATTTAACATCCCACGTACAGGTAAACCAAATTCAGTAATCAAAATCACATTATTATTATTATTCATTCATTCATTCATTCATTCTCACACCAGTTTTCTGATGGTCACAGCTAGAAACTGAGTGACAGCAAATCTCCCCAAGTTTCCAGCCCTCCTCTCCGCCCTCTCAGAGCCCACTGTCACACCAGTTGCCCGGTGGTTATTGCTGAAGGCTGAATGACAGTAAGTCTCGTCAGATCTTCAGCCGTCCTCTCATATCTCCCTCACCTATCACAGCAGTGCTGTGGTTCGTACCTTCACCAACATTTGTGGTGTTTTTGGTTTTCTTTTTTCCCTCTCTGTTGGACCACTGCTAACAGATAGGGTCGTAGATCTCATATTTCTAGTACTCTTCTCAGGGCTGTGGTCTGTATTGTCTCAATCCTTCATTTTATTCCTTGTCCTTCCAATCTTGCTTTCAGTGTCTTTGGTACGGTTCTCAGTGTACCTACTATTAATGGTACTACCCTGTCTCTCATTTTCGACACTTTCTTCAGCTCTCTTGCCAGATCCTGGTATTTTTCCAGCTGTTCACTCTCTTTCCCATTTACTCTGTGGTATGCAGGCACAGCCACGTCTATCATTTGGTAGGTTCTCCACTTCTTGTTCATGAACACTAGGTCCGATCATCTCATTAGGATTGGGTGATCAGTTTGGTTGTCAAAGTCCCAGAGAAATTTGTAAATTCCAACCTCCAGGACTGTGTCTGGTTTATGCTGGTACTACTTTTCCGCATGATTGAATACCATTCGTTTGTTCAGTTCCCAGTTAATTGCTGTTGCTACTCTACTACATTTGTGTTCATACTCCTTCTGGGCTAGTTGACTGTATTCACTAGTTTACAGTCTCTTCTCTTTCCCTATATAAGTAGCACTTGTTGTCTATTTGATTTCTGTCGATTTTTTGCTTTGATATAGATTGTACTGATGCAGTTGTTCTGTGCTGCCATGAAGAGCAACTTCGTTTTTCTCTTCAGGTTTCCTTTTCGTAGCCATGTCCATGATCTCTCGTCTGCAACATCCTGTATATGACATTTGTTCTTAGAATGTTTTTTCCTCTTCCCATTTTTTTCCTTATTTGCTGTTCTGCTCCTTCGTTTTCGTTTTTTTGTTGTTCGTTGCGCCGTTTCGGGTGCTCTCTAGAATGTCTGCACAGTTTGCTTGCACATACTTCTTTAAACCTGTTTCGGCCTTCTGCACAAAGTCTGCTATGCTGATGAGTCTTCTGCCGCCTTTTTCCCTTTCATTTACAGTCTATCCGTATCATCTCTGGGCTTTTGGGTCTTGTACATTGGCATAAGCTTTTCTATTCGCTGGTCCATTGACTGGAGTTTTTCCTCTGTCCATCCAATGAATGGCCCGGTTTATCTTATTACTGATAAAAGCCATGTGTTCGTTCCTTTTATCAGCTTCCTGCAGTTTAGTCTCTAATATTTTCCTCGTCCTCCCAAAGTATTATTTTCTCATTTTCTCCTTCATTTCTTCTCATTTTATCACTTCACATTTGAGAATTCCCAGGTATTTGTATTGGACTTGTGTATTCGTTGATCTAACAATTTTGCTGCTTGGCAGTTTGGTTCCTTCAGCTGCAGCGAGCCTTCCTTTGTTTATTACCGTTAGTGCACATTTTTCTATTCCAAACTCCATCCCAATGTCATCACTGTATTTTTTCACCTTGTTGAACAACAATGCAAGCTCTCTCCTGCTCTTTGCAAATAATTTAATTTTTCCCTTTGCTTTGAAGAATTGGTAGCCGTTTTTCTGGATTCTGTTCAGTGGCGTCATTGTTAGAACAACTTGTAGTTGGGACAGAGAGTCTGCCTTAAAGATTTCCCTTTTTGTACTTACTCCTGCTAACTTTTCTCCCATGGCTGTCAAGAATGCTTTCCAGTTTTTCATATGGTTAGCTATGAATCTCATCACTGGTTCATTGATCTTGAATATTCTGAGGCATTCGAGTACCCAGCTCCGCGGGATCACACAGTATGCTTTTTTATAGTCTATCTATCCCATTGCGGCGTTCTTCTTTCTTTTTTCTTACTTCTTTTAAGATCATGTGGTCGATGTAAAGTAAGTCATTTGCCCTTTTGGTTCCTCACCTGCATCCATTCTGTTCTTCTCGTAATAGTCCTCTTTTTCCCATGGATATACTCTCCGCTATCTGTCCGGTCAGGATTTTCCACTGCAGTGGTAGGCACATGATTGGTCTATCATTACTTGCCTGGTTTCTTTCTTTTTTAGAGTCCTTTTGGATAAGGATGGTTCTGCCTCTGGTCATCAATTATGGCACCTCAATTCCACTTAAGTAATTTTGGAGTTGGTAGATTATTATTATTATTATTATTATTATTATTGCACAACCCAACCACTAAAAGCACAATTTAATCCTCTGTGACGGATCATAACATATTTTCATAATCATCTTCAATATAAAGAAGTTAACTAAGAATCTTAAGTGAACTGATTATAAACAACTAACGCTATGTAAAAGTGAAACCTAAAACAAGTAGACAGATGAAATAATAAAAAATTATTCTGAAAGATCTAACACAACTGAAAAAAAACCTCAAGATACTACGAATTAAAAATCTCAAGATACAACGAATAGAACGACCGTAAACAAGAAAAACGCTAAAAAGAGGTACAAATATTACAAGGTGGAGCTTTCCGTCGAGAGGAAAAAGTAAACACCTCCCAATACCGTTATAGATATGGATCTGAATAAATAGAATCGTTCGCCTGAAGCCCAAAAGGGCAGTAACATAAACGTATTTGTTTAGCGAATCCATTATATCTGTATATTTAGAGCTCTACTCTGACTAAATACTTTTGTATCGATCCCTTCTATGGAATATACTCATCACACGTCCTATGTTACGAATTTGTTCTTTGGTGTGAGTGTAAGTGTGTGTAAATATAACAGGACGTATTCATAATTCGAAATATTTTTATTTCAATAGTGTTCAATACTTTGAGTAGAGCCAATGTGTCGATTATTTGAGGAAATTTGATCTATAGCAATATGTAAACTTCATTTCGCTATGTTAGATCATCATATTTACACATTAGCTAAGGTTACAAACGTTGCCCAAAATAAAGAAGGACAGGTGAGCAAATATTTAATACAGATTCAAAAATATTGCGCAGCGCCTCCCAAAACCTTTTTAAAATTCTCAAAACTGATGATTCATGTGCTCACTTTTGGTGCTAGAAGTTTGAAAGTCAGAGCGGGTCATTGGATTTAAATAGTGTGCATGTCTTATTGTTGTGTTTGAATTGAAGTTAGGATTAGGGTTAGGGTTTCTGCTCAGAAAAATTCATGTTATCATGGGGTTAAGGCCAGATTCCTTGACTTGATTGGCATAAGAGCCGATTTCCTTCGACGAATGGAAAGTAAGGATCCAGTTCAGCACGACAAATGCATTGTAAATAGAATTATATCCTTTGAATCTTTCATTTTTCCTCTCAGCTGACAGCTTTTTGGAAGGTTTTAAAATGTAATGGATTGAAAGCACAAAAGATAAAATAAATTAAAATTTTGCATGTAGGGAGCTGCAGTTTCGTATAGCAGTACAACTATCCACAGTGGAGGACGTGAACTGGGTGATTTTTCAAACGTTTCTCAATCGAGCTCTATTTACAATATAATCATAATGCTAAACAGAAATGTTTGCTTGACGTAACCGGAAGTTTTCACTTCAAGGATCGCAGCTGAATTTCGGTATAGTGGTACGACTTTTCACATCCGAGGGCATGTGAGGTTGTCATTCAAAGTCTTCAATTGAAGGAATTGTAGGCTACAGTTTTGCATCCAAAAAACTAAAATTTGGCATGGATGCACATCTTTTTAAAGCAAATGTTGATTGACATCAAGATAAAACAGTCTCCCGAAACGAGTTACGGAGATAAACACAAACCAGTTTCCAAACTCTCATGTTTCCATATTGTTTATTAAACTTACCATTATATCAGATAAATTTTATTTCCTCACTATATATATATATATATATATATATATATATATATATATATATTTATATATTTATATATATTCAACTGCCAAAATACGTACTTAAATGCACTTACGCACACACACACACACACACACACACACATAATTGATTAAATGAATAAAGGCGAATTTCATTTTTGCTGGAGCGTTTAATAAACTCTGTTTTTGAGTAATGTAATTAGTTTAATAGAAAGTACAGACGCGTACACATTCATTTTTTCGTGGCCACTGACAAATAAACATGCCCAAAGATACTCAGGCACAGATGTACAGACACATATACGTGAGCATGCATCGACACACAATCTAAGAGACACACAGACAGATAGGCCCCCTCCACACACACACACACACACACACACACACACACATATATATATATATATATATATATATATATATATATATATATATATATATGCGCCTCTAAAGTAAACGAATTTATGTACGTATGCGTCTTCAGAATCGTAACCCACCTCTGTCCCTCTCTTTGCAAATAGTTCCCCATTAGTGATGGCTGGGAAGAACAAAATGCAAGTACACGATTATAATTTTCCTCTAATTGTCAAGCTTGAACACAGTTTTCAAACGAATGCAAACTTTGTTTACGTTTCGATTTCCTCATAGTCATTTTAATTAGATATACATTCATGTAATTTCTATCAAATAAAAATAAACGAAAAAGGTTTTTTACTAAATGAAAAGGAATTAAATTTATCTGAGTTAATGGAGAATGAGAGCGATGTTGGGCACTTTACTATATGAACATCTATCATTATGTGTTTTCAGAATCTAAACAATTCCGTTTTACTTGTTAGCTTATACATATATGTCTTTATAGATATGAAGTCATTCAGAGATGATATTTAGATAAACAAAATGAAAGATAAATAGATAGATACATACATGCATATAGATAAATATCTAATTATGTATCTGTAAATAGTAATGCGGTGTATAGAAGGTGCGTATGTAGCCACACAAAGAAAATACATTCATGTCTCCCTCACTCTCTGTATTTCTCTCTCTTTCTACCTGTCTCTATCTCTCTCTCTCTCTCTCTCTATATATATATATATATATATATATATATACGTGTGTGTGTGTGTGTGTGTCTATATATATATATATATATATATATGTATGTATGTATGCATATATACATATATCATAGACAATATATATATCTTACATAATATGTCATAGATGATATACATCATAAATAACTCAACCTGCAAGAATGACAACAACGTACACACACATTGTATATATATATATATATATATATATATATATATATATATGTGTGTGTGTGTGTGTGTGTGTGTTAGGTCAACAATAACGAAAATAGTTGTATTTGAATTAAATCTATCATACTGACATGTTTCGCCTCTCGGCTCTGCCAAAGTAAAGATTTAAAAGAAACGATATTGAAATTTTCGTATATTTCAAGTAACAACGTCTTGCAACATCACACCGTTTGAATTGAGTAAACATCGAATAAACCAGCATTTCAATATTGTTTCAACAAAATTGTAACTTTGACAAGACCGAAAGGCAAAACAGTATGATTCATTTTAATTTCGACTATTTTCCTCAATCTCACCTTGAAACACATTGCCGAATACATCGTATCCACATGCTTTTCATATGTATACAGTCACATGACAGATAGACAAAGTGCTATAAGTATATGATACATAACAAAAAATGTCTATTCTAAGATACTTTTACTTCTTCAAAATCATATTTCAAAACTTCGATTATTTTTGTCAATTTTTAAGCAGTACAACTGTGCTAAAAACATAATTTCGCAATTTAAATCGGATAACTTTTTCACTCAGTGTAGATTTTGACAGTTTTCATGCGTGTGAATCTATGTATATAAGTTATTTATTTATCCTTAGGCGTGAAAGGAAGATGCTAATTATTCGAGAATTGGTGAAGTTGAATTTTACCATAAATGCAAATTTTATAACTCAAAATATACCATCCTTGGGATAAAGAAGCTCGCAAATGACTTCTTTTAAAGAATCAGTCATCAACAAAATTCCTAGAAAATATTCATTTAAATCTATGATTTCGTGTTTTTCTACAGCATATATTCTCGGATGATCAGGATTAGATGGGATTCTGACTGTTTAATAATCTCCTAAAAGAAGAAGTCGACGCAAATTAGATTATTTTTTCCGACGGCTTCAGAACCAATATTCATACAGCATATTTTATACGCGAAGTGGTGGACAAGTAAGAGAAGAGCAAATAAGAAGAGGTAATTTTTTCCACACCAGAAAAGGCTTCATTATTGATATCATGATTGATATTAATAAATCTTATTGGTTGATCTCTTTTACCAATAAAATACAGTGTGACGCGACGCAATATGACAACAATAGAGCAATTCTCCGTGCAGACATTGATGACAGCCATTACGCCACACAAGATGCTTGTCTTTTTTCTTATTTTTTTGTTCACATTTGCATTTTTTTTAGGATTTCTCTCTTGCTCGTCAGCCTAACATGCTGGGTTTCTTTGAAACGGTTTGTCTGCCTCTTCATTAGTCCGTGAGTGTCTTGAACTGACTTTGTTTCCATCTATCAATGTTCAGATATATCTTGAGACAAAGGCGGCCTTTAGTGATCGGGTAACTGATGAATGAATCAATGATTTAATAGAAACAGCCGTCAGTACACACACATACACACACATACATACACACACACTCATACATGCACATAGACAGAGGTATGCACGCACACACGCATCAAACTAACCAATCAACCAACCAACCAATTAAAAAAACAGTTAACAAACTAACTCATATATATATATGTGTGTGTGTGCGTGCGTGTGTGTGTGTGTGTGTGTCTGTCTGTCTGTCTGTCTGTCTGTCTGTCTGTCTGTTTGTGTCTGTCTCTGTTTGTGTGCGTGTGAGTGAGTGTTTATGCATATATACATATACGTAGATATATACCTTGAAGATATTTATCAATGTATCTATTAATGTTCTCATCAGATACAAACAGGTCTAAACACATACTCACACTCTCTATTTGAATATATATATATATATATATATATATATATATATATATGCACAAGTGCATACACACACACCCATGCACACACACACACACCCACACACACACATATATATATATATATATATATATATATATATATATATATATATGCCAATGATATAGTTTTGGTATTATCCTAATTCCCACCTCTCAATTGACCTAATTCCAAAACCGCTTAGAATCCTTTCATTTCCTCCTATTGGCTTCTCCAAGTCAGCTGATAATTTTCGAAATTATTTATAGATACGTGTATCAGATGCCCAACTAATTTGTGCTAGTTTTCTTCCCGAGCGCAGACAATGAAAGTGTATGTACTTTCTCCTCAGCTGCTTCCTATGGTGACAAGAAAGAATGAGGGAGATAATAATGCAGGGTAATCAACAAGCAACTGTAATATCATTAGTTCTATGGTATTGTAAATAGTCATGGAGACATTCTATATTCTCTCAACAAGCATGAGTGGCTATCACTTACTTTTTAAGCCATAAGAACCCAACGTGACATTCGGGTCATATCATCTTTTGTTGTCCTGGAAAGCTGCCTTTACAACCTATAAAATTTATTTTCAATTCATGGAAAGTACTAATTGACATCTTCTGAACATAGACTATTGGTCAACTTCACTACCCAGTATGTTTCATATTCCTCATGATTATCTCCCAAGAGAAGATGGGCTTAATCTCTTATGGGTCTGAAATCATCATTTCTAAAGCCATTGAAAAATTAGATACATTTGTAACAGTTTAGTTTCAAATTGCAAAATCATTTTGAGACAGACAAATTATTTTTAAGCAATTGGCGATTAAAGGTCTATCAATCCAAAGAGAGATAATAAGACTTACCACAAATGCATAAAACAACCTTTTTCCGTCGCTATAAACTTTATTTTCTCATTCATACATTGTCACAACTTAGCAACTGCAAAATTCAGTGCAATTTCTGACTTTTGAAAGGCAGTGATCGACCTTAGCACCCTTCCTTGTATTTGACAATATGGTAACTTGGCAGTGGCAGAAACTGCTTGTATGGTACAATAGTCCCATTTCCAGCTTCAATCCATCCAAAATTTCAAACATCTTCCCGACAAAGTTCGTCTTAAAGAAAGCAGGTGACCAGCGAGTGAAATGAACGTTATTGACCAAATCATTTAGCGACACCTTTTTGTCGACGGATAACTCAAATCGTAGTTGATTAAATGTTTCGCTGCTTCAAGAATAATGTATTACTTTCCAAAGATCCTGTCTCGCTTCCCGATCCCTTAAAACGGCATTAACAACCCAAAGCTTCCAAGTACTTCAGTAGATTTGCTTTCAATGCTCCATTCTTATTGCTTGTTTTACTGATAACTGATCAGGACTAGTCAAGATGTGAGCTTGGAGAATAATAGAGCAGTGACCAAGCTTTTCACAAGATATACATTGTAAGAGATCCAAATTCCAACTGTAGACAACGTTCTAATAGACCTTCAGACAAGAAGTGAGGCTTGCAAAAAAGGAAAATGCAACCACATCAGTGTCATTGGATGCTGCTGCAATGCACTAGTAGCTATGTAAAGTAGCACATATGGATGGTATAATGCGTGTGTTCGCTTTCTCTAAATGTAATGTCCACTCCATTCCTGTTTTTTTCCATTAAGTGTACATTCAAGGCATTGTATGGCAATATTGTTATTCGTTACCTACCGGCTCAGAAAAATGGTTAGATTCTTACTGTACAATGACTTGAAAAAAAGTCACGACATAACATTTGGAGGGCTTCCTTATCAGCTGCTGATACTCACAACCTATTTGGACAGGGTTTCTTATAATCAAAGACGAATCAAGAAGATCAGAAGGCTCACGTGCTGATCCTCTCTCCTTTTCACTGTTCATAATAGATATCTTGTGTAGCTGTCAAATACCAAATCAACTTGTTGAAATTTGCTGATACCAGCAATGAGAATGTTCAGTAAAGTTCTTGTCATTGTCATCGAAATTCCCCACCAACTTTTTGACAAGAAAATGAATGTCAGGCTATGTAGTATAATAACCATAAAAAGCTGATTAGTTTTTTAAAAAGTCGCATTCTCACTGGTACAAAAATCCTCGTAAAGTGATATCATAGTGACCATCACTGATGACTCATGAACTTTAATTACAAATACATTTGTTCCCTCTAAAGCACTCTCAAAGGAACAGGTCTTAATTTTCTTAACAATATTCCACATCCTTGGTCATATTGAAACCTATTAATAAAAGAACTAGATTCTGAAATTATGTTGGGTTTCGGAGAACAATTTTGGCAACTCTGCAATAAACACCTTAATTGCAGAAGATTTGTAAATTCATTACCGGAAAAAAAAGGTGAAAAACAATTAATTATTGATGGTTCCAATTGCAATTTATCATCAGCCTTTAACGTCTGCGTTGAACATAGACCTTTTCCATGATTCGCCAGACCTCTCTATCATGGGCCTCGCAGAGTCAGTACTTTCTAAACTTGTCTATTTCGTCACATCATCTTATATTTTGCCGATCATAGTTTCGCTTATAGTCTCTGGAGATCTACGTTGTGAGTCATGATGTCAATCAGTTGTCTGACTTTCTTGAAACATGACCAGCCCACTGCCTTTTGAGTTTTCTCATGGATTCTACGATACTCCTGCCTCAAATATATCATGCTGCTTTGAGACCTCTTCTTGTAATGTTGAGCATGATTATTTCATGTAAACATTGCATGGTTCTGAGTTGGAGGGTCAATCTTTTGATTATATCATATGTTTCAGCCCCAGAGGTGACTACCAGGAAGATGTATTGGTTGTAGGCTCTTCTTTTAAAGACTAATGGTATTTTTTATTCTTGAAGAGTGTGCTAGCTCTACTGAAAGCTTGCGAGTGATTCTTTGCTTGATTTTTTCTTTTGAGAGTTTCATGGAGATTCATTGTCCTACGTAGAAGTAGTGGTCTACCTTTTTCGATTAGTGTCCCTGTCCTCTACATGCTCGTCTAGCATTACTTGGAGATCGTGAAGGTTCTTTGCCAAAGGACAATGTCGTCAGCAAATCTGGAGTTACCTTGGTATTTGCCGTCTATTCTGATTCCTTTATTTTCCCTGTCCTAGTTTTGGAATATCTTGAGGCAGGCAGTGAAGAGTTTGGGAGAGCTGGTATCATTTTGTCTCACTCCTGTTTGGAGCTGAAAAGGCCCAGAGTCTTTATTTAGCCTGATAAGTGAACTAGAGTCTGTATCTATGCTGCAAGACTCTGACATATGCAAGTTTGTATGATAGCATTGATGATCTTTGAGATTTCCACCTAGTTGAAGGCCAGCTGAAAGTCGAGAAGAGCCACAGCATTTTAAATAACACTACTCTCTCTTAAACTTTATTTACTGAATGGAGATGGTCAACAGCCTCTTTTTGTGTTTGATTTTTCATTTAGCGTTCTGGTTGTTCCGTTCGGTTAAAACTTTGGTAAAAAGTTAGTGGATGCAGTTGAAAAGGCTCATTGGTCTGTAGTGGTTTGTATGATTCAGGTTCCCTTTCTTATAGCATTATGACTGCAGTGTTCCAATATTCTGGGACTTGACTCTGTCTTAGGCATGTTAAAAAGAGGCTATTCTACTAGTGATGATTTTCCCAGCTGTTGAGTTGGTTCATGGTGATGTTATCTGGCCCAATGACTGTTCCTTCTTCCGTTTGTTTGTCCAACGGAGTAATTTCTAGGGAATCTTCAAATTTGTTTCTCGTAACTTGTATATCCTGCTCGTTGTGTTCTGTCCCTTGTAAGTAAGTTTTGGCAAAAATCTTGGTCTCGTGCGACAATTCTATTGCTATCCATTGGTAGGTCTCCACTTTTCACTTTTTTCCTGTACTGAGAGCTTTTTAGTAGTTTGAAAACTCCTACCTCTTCCAGGAATGATTTCGGTGATTGCCGTTGTGTTTCCATGAGATTCTTGATTTCATCTGAGTTTTTACCGAGGGTTTGTTTGCTTTTTGGCTTAAACACATTGGCAGCTCCAATCAGAGAGATCGTTATTTTGTTGTTGAGCTCGTTGATGTTCTCTTCTGGTTTGGTTAGAACTTCTCACCTGTTTTTCAGTTTTAGTTTGAAAGATTAAGTTAACTCTTTTTGTACGGTAAGTGGTTGCAGTTTTGTTAAGAGCAGTTTCCTTCCTCGGTATTAATTTGAATTTGCATCTTATCCTTCAATGGCAACTTCCTACATTACTTTGATTCAGGTCCAGAATGCCTTTCACTGCGTTGCTTTTGTCTAGTAAGCAGACAATTGCAATTAATGTATAACTAACTCAATAAATTACAATGATATATTCATAAGACAACTTTAACTCGATACCAGGTGCATGCACACTTTTGAAAGTGATGTTAAAATTAGAGTGACAGTAATGCGAATAGTTATGAGTGGACATGATATATCATGTGAAAATCGTCTCATGATAATACCATTATGAGGTAAGCACAAGTCAAGCCATCCAACAAATACTTAAGCATTAGCTCAGTATGGTTTAAAATCTTCCCATATGCACACTGCAACCGGCAGAAAATCAAAACCAACTCAAGCAAATGTAATTTAAGAGGCACACAGTTTATCCTAAACCAACTAATAACTTACCAATTGTTCTAAATCATGAGTTATTGAGCCTATTTGAGCTTTAATTTGTGCTATGAAGCCAAATATTATATCCGAAAGTCAGGCATGCAATATTGAATTTTATTGCTTCTAACAGGTGTTTCGTTTTCACTAGGATTTATCTTATATTTGATTGTAAATAGCTCAAATTGACTTTCTCTCGGGGATATGATTCTTTTGTAAAACCAATGGTATACAATATACCTTTATTTGATGAAAACAAATGTCTATTCAGTTCACCAAAGCAAGAATCCACCAGTAAGAAAAGTAGCCCTAAATTCTTCTTTGCAACTGATCTGGAATGTCTTCTCAAATTATTTTGACTCACTGAAAGTCCGGCAACAATTGCTATGGAACTCTATTACAGAGCTCGAATTAACACTAGGAACGCAGAAAAACGCCCCGTGCAAAATATTGTGCTTAAAACAAGACAGAGATGAAAGAACAATAAAATCTTAAAAAACACACTTTTGTATCCATAATTTAAATCTGTAATAATTCGAATCTTCCCAAATATTACAATATAGTTCTTGGCATAGAAAGGTAGAAATCATACAAGTCAAATATAGATGGCATATGTGTCAATATCTTTATCTTTTATGTATATTTCAAAAGAGAATGGATACATAGTGTAATTAGTAAGTTCTTAAAAGTACATCATTTTATTGACAGTTGTCTTAGAAGTTCTGATTACATGTCAAGGAATTGGTTTGTCTTTTCACGGAGCAATACTTAGCAATTAGTTCAGCAGATCATTACTTCAATAGTGAGCTCGTTCATCACTGAGTGCTTCTTGTTTCTTATTGATCCAAATTTAGTATGTAAATATTGAGAATCAAATGATATAAAACGTCACGTGACCAATGGCTTTTGGCAATATGCTTTGTTGGGATGATCAATCAAAAAATTGTAAAAAAGGGTAGTCAATGAATATGTTATTTCCGTCGCACTTTTCGTTGAATGATCACTAAAACGTCTGAATTTTCATAAGAAAAGCGGTAATTCTCTCAGTGACAAACCAATGAACCAATTTAGCACGAAATTGCATGGAAAATTGAACACCACACTAGAAACTTATTTAAAGGGAGAATTAATAAAGAAAAAAAGTATTTTTTAGCCATTATAGGGAGTAAAACTTAGCATTTTCAGCCCTTTAACAACATTGGTGAGACCAGTATACATGATACGTACACACATAGACAACAAGCGGGACCAACTTGAAAACTGAAGAAACCTTTGTTGACATTTTTGGTAGAGATTCTAATATTAAGGTAGCTATGTTGATGCCTACCTTTCCTTATTATGATATACAGATTTTTTATGCTATGCAACTTTTCCTGACATGAAATGGTGTAAAGCAAACAAGGAATTATCATTAATTTATATGGGGAAATTCTCGAAGCGTTCCATGCCCCATCCTGCAAGATAACTTTGGTCTCAGGGCACTGGTTTTACACTAAACGTCTCCCTAATGAGTTCTCTGGGGCCTTTGTGATACCTAAGGACACATCATGCAAACAGATGCACAAAATAAATCGAGATAAACCACAGACGCCAACAGCATGAGGTCTTCCGTAAAAGTAAAGTCTCGTAGAATATATGTGTGCTGGGGTGGGGGCGTACCTGAATTTGAATGTGATCAGCAAAAAGAAAAAGAAATAATCGTGTTCAAATTGCGGAGACTTGACTATTACACGTCTTCATTGTGTGTGTGGATATATGCGTGTGCATGTTTGTGTTATTGTCTCAGTGTGCATAGATAAGAGATTGTGTATTGACGTGCTTTCTTATTGACCCGTATCAATGTTGACTACGTGGATAACAGCTTTTCACTGTTTTCACTGTCTGTGAGCGAAAGGTTGTCATAGTCTGCTCACAGCCCTCCCCCCACTCAAGCAGCCTCGGCCAAAATTCGAACTCGGTTCCCCGATTCTGTTTTTCACACCCGCATTTATTGACTTAGTTAATACAAAAAGGGCATTTTTCTTCAGCTGAGATTATATTTTGTGAAGTAAAACAAAGGTTAAACACCAATTACTATTCATAACTTGTATTTGAGCATTAAAAAGGAAGATGAAATTCTAATTATTTCTATCGAAATTGTAAATTGTATCTGAGAAAAAGGGGTTTTCTCACAGAGGAAATTGGAAATGAAATTATTTTCTATTCCCGTTTTTGTTATTAGTATTTATGAAATTATGCTCGTTTCTATGCAAATTAATGAGAGGGGAATGAATATACCGATGTATGTATGTATGTATGTATGTATGTATGTATGTATGTATGTATGTATGTATGTATGTATGTGAGTTCTAACGCATCATACATATACACTCACACTTACACACACATATATATATGCATGCATATATGTATATATATTCAAAGTGTGGAAATGTATACGTAAATACATGTACACAGCAACATAGATATTCATTCATATACATATAATGTACAAAATGAGACATGCTCATTCACATACACTTTATATACATTGATGTGTGTATGTATGCTATTTACCCAGGAACTAGCATTCAATCAGATAAATAGTATATATCCATATTACATATAGACATGCATGTCTGCATGAGTATAGTACGGATACATACTGACTGATAATTTCATATATATACATACACACATACACACACACAAACACGCACACACACATATATATATATATATATATATATATATATATATATATATATATATATATATATATATATATTAGATAGATAGCTGATGCAAGTAACTGCACCATCAGACATAACCGGGAGGCATCCCCATTTTTTAGACTGGTCGATATAATTAATATCCGAAATCGAAAAGACTTTAGATGTGATACGATATATTCTGGAATTTCTAAGAAAGAAATTCTTCGGTTTTCTGGTTGATAGAATATTTCCTGAAATTATTCTCATTTTCACCCTGTAGTTGGGAAAAAATAGCACGTAGAGGTGGGAAAGGAAGATACATAGCAGTTTTATGTACCTTTCTACAGACATACGAACTTCCAATAACGAAATGTACATGCCTTCAAATCTAAGATATACTCATGTAAACAAACACATGCTCATACGTGAATTAGATACTTGAATGTAGCTGTATGCTATTGGCTTATTTTTTATTTATGTACGGACCACGAGATGGATTCAATGTTTATTCGAAGTTAGTCGAGATTATGAGTTGAACTATTTCCATTCGTTCATATATTCAGTGTTCTCTCTGCACTCAAAAGTAGAAGGTTTCGAAGCCTGAATGGCTCAAAGCGAAAAATGAATTACCATTAATTCATATGATTAATTTCATTTAGCATTTCCTGCAACAAAGATGTCAACGACAGTGTGTAAGGCTGAGTGTTCAGAAGTTGGGGTTTTGTAAGGTACACATCTACGACCTTAAGCAGGTCTTTTCCCCGCGTTCAAGTTAATCAGATGCTGTCTTCGCGCTCAGATTGGGTGGTTGATCTGGATCTCGAAGTGCCAAAATATCGTTTCTTTTATGTTTCAAGACAGCAGATCTAGCTTAATACGATGTAAGGAAACAAACATTGCGCACCCACAAAGGATCATGTTTTGATGCCATTTGTTTATCTGGTGGTAGCCAATTCTTTTGCTCTGTTCTCTGTGTATGCCTTCTGAAATCCTAGTGTCTTTGTTTTTATATTCTATTCGAGCCAACTCACTATGTTTACTGATGATGTAACATATTGTTTTTTCCTTTTCATTACAAAGTTCTAGGGAATCATACGTGTTCAATTCTCTAGAACGGATTCTGTGAAACTACCATAAGTTTGTATGTTCAGAAAGCAGTCGCTTGGACGGTTCCACGTGGATCACCTTTTCCATTATAACATGCATGTTCGTGTATTCCTTCTCAGTTGATTTGCAGCTGTCAAATGACTTTCCCATCTTTGCTATATTTGCAGTTCTTAGTCTTTATATAACCTTTGAGCTGTCCTCGGCGCAGCCATGTTGATGAGTCTTCAACTTCTTGGATTTGTCTCCTAAAATACTCGGATAGTTGATTTTCTTTTCACTTTTGGATTCTTGCCCCTCTTTTCTTGGTTTTCATATCTTTTCATTTATTTTATTGCAGTCCCTGATAGCTGCTATCAACCTGTTGTCTACAGTCTTCTAAATATCAGTGCAATCTTCTATGCTGATAAGACCTCTCTTACTCCGTCAATAATTTTTGCATATAATCAATCAGCAATTTCTCAAGTGTAAGTTTTTATGCACTGTCAATGGTTTTCTTTTTCTATAGTCAATATTTCAATGTTCCTCTTCTGGTCAATTTTAAAAAAAAAGTCCTGAGTAGCCCATACTCGAAGTTTGCCAGGTATTCATTACTTTGATGAAGCTTTTGTGACAGAGTTTTACTTATAGCATTTTATTGTTCTTTTCATGCATTCCAGTCTATCATTCTTCTTCTTCTTCTTCTTCTTCTTCTTCTTCTTCTTCTTCTTCTTCTTCTTCTTCTTCTTCTTCTTCTTCTTCTTCTTCTTCTTCTTCTTCTTCTTCTTCTTCTCATTATTATTATTATTATTATTGTTATTATTATTATTATTATTATTATGAGTAGAGTTCACTTATCAACTCCCCACTCTATATTCCAAGTCTATCCAGTTATTCCTTCTAAACCTAGATTGTGTTTTATTATTGCGTAGATATTTACAGGGTAAACATGTATTGACAAGCAAAGAAGTAATTGCAAACTTCGCTACATCTATCTCTGATAAGTTTTACTCCAAGTCGAGTTTTTGCTCAACTATTTGTGTGGAAACCGTATATTTTCGTTTGGTTCTCAGCAAGATAGAGTAATTATTTTTAATTCAATGAGTGCTTAATTCCTCCTTTATATCTAAATCATCAAGTCTTTAGTCCTTTTGTCTGTTCATAACTCTCCCTCTCTCTTTAAAGCTACAAATCAATATAAGTTCATTCATATACTTCCAGTGGTGCAAAATTCACTTACCTTCTTCAGATTTTATACAATTCAATTTTAGGTAGGAATGCTAATAGATTTCAACAATTTAGAAGATTAAAGGCAGCAATGACATGAGCTATTCTCAAGATTTTGTCAGTCCCAAAATCTCACCATTTTAGCTGGATTTCCAAACGCCTGTCAAATGGTAGCAAAAATCGTAGTTAATAAATTCTGAAAAAAGATCCTTTTTTTTGTGTTGGGGAATCAATTAAAATCAAAATAGCTATTCACAGTATTTTTTTAAAGTAAATCAGCTGTCAACACACCAAATGTATGGTGTTCATCTCTGGAAACTGAGTGACAGCAAATCTCCAAATTTCTCCAGCTCTCCCATTTTCGCTGTCCACAGCAGTGCCGTGGTTCGTACTTTCTCCCCAGACGCCCGGTGGTCATTGCTGAAGACTGAATACCAGTAAATTTCCTCAGGTCATTAGCCTTGTCCTAAGAGATCTCGAATATCACAGAACCAAGAAACCACTGAAGACAGACAGGGATAGAGCGTGAAAATGGAATGAAAACTGCAATGCATTTCTTACTATCAGCTTCTCTGAGCTGGCTTTTCAACTTGATGATATAATCATTTCGATTAACATGTGTTGCTAAAACTTTCCTGCAATTTCAATAAAGGAATATCAAACTTCTCTTGAACCATTAACTTAATAAGACATACACCAGCGTAAATATGAATTGAATAAACTAAGATTTAATAAAAATTAAACGTCTCTTTCAGTTATATTACTCTTTATTTATTCATGGGAGAAGATGACGATCGGAAGTTTAGTGAGAAGAGGAAAAGAAACGGTTTAATTGTGCAATTGTTGTTAGTTCTAGCAACACAATCCAATAAATGAGACGATAGGGACGTTTGAGTACGTTAATATCGCAAACTTTAATAGCTGAAGTATACGAAGAGAAGTGACAGGAATGACTTGTGAATATGTATGGACATATGTATATGATTTTATATGCAAGTACATAAATACGAATGTAGATATGTAGATTTGCAAATGAGTGCGCGTGAACATATATACATACATATATAAACATCATTATATTGATGATATATACTCGTTTATACGCGACAATAATCATCCCCATGTGCACATACACAAACCACACGTGCTCATAAATGCAGATATATTTGTACTTATATGTGCATAGTCTTCTGTCGAAAGGTATAACTGAGATTTTCTTCAACTATGGATATACGCATTGTACTTATTTGTATATATATATATATATATATATATATATATCAGGAGGCCATGTTTAGTACAAATGAGATTTAAGTTTATTTTGATGTTTCGCCAGTTCATCCAAGCTTCTTCAGAAAAAAAGTTATGAATATACAAGATTGTCTGTTGAATAAATTCCATGACTGATTGTGAGAGTATTTAGTTATTAATGATTAAATCAAGAGAATTTTCAAGTCTTCTAAAAATTGGGACATGCCTTGGCCGCGTGTATAGGTCAGCAGAAAGGGTGTCAAATGATATCATGGTGTGTATTAATCAAGGAATGGATTTCCAAGTATTTTTGAGGCGCTGGGGATGTGATATATTTCTGATGATTATATGATCTCTGTGTCCCTCAGAGATGTATCAAGTTAGATTTTGGTGTATATGTGAGTGGGAGTCAAAGGAGATCAAAAGAGAAAGCTAAAATATTTGAGCTCAGGAAAATTCATATTTCTGACGGAGCAAACTTTAATGGAAGTGGTGATATATCTGGTGATATGACTTCTGACATGACAAGGTCAACAGGTGTTTGTATTGATTAGATAGAGAGAATTTGATCAAGGAAATGAATCCAGAAAAAGGGTCTAAGAATGTGAAGTGTTACTAAATGCGTGTATCAGAGTGAGTTGACTAAAAATGTGGTAGACAGTGTTTATTAGCTTAAATGAAGGTTTTATTATTCAGCGGTTTGGGGTCGATAAGGTTTACCGTTGGGGCTGAACTCATTATCTACATTGTTCGATTAAGGGTTCGCCTAGTTGTGGAAATGTATCGATGTAACCTGGTCTTTGATCGATGGTGTTGCACTGAGAGATGACTGACGGTTCGATGCATTTCTTTCTTGAAGCGAGCATCAATTTTTCATGCTGCTACCAGCTTGATCATAGGCAAGTTCACGGGTAATTATCAGTGATATTATCGGTTAAATCATAATCCGAATCAGTACACTGATTGCATATTTATCCTCCATGAGGACATAACTAAAGAACCATGGTACACACACACGCACACACACACACACACAAACACACACACACATATATATATATCATTATTCTTTACTTATATTCTCATCGAGGGTGACGCAGGGTTTTTGACACAGGCAATTGTTGGTAAGAGGTTGTCCTGGCTTGCCAGGTCTGTCAAGTTGTGTTCTGCTCAATGGTCACCCATTCAGGTTTAGAACAGGCTTAACGATGCTTAATTTTTTTGATCTTACAAAATTTGGTGTATCCAACATGGGATAGGTTGTGCTAACTTCCCAGATCCCAACAGGTTAGTTTAGAGTCAAATCTACGATGTCCTGTCCAACGGCAAGAAGGGGCATCTTATGCAACCCCAAATAAACTGCTCGCACATTAGTTTTAAGCGACTTTTTTTTAAACAGTTATCACAAATAATTGTCTGTACATGTACCCGTTGCAAAACGAGTAGCAGTACAGAGATGGAATCGGCGAACCGAGTTCAGGCTTGAGAGAATCAGACTTAATTTTGCTCTAATGCCTTTTGGAAACGCAAAAAACATGACTAAATGATGCAGTTAACATTAAAAAGTAGTAATTGATTTTTTAAAATCTCTACACAATAGTTATGCTAATGAGTACTTTATTTTGATAAAATGGTTTATTCCAAGTTTTTTTTAATTGTGAGAATAACATTTCATTTCAGGTTCTATAATTGTCCTTTGTTAGTTTTTGTGAAGTTAAGATAGAACTGTTTCGTTATTGCTTGGAAGCAATCATTCTGATAGAATCAAATTTCCCAGACTGATTGGAAATTATAAGAATATTTGTCAAAGCAATCGCTATAAATAGAGCGAACTCATCCGGATGTGATCATTTTTTATTTTTTTGAAAATCGGACTATTTATTTCCGCAAATATATAGGAAATACCCGATTAACATGATTCCGAGTTGTACAATTTCGATCAAAATACCAAGTTTCTTAACCCAAGATATCAAATGTTGCACTTTGAGTTTCAATGATCGAACCTTCCCAATATCTTTAGTGTTATCTATCTCCAAGCTACAAGGATGTAGAAATGTTCCAAAGTCAACTGATTAACGAACTCTCAAGTACTTATTCATTTACGGGTATATTGTAAAAAAAAATTGGGGGAATATTTTCACGTCAAAAATTTAATATCAAAAAGTCAGTTAGTGTGCTTCTTCATTCACCCTCGAGTATGGCTATATGGAGAGTGAGATAGATAGATAGATAGATGGATAGAGGAAGAAAATTAACTTTTGTTTTCTAACACTATGCATGTGCATGTTCGATTGCATCTTTATGTCTTTGTTGAAAACTGAAACACAAATATACGTATCAACATGCATCCACACGCGTAGACATAGATATATGAATGTCTTTATGAGTGTCTATGGTTCTTAGGTTATCCCTAAGATTTACACTTCTTCATCTATCAATGTACACACCACATATTTATGCACATGCATATATATGTAACTACAAGATGTGCATCCATATATTCAAAGGCAGAGCTAATTACTCCATTCACTTATATGATTGGCAGTTTGATCTCTATTGATGATTATTATTATTATTATTATTATTATTATTATTATTATTATTATTATTATTATTATTATTATTATTATTATTATTATTATTATTATTATTATTATTATTATTACGGGTGATATTTTTACAAGTAGTAGTGGTAGTAGTAGTAGCGATGTTCACACGGTTGTCAATTTCTTCTGTTTATGAATTTGTGAGGAAAAACATCAACGTATTAATAAGCAGTTTATATTGATTTTTAAAAGATGTTTGCAGCCATTTTCTTATACTCGCAAATAATGCACGAACATAAAAAAAATTCACTGAGAATTTTTAGAAACAAGTTGTATATATCCGCAAAGGGAATAAGTTTAAAGATTTCTTTTCGTATTTAATCAACTAGAAAGGCCTCTTTTTCAGGAGCTTTCTCACACTTAATTGAGTGTTGTGTGTTCATCTTTCATTTTCAAAGCTCGTGTCACCACTACAGATGGATATTAGAAGAAAAAGCAATATAGATCAGGACCAGTATTAATTTCTTTACCAAACTCCTGGAAACCAATCTCTTTCTTCAGGGGATTTTAAGGCATCAAAAGATCAATAATCAGCATTCGAAAAAGAATTCAATCATTTTTTTCCTTTTATTCTAATGACCATTGCTGGGATGCAAATGTCCTTAGGAGAGATTTCTTTCAATAAGTAACTTTGACGAAGAGCGTTGTCTCAGAGGAGAGTGCGTCAAAGCCCCTAGTCTACTAAAACGATAAAATATAACCCGCGTGGAGCTATTAACCAGAATACGAGAGTACTTAAATGCGAATGTACCGAAAAGATGTTAATCATATTAATCTTGCTTTGTATTGCAGGAAGCAGACATTGAAAGAATTTAGTGAGACGCTGTGGGTGCGTGTACGTGTGTGTGTGTGTTTAGGGATGGAGAAAGAAAATCAATCGACCGAATCAAACGACACTAAAGGAATTGCTTCAACAACCTAAGAGGACTGAGTTCATTTGTTTGACAAAATCTCGATCTAAAAACCTACGAGGATTGAACAGATTTTCTTCAGGATCTGTCCGAAAATAAATCACATCATGACGCAGAAAGTTAAAATACTAAGTCTTAACACTTAGAATATCGTAAAGAATGATGGTTAAAATTGAAGATTTACAAACGTGATTGAATTCTTTGGATCAATGGTGATAGGGATTATCATTCTCTGTTACTGGATGTCTTCGAGCCTTTGATAGCCATTGGGTCTGTCTAAAAGTTTAGGCAAATTTTCAAACACAATTTCAAAATAAAACATAATGCTGCTCATGCCGCTGATAATGTCCACGAAGCATTTGGAGTGATCTCTACTGCAGCACGAACTGTTCAGCATTAGGTCAATAGATTTAGATCTGGAAAATGGATACGTCATTTCAAAGGACTAACAAAGATTAAAAAGTAGGACAATGGGTCCAACATAAGCTGACTTAAATAATTCTTGCTGCATTTAAGTTTTTTAGAATTTGGATATGAATTATTGCTGCAACCTCCATATTCACCTGACATTCCTCCAATACTTTCTTGAACGCTATATCTACAAAGAATGGTTCGTTTAATGAATTCATCTGCCTCCTAGTGTCTGTCGTTGGACATAAATTTTCCCTAAAATTCACCACACCTCTCTATCATGGGTGCCGTGGAGCCAATTATTTTTCTCAACTGATTCAGTCCGTTTTTTTCTACGGACTAAAATTCTTCATATGATTGTGATGTCCCTAGGTTTTCTGACATTCTGGCAAAATGACTAGCCCATTACCATTTGACTTTTCTTATAGGTTCTATGCGATATCTGACACCTATTTTTTCTTTGATATACTATTCTGTCTTGTGATGTTTAGTATAATTCTTTCCTCTTCATGTTTCATGATTCTTGATCTTTCAGTTGGGTTCCATGTTTCGGCTCCATTTGTGACTTGAACCGAAAACACAGATTCAAACTACGATCTAGAACGCTGACATTTGAGGACAAGTCCTCTCCACTTGTCAAATTAGTGTAATGCAATATCCCCCAACCAATTTGGCCTCGTACTGTACTAACCCTTACAGGTATTTTAAGAAGGTAGTCAAGACCTATTACACTATCAATATTGCTGCTTTTTATCGCTACACCCTGAGTTGATAAGTCGTTCGACCGATACAACAAATAGCAGGAAAATTGGATGCAAAGAAGTAGTAACTGTCCATTTACTTAACGCTTTTAAATGTTGTTCGATTGAGCGGTCTAAGATTTACAATAGTAATATGGAGTGGGGCTAGTAATAAATAAAAGCATCGGTGAAAACAATTCATGTTAGAATTTCAATGATTTATACTTTAAACTTTTGCCCTTCCATATTCGGTTAACCTGAAAGGTTATTTTGTGTTTTTATTAAATGACATTAGGAGCCGTAAATTCCGACTAATTCCATCAAAAAGATCGCTTTGGATTGTATTGTAAAAGTTGTCATTTAAACGTGAGTTTTTTTTAAATCGTCAAAATTGATGAGTTTTTATTTCTCGATTCCAATATGGGAAATGGAAAAGACTAAGCAACATTTTTGGTATATTATGCCCTTGCATTTTAAGAAAGGTAAAAATACAACCCAAAAGCAGTGAACATTGTGCAAGTTTATGAAAACGACAATATGAATGATCGAATATGACAAAAGCAATTTCTGATGTTTTGAGATTTCTCAGCAAGCAATGCCCCACGGATGGATAAACAAGTTAAACTTGATAGCCAGTAACGAAACCTTAGCTTGCTTGACAATTAAGTACAAATCAAACAGACATTCATAATATTGATATAGGCGTCCTCCGATTAAACCTGGTTCGTTTCAATGTTGTCTGTGATAATACTCCTGATAATACGCAGTTCGTATATATATATATATATATATATATATATATATATATATATATATATATATATATATATATATTGTACAAAGCAAAGACATATCATATTATCATATTGATACAGGCATACCCCAATACACCGCACATTTTGTCCCCCAATATAGCACTGTTAAAATTTCCCAACATATAATAGCTATATATGCAAGTTTGTTTGTGCATTGATCTCATTGGTTGATTTACCTTCCTATTATGACATAATAAAGATTACGTCATATAAACTTAGATACTTTATATCCGATTACCCTAAGAAACTGCTTCAGCTAAGTTGAGACTTAAAATTAGGACACTTGAATCATTAAAATTAAATTACCTAATGAAATAGCTTTGGGCTGCTTAGCCGATCCATGCATAAATAACCACGTCATTTTTGACGCGTAGATTCTAGATCTTATATAATTAATTCGATACTAAGGAAATGACATCGACCATAATGGCCGGTGAAGACGGCCTTTAAGCCAGTTATAAATAGAGAATAAGCTTCCGACGAGATCTGAAATCGTTCAGGGGTCTTTCTGACAGGGGTAATGCTTGACGGGAAGCTTTTTTTCTCCTAACACCTGCTGCTTATTCAACGGGCATAGATAGTAAAAAAACAACCCAAGCATTTGAATGGGAAATAACGAGAAAAAAACGAGAGAAAAACTACTTAAAAATGAACACTTGCAATACCTCCCATTAGAAATTCGGGCTAGTTAAGACTATCACGCCTTTTCACAACTAGGATGAAGAAGCGAAACTAATAACAATGACAATGCGTTATGTAAGATATACAGGCAACCTAAGACTACTCCTATAACTACTACGTGGAGTCTGCTCGGATAGTAAAATGGTTATCACGTCTGCTTCACACACAGAAGGACTCGGGTTTGATTCCCACTATGAGCTAAGAAAGTGGAAGACTCTCCATTTCCTAGTGCACTCAGCAGCCAATTGAGTATAAACTAAGCTGTGTGATTAGGGTGGAAGCACCCTTTCTGTGGACTTACATCCAGCAAAGGAGGGGGAGTCATGGAATCCTGGTTTCGACCAGACTTGAAACTTGCAATGATCACTAAGCTGATGCAATAGAAATCTGGGCTTCGTCACCAGCCGTTGTACTCCATTGTCTCTTACTAAATGGAAACACAGTATCGTGTAGATTACAATGATGAATGCAGCTATGTGACTAAATTTAAATCAGGCATGCAGTGCCCATGTCAGTCATAGAAATTTAATTCACTTTCATGCTGAGATAGAAAATGACATCATGAACAAAAAATTGATAATGACAATATTTTATCTGAGATATTCAGAACATAATTTACCAACGATTTATAGTTTTTCCATGGTATTTCTTTCATCTTACTTTTGATACTACTGCTTATGTAAATGAAGCAATAAAATCAAATATGGCGGCCCTGTGCGATCAGAAACGATAGAAAAAAAAAATGATTGGATTTGATCTTCTGCTAACCGTTAGGTCTCGTCGCTCAAACAGAAAAGATAGGTTTATTGAAACAAAAGGGATACAAATTTGTGTTTTCCCCGAGATCCTATCGTTTATTTTCGATCCTTGTTTTTTCCCACACTATCGTAGACCGACAACTGAGCAGTTGCAGTGAAAAGCAACTAAAATTAAGATAAAAAATATTATATTAAAAATACAGAGATGTATGACAATGATTGATATAACAACAACAAAAAAAAAACTGAAGAGGATCTTACTACTATCCATACTACAACTACCGTCCATAAAAACATCAACATATAGTATGGCGACCAGAAGAAGAAGTGACTTCAAATGGCTATGTTTGATCTTCTGCTATGGTGGCAAGTGATAGGGGAAAACCAAAAAGTGAATTCAAAATGGCCGTTTGAACAACTGCCAACCTTAAAGCTCTAGTAGATGAAGTAGCTGTTGTACATAGGAAGACTTTGCAAGGCAAAACAGATTCAAGTACAAGTCTCTCCTTGAGTTTATTCATTATTTCTGATCCACGCTGTTTACTGATGTCTGCAGAATGACTAGTTGCGATGAAAAGCAAATAGAATTAAGATTAAGAAACACTCATCATCATCATCATCATCATCAGTCTTTTAATGTCCGTCGTTGGACATAGACCTTCCCCAAGATTCGCCACAATTCTCTATCATGGGGATTGCGGAGCCATATTTCCAGAATTTGTCTAGTTCATCTCTCCATCTTGTGTTCCGTCATCCTCAGTTTCTCATGTGATCTATGGGGATCCATATAGTGAGTCGTGATGTCCATCGGTTGCCTATCATTCTTGCAAATTAAACATTGCTGACAATATTTCATTTGATAAAAAATCAAGGTATTACTGTAACTTAATTTGCGTTTTTTTTCGTATATCCCAAAGATGTGCGGTAGATTTTTTCGATAATTTCTAAAAAGTATTAATTTAGTTTTTCCAAAAGGTAATAATAACCGCTGACAGTCACGACACAGAATTCATAGTGTGATTTTAATATAATTTCAGCAGTTACATCTCCGAGAGAATCTAGCGTTCTTCTGATTTGGGATCGAATCTCAAATTGGACAATTGCACACTGAGAAAATGGTACAAGTTATATAGCATCAAAGAGAGCTTTCAATTTGCTGATATTTATCGAATGTTTGGGAAACAAGGAGAGTCTAATTAAATATTGCTAGCATTGGTTATGAATGTCACATTCCGTAATGAAATACTAAAATTCTTCTGCTGTTTGCACTCTTGACAATGTTTTAAAGAAACCATAAAACGTAGATTTCGTCTACTTATTCATCCGTTATGACATTTCATGTTAAACATATCACTCTTTGATGATTTGCCGATCGCTTCCTGGTTGAATGAAATAAATACAATCAAATGGAGCAAAACTAAAATCATCGCTGCTCACAAGATATGAATCCACATCAATGAAGAAATTGAACTGGTAAGCTAAGCGAGAAATCACAACGGGTAATAGGGTCTCGGTTGCATTCAACAAATTGGCCGACTGGAAACTTAATCACAAGTTTAATACCGATGAAGAAAAAGACGCACATTCAAAGTAACCTGATGTTGCTGAAACTATTAGAAACAAATGAAAAATCAAATGTATAAAAGCAAAGAATTCTTATCTGTGAAACGGAAGAGAAAGTTCCTGGCTTTTATTTTGTCTCTGCGCAATGGTAAAGGGTTTGAGATTATCAGATCAAAGGACAAACGAGATATTAGGAAGCAGGCTTAAAAGATCGCCGTATGTCTGTTCGGAGAAGCAATTTCAGAGTGTTACTAAGGCTGCAAATCATCCTCAAAATCATTTTTCCCTTTATGAATTGTTTTTCTTGTAATTCATGATTTTAATTTCAATTTACAGGACTGTTCTATCCATACTACTCACTTTATACTAAATAATAATTTTAAAAGTGTTTTAGCATAGTATTTTTTACAATATATCTATATATCTATATCTATCTATCTATATATCTATACCTATATCTATCTATCTATCTATCTATCTATCTATATTTATTCATTTTTTTTTATATATGCAGTTTGACACGTCGTTATTAGAAGGATTTTTAGCTGAAATATTATCAGTGTTAGTAATATTCAACACTGAATTTGAGTGCATCCACAAGAACGGGGATTATTTTGAAAAACAGATATCTATTGTGCAGTCTATCTACCTAATTTAAAAACAAAAACAAAAAACAATCAAGTATCAAAAATAATCTTGGAAACAATTAAAAAAATACATTGCGTGGCCATTTTTAATGGGAAAAATTGGAAAGTATTTTGCAACTTGGGAAATATATTAACAAAGTACGAATGAATGTGTTATTAGGAAGACTACTCGATCACGTTCGCCTTATATTTGAATACCAAATAACATAGTGTCAATCAATCATTTTCCAAACATTTCTCTGGAATGATTTGTCCCCATTTTCACTCTTAGATTCAATAACGAATCACGGCTTTGTATCCTTTTAAAATCTTGTTGCCTCGTTCGTTTTCGAAAAAAATGCCAGCAAATTATTCAGCAAAATTAATCGGACACGGATAAAAGTAAATAACATTAAAAAAAAAATCAGCATAAACGGTAGAATTTTTTCATCCTCATATCAAACCTTTGTCAAAGTGTATAAAAAAGGCGGGCAACGTTAATAGAATATGCTCTCCATTCAACATGACTTATTTAGAGGCGACTGTCAGTCTCTCTTCATTTCTTCCAGGAAACAAAATTATGTTTGTTGCAGTTATATATCTAATTTTGGCATCAAGTCAGGCGAGGATTTTGACTCCAAGGCATAACACAACAGTCTACAAGACCCATCAGAGACGATAAAAGATGACTTTTGTGCATAATTTGAAATTGCAAATAAAAAATTACATTTAATGAAGAAATTGTTTTTGCAAACTTTTTCGATTTCTATTTTCTTCACTTCACATCAACCAGTAAATATCTCCAGCCAAGTGGAATAACTTCGTTTTAGGCAAATTAGTTAACATGTTAAATATAATTTCTGCGGACTAAATATCTTTAAATACGGCTGGATGTTTTGAAACTGACCGGCAACGCATGAGTTCTACATGAAAACCACTGTCAAGTACGAAGCGAAGAGTGATTTCTTTAGAGGAAGTTTTTCTCAAATCCTTATGATTATGTTCTTGAAATTCCTGCCATCTTAATTTTGATTGATGATATCCACACAGCTATAAGATCGCTGTTATCGAAAGTATAATCAATAGCGTCCAACTAAAAGAATTCATTGATTTTAAACAAACACTCGTGAAAATAATGCCTTCCCTTATTTCAACGTTAATGAACAAATAAAACAAGCATTAACGGAACTTGATATCAATACTTAAAATGACAGGTCTGGTTAGTCACGGAATAGAAAACGTCACATGACCAACATATTCTAATAGCATGTTGCGTTGGGGTGATCAAATAGAAAAAAATACATGAAGAAGTTATCAATGGATAAGTGACTTCTCTTGCATTCTTTTGAACAATGAGCACTGAAAAAAAAACCCCAAAATAAACAAAAGAATGAACAAATGAAACAAGCATGAATACTGCCAGACATAAACTGACCGACCAGTTTAGCATAAACTTACATTAAAAATCAAACCCCTTTTGGGACCTATCTAAAGGGGATTTTTATGAAAATAAAGCCAATGTTTTTTCCCCTAGAGATATTAAGGAGAGAATGTTGAAATTTCCAACCCCAGACATATTATACAGCTTTGTTGCGTGATATATACATAGCCCGAAAATAGAAGAAAGCTATACGAATGCTGTCAATTTTGGTTGAGCGTTTCCAATAATGACAGCAAATAAATAAAAATGAAACCATTTTATCGTAATCAAATGCATCAGAATGATAAACAAGACAAAGCAGCAATCAAGTACATCTTTTGTAAGTACACATTTCCAGTCGAACGTGACAAATATTCAAAATTAGTACTATATAATAAGAAAAGATTATTATCACTAACCATGTTTGATGTCAAAAACTTTTACTTACCAATGCCAACGTTATCTACGTATGCCTTTGCTTTTGATTGTGTCCCCAATTATGAACAAACATCGAATTCATACGTTGAACAAACTACCATCATACTATCACGTAGATTAACTTACCATCTCTACTCATATTAATGAACATACATTGATAGACTCTGATACTTTTGCAAGCATATGCACGTATAAATGGCTGATACTCGTGAACAATGCTCATATGATATACAATATTTATCGTATGAAATGCTGAAAATCCCTGAAACTCTTATTATAAAATCATAGGACCTAAGACTAAACAAGATCTTGTTCACTTCAGAAATTGGGATTTCGAACGTATGCAATAACTGACATACATTCGGCCCAGTATTGAATATTTTTTGTTCGTCCTCGTTTACGTGGTGTCGATACAACACACCAATCGGAAACGTCAAGTTTAATGCCAATCAAAATCTCGAAAAATTCCAACTTTCACAATCCCTCCTGGCTTGAAAATGTCCAGTAGCTGCAAGAAAAAAAAAACCAAAACATTACTTGTTGGTCATTTTCACTTAAATAAGTCTCTCTCTCTCTCTCTCCCTCTATCTCTCTCTCATCTCCTCTCCTTCTCTTTCTCATTTCCTCTCCCTCCCTCTCTCATTTCCTCTCCTTCTCTCTCTCATTTCCTCCCCTCTCTCTCTTTCTTCTCTTTTCTTCCACCCAACTCTCCCGATATATATATATATATATATATATATGTGTGTGTATGTATATTTACATGTGCGTACGTGTGTGTGTGTGTGTGTGTGTGAGTGTGTGTGTGTGTGTGTGTGTGTGTGTATTAGGTTGACAATAACTAAAATAGTTGTATTTAAATCGAATTTATCATACTAATATGTTTGCCTTTCGGCTTTGTCAAAGTAGCAATTTTAAATGAAACAATATTGAAATATTTAAAATTTAATTTCTCTATTCAGCGGTAAAGAATGGAAAGTTTACATGCTTATATATGATCATAAATTGCGTTATATTATATAGAAACTCTTATTTGAAATGATCTCCTGTCATTACACAGTTAATATATATTTTGGAAGAAATATTTTTATCAATAGGAATACAAACACACCCTTCCACTGATGTTGGTCAGCTGTCTTGGTGATCATACACACACACACACACATACACACACATACACACACACACACACACATATATATATATATATATATATATATATATATATATATATATATACATATACATATATACTCTTTGTTATATTTATTTGTCCCCAACCACCATCCTCGACCCTGTTTATCTCCCCCTTGTCCACGTCTCCGACTGAATTGAAAACTGATCACATGAATTTGTTATACCAGCAGTAATTACGAACGATGGGGACTGTCATGATGTCAGTGTCAACTAATATGATAACATTAGTGGAAATCACCAACACAATGTGACATGACTACTGACTGATTCCAGTACAGCTTTTCTTAAGTAGATGAAAAAAGAAAAGAAAGAAAACCAACGCTGAAATTAGCGAAAGAAAAAGCAATTTGAAGTTGTTGAGTGATTTGACAAAATAAACACATCATTACAAAGCTAACAATACGGGGTGATTTTTGGGAAGCCGAGAGAAATTGTGAGAAGTTGAGTTGATTCGTTTGGTCGAACGTTAAAAAAAAAAAATGGTTTATTTTCGATTCGTATTTAAAATGGAATCGACAGGAGACAGAAACGTTCACCTATCAAGTAAATAAATCCAAGTTTGATTAGTCGAACCAGGCAAATACATTGTTTGATGATTAAAATTGTTATCTGAAAACGCTTCGTTCATTTTGGATGTGCACTGGTTCCATTATCTTTGACAGAGATAACGAAACAGCTCAGCATGAATGAAAGAAAAAAAATTTCAGAACAAAAGAAAATTGCATTCACCTCAGTGGTATATAATGAAGATAATCAGAGGTTCAAATCCTATTGTATGATATATCAATATATATAAAAAAAATACCATGTCTTAGGCATCGACTTGTCATTTTTGATGCCATAAAGTAAATTGCAAACTCAGTGTGCAAACCCGGCTAAAATATTTTCAAAATACTGAGCAAACGTGTATTCTGGACCCTGCTTGATTTTATCACTGGCTAATCTATGAATGTGTTCACTCGAGCAAAATCTCGAAAAATCAAAACAATCACGCGTGTTGGTCATAATATCCTTTGCTTGGTATCACTGAGTAAATTTAATAGACCAGCATAAGCAAAAGAAAGAGGCTTTTTGCTTTTCTATTGCTGACAGACCGCTTAGGCTACTTGGTTGAGCAGTATCTGTTGTCCATCTGTATCATGCATCATATTTATGTTTAGTTATGTGTGTCATTTGATGCATTCCAAATACTTCTAAATATAAGATACTTGTCAGGGATTCGTCTCTTCCCAGGCGGAAAAAAACGTTGTTTTTTGGGACTCGTTAAAAAACAATCCACAAATTCACGTCATTGATAAATGAGTGCCAAAACAATCTACAGATGTTTGTTTTTTTTTCTGATATGGAGAAACATAGAAATCAACGTATTTGAATAATTTATATATTGCTTTGCACGACCAAAGCAACTACCTCATTGAACCATTTTGTCTTTTAGCGTTCTCCAAAGTAAACTGAGACTACTTTAATCGCCAAATAGAATAAAGTTTTATAATATTTAATGAAAGATTAGGCGGTACGGAGTGCACATTGCTGATCAAGGTGTAGCACACATCAGCTGAGGCTGGTCATTTTATTTCACAATAATATCCTTGGAAAAAGGCATGAACCCTTTTTAACGCTCTATCCTACCACCATAAATCTTGTGAAAATGTCTCGTTACTGGCCTACCACGATGATTGATGTAGAGAGTATGTGAGTGTTCACCTATCAAACGACTTGCCTGCCAAGACAATAACACAAAAACTGGTACCTCTATTAGCAACCCTGACAGAGTCCAATCATTTTTGGTACGTCATGGCCGTTTACCTCGCAAGCACAGTGGGCAACAATTTACATTGGAGTCATTTGTGCAATTAAGACATCTTTCTTTACAAGGAATATTGCGTCATTACCAGAGCATCAGATGGGGATTTTATGCTGATTACAACAGAGATGCAAGAATGAAATTATTAATCGAAGTTTTCCGTTATTAGAACGTCTTGTAGTTCATAGATTCGATGCGTCACCTGCGCTCAATAGAGAATGCAATCTCAGATCTACCACAGACTTTTTGCAGGAAGCCTCCAAGATGCCAATTTCAACTACAGAAGCAACCATTGTCGTCCATTGGAAAGGTTATCGTCTCGCTGAGTTGATCATGTTTACGGCTGATATTGTGATCAATTGATTAAAGAATACCCTACAGGAGGCTATTGATTAGTTAAGGAGTATTTATCCACCTCCCAATGAGAGCAGAAAATGACACAAGATCAGTTAAACTAGGGGGCCCAGCCCGGTTAAGCTGTTAATTTGGCTGTGAGCTTAATAGAAAGTGCACAGATGCAGCTATAAGGCAAGAAAACAGCAGAAAAACACCCTCTGGATACTAGCAACTAGGATGATAAAGTAAGCGGAAAAGATAAATTTGAAGTTTTAAAAAAATGGCCCCAGTGCTATGACCATGATAAAAGGTCAACCTGTTGAAGAGTGCATCTTAGATTTTACTGAAAGTTTAGATATTCATTCAAACAAGTCCAGTGCTGCGGACTCCATGCCCATAAATTATCACAATGGAAATTATGATTGGTGATTAATTTTATTATAATCCTATCCCTGACCGAATTCAATAAATACTCCGAGGTCATTATGATTGGTTTTATAGTCACCTCAAAATTGAATATCTAGAAATTGGCCGGTAGAGAAGGTATTTTCTTATTATGCTAATATTTTTTGTAACAAATATATACTAATTCTTATCGGTTCAAGTGCAATGATTCATATACATATATGTATATCATTAAATAGGCTAGTTTGTGTCCGACAGAATATGATAATTGTTGACACAATTTATTTGGGAACATATTTCGTTCGGCACCGGAATAAACCGAGTAGCAAATCGAACAGCAGACTACGTAAATGAATGAAGAAAATAAGCAATGTGCAGGACTAGAACCTGAATCCGCCAGGAAGCAGTCTTTACGCGACTCTTCTAATAGCGCCTTCAGTAAGCAGGAATTATATTGCTCAGTCAGTGGAGCACACACACACACACACACACACACATATATATATGTGCATGTGTTTGGATGTAAGGTAATATGACAATAGTTGTAGTAATTGTAGAAGTGACAGCTTTGAAAAGGTATGTTACATTTCTATTTTCATCATAATTGTAAAGGTAAAGCTAAAACTCGATGTATTTCGCCGTGTTCCGGTAAGCGTCTTCAGAAGCTCTTTTGCAAAGCAGGAATACAGTACGATTCTTTACATGCTTGTACAATATACTAAACCGGAAAAAAACCAAAAAAACAAATTCAGTGTTGTTTGTTGGTGACGGGGAGAGGTGGTAAATAAAATCAAGTTTGGATGGATGTGGGTGGGAGGAGATCATCTTGACGTATTCTCTGTTAATATTTTTTTGAGAAATTGGTCAAAATATAAAGAGAATGAGTGTTTTTTTTTTGGTTATTTCTTTATAGCTTTGGCATCCTGGTCACGGGTTCCTTATAGTACAAATTCGTTTTCTCTGTAACAAGAACGGAATGAAATAGATGAATAATTGAAATGCTTATTCGCGATGCTTTACACCACAACGGCCAAATAGCCATCGTTCTTGCTCGCAAACATGTACTTTACTCATCGGATTTTCTATGGCACTTTATCTTATGTTATGCCACCCTTTCTATCGTTCCTTAAATTGTCACCCATCTGAATACGGAGCAAATATATCGCTAACTTCGATGATCTTGATATTGCAGGACTTAAGAGGATTGAATCAGGTTTTTTTTATGAATTTGCCAAAAACAAATGAAGGGGATCATTCGATACTTGCCATTTAATAGTTATCTCCCTCGACGAACATTAAAGACAAAAATCCAGACATACACGTGGAGCACTATATAGATAGATATATTTTGTAGAATAAAAAAGCTAACACTGTTACCTGATGAGCCACGGCATCCACACTAATTCGATACCAAATATTGGAAAATTTTCATTTGACTTCAAAGACTGCGAAAAATAAGACCGATGAACTGACAGGGATTTGGCAAGTGATCAGACGGAACATTTAACGCAGAAATAAAATCTAAAAGAAAAACAAAAAAGAGAAGTAATCGATAATTCCATTCATCAAATATTAGTTGATGGCGCCCGAACTTCAAAGTTTAAGATTAAGTCAGTTGTCAGCTGTCGGGTATATTTTCTTCACTTTACAAATGATTTTCAAAAAGAATAGCGATTTTTAAAATATCCCTTAAAACCAGAAATTTACTTCTTTCAGTCATAAAACAAGAAGAAATGAATCATCTTCATAATTTTTATATGATCTTTCTCTATCGTTTAAAAAGATACCCTTTCTTATGACTCACAAATAATAATAATGATAATAATATATGTTTCCATTTCTCTGTTTCGTGATTAGATTTTGAAATGTTCATAGCTGCTAACGACACTGACTTGTCTTTCTCCTTTAAGTCTCCATTGCTTTTTATTTCATTTTTACTCCCCACGATCACTTTCTTTCATCTGAAATTTTTCTCTTCTTTTCGGGGTCTCTATTTAATCCAATTGATCTATTTTTGACGTTCTTTTTACTCTTTTTTCTTTTGACATCCCTTTTACTCTGTTTTATGGAATCTTGCTGAGAATACTTGCTCATGACAATATCGGTCTATTTTCTCCCCTTTTTCTTTTCTTTCTCCATGTCTTTTCTTTTCTCGGTCATGCTTTTTTTTCTCTCCCTCTACCCTTTTATATTTATTATAGGTTTTCCCCTCTTTCTTCCCCTTCGCTTTAATTTTACGTCCATCTCTTCTTTGTTTAGCCTCTCCTCTCATTCTCCCTTCTACTTGTCTTTGTCTCTCCCTCCTTCAACTTTTCCCCTTCCTTCTCTTATCTGCCTCTCTCCTTTATCTTCTCCAATTTCTCCTTCTCTGACTCCCCTACTTCTTCTCTCGTTGCTCTCTCCTTTGATCTTCCCTTTTCCCCCGTCTTCTTCCCTTTATCCCCTCCCTCTGCCAGACACTTAGCGTTCATCGTCTTGTCCGCTTCTCCTTCTCATGCTTTCTTTATCTTTCTCCTCTTATTCGTATGTTGTTTCACTTCTTCTTCTTATTCTTCTGCGTTTTCTCTTTCGGCTCTTCTTCTGCCTTTTTGCATGCCTGCTTTCCCCAATCCTACCTCTATCCTCCCACCTTTGATCTTTCTGCATCCTCCTCACAGTCGGACCTTTCCGTTCCTCTTCTGGTATAATTGCTTTTCATCCTTTTTTTCTTCTTTCTCTTTTTCTTTTTCTTTCTGTTTTCTTTCTCTGTTTTTTATTCTTTGTTTCTTTTTTATCTGCCCTTTCTTTATTTCTAGTCTCTTTTCCATGTTTTCTTCCCCTTATCCTCTTTTTTATCTTCGCATTTCCCTGGTTCATCCTCTTTTTTTATTTGTTTTCCTTCTTCTTGTTAGTATGTTCTTTTTCTCCTCTTTCTTATTTTCTGTCTTCCTCTTTTGCTTATTTAACCACCTCTTCTCCATTCTCTATCTTTCTGATTCTTGAACTTTGCTTCTCCTCTTTATCTTCTTCTCTGTCCATTTTTCCCTTGGTATTTTTCTTTCTTCCTTTCTCTCTTTCTCTCCCTCTATCTTTCTTTCTTCCTTTCTGTATTGTTCATTGTCTTTCTTCATTACTGTCTTCTATTTCATCTCTTTCTTCCTGCCTTCTTTATCAGTTATTACTTCCATTTCTCCTTCTTCTTCTTCTTCTTCTTCTTCTTCTTCTTCTTCTTCTTCTTCTTCTTCTTCTTCTTCTTCTTCTTCTTCTTCTTCTTCTTCTTCTTTAATATGCATTCACTCCTCTGTGTCTATAACTTTCTGTTCTGGTTCTTTTTCATCGTCTTCTTTTCTTTTCTTCTTCGTCTGCACCCCCCTTTTCCCCTTAGCCTCTTCCTGATCTGCCCATTGTCTTCTTCTTTTACCTACCTAAATTATTCCCCCCAATTTTCCCTCTCCTTTTCATCCAGTATATGTTATCTTCTAATTCTTCCCAGTCCAGTAGTCTCACCTTACAATCTACTTCACATGAAATTTTTCTCTTTTTTCTCTTGTCTTCGTTTGTCTTTTTGTTCAATTGTCTCCGTGTTCTTGTTTTTCTATCCATTGTTTTCTACCTTCGGTTTCTTTATAACTTTCTTTATTATTACCTCAGTTTTCTTTTTCTCCTTCTTTTCCTTTCTTCTCTTTCGGTGCTTTTGTTTTGTTCTTCTCACCCCTTTCTTTCTATTCCTCATTTCTTCTTTCAATATTCACCCCTTTTCTTTCTCTCATCCATTTCTCCTCTTCTTTTCCCCGTCTTCCACCTCCGTCCCCAATTTTCTTATCTTCTTACCTTCACTCGCTCTTTGCTATCTACTTTGTCTTCTTCCAAGATTTGCAAGAAGACAAGGCCTAACCTTTCTCACTGCCACTTTCTTCCTGTCGTCTTCAATCCCTCTGACTTTGCCCCCTCTCTCTTTTTCGTCCTGTCCATTTTCTCTGCGTAATTCACTTATCAACTCCCTATTATTTCATAGGGATAGATCTTTTGAATAGCTTTTAATGACGAGTTGAGGCCGGTAGACTTTTCAACACTCTGTAACGAAACCGATTCGAAATTTCGGTCTGTCGACAACTCTCAAACGATCAATACACTCAGAGGAATGTAGCTGATCTCCCACTCTTTAATAAATAAGGTAGAGTATTTTAACGCTTCATTTTATTAGTAATCAATTGCTCAGTTGATATTTATCCAGACACAGAACATTTTTAGCAATTTGCAGTTATCTCCCTTGAATGACAAACACACACACACACACACACACACACACACACACACACACACACACATGCACACAACATGCAATCCTATAATCGCCCGGGCAAACTTGGTATGTTATAATGATAATAATAATAATAATGATAATGATAATATGATAATAATAATAACAATGATGTTGATAATGATGATGATGATGATAGCAATAACAAGGCTTAAGACGTGAACCCACAGACCTTGAATGCTCAAAGATGCTGAGCATATCAACGGAAGTAGAGAAATTCCTTCTAAGAGCAGTTGACAATTGGGAAGTGGAATTAACCGCCGGAGGAAACCACCTAGTCGAGGTAAAGGTAAGAAATATCTTCCAATGCGACTCACTGTTCCAACTCCTTCTCATCACATGGATGATGCCACTAAACTATATATTGCAAAAATGCGACGAAAGATTCACGCTGGAAAAAAAAACGTATGAAAAGCTGAATCATTTCATGGATATCGAGCATCTCAAGATTTTCACTGAAAATAGAAAGGAATTTGAAACCTTTATAAAAACTGTCAGGATCTATAGTCAAGACATAGGGATGAGAAATGCGCAAAGAATTGAATTAAACAACCAAAAAACCATCCGAAAACTCAACAAAAAAGAAAGCTATAAATATTCAGGAATTTTTGAACTGAACCAATCAAACAAAATTAAACAAAGGTAAAATAGGCAAAGAATACTGTTTAAGAACAAATGAATACTAGGCAACGAATAAATACTGGAAAACAAAATATGCTGTAGAAACCTAATCAAAAGAATTAATACATTGTTAGTCTTCATCTCGAGATATTCTGCACACTTCTTGAACTCGCCGAAGGAAGAAGTCAGGAAGCTGGTCGACGGAACAAGAGAACTGATAACAAATCAAAAACCCTTGCATCCGAGAGACGATGGCTACAAACTGTGTGTAAAAGAAAACAGGGTGCGGAATGAGAGTTAATAGCACTGAGGAGTGAGTTGACTTTGCAATCAAAAGACGAGAAAATTATAAAACATCGTAAGGAAATATCAATTACAACAGCAAGAAGCAACAAAAGAACGAACATTGTGACAAGAGAGACAGGAAACGCAAAAACAATAATCCCAAAATCGAAAGAAGATCTACGCAGTAGTTTTTGTAGGCAAAATAAAGATATTGTAGATCAAACATTATTAATATGGCCGTGCAAAAGAAACTTGGAAAGGAACCGAATCGCTCCTAATATCGGCTCAGAACAAGACAGTAAGAATTAACTATATAAAAGCTGAGATAGACAAAACTACTGCAAAACAACAAATGTGTTTTATATAGAGATATAAATGAAACTTTTAACCATATGCAAATGTATCAAACCAACTTACTCAGAGAGAGAGAGAGAGAGAGAGAGAGAGAGAGAGAGAGAGTGCCAGAAGAGACACGACTGGACGGGGAAGTTGATCCAAATTGTGCGATCGCCTACGTACTGACCGTATCAACAAATGGTACACGCGCAGACCTGGATCTGTCCTGAAGAATAAAACTCACAGAATTCTCAGGGGCTTTGATATTCATACAAACCATCCAATCCGAGCCAGAAAACCAGATATTAGAGGGAATATAAAAAAGATAAAATAGTGTATTTTGCATGAACTCTCCCTGTAAAAAATTTCTAGAGATAATAAAGAGTGAATTCTTACATTTTCAGCCCCCTAGCTGCAGTCCGTATACGTGATACAAAGATACCCAGTCAATCAGCCACACCAACTTGGAGACTGAAGAAACCTATGTTGACAGTTTGGGTGACGCTTTCTGATAGGCATGACTGGAAGAGCAGAGTGATCCATATTGGAGCCCTACAGAGAACCAAGATTCGATCACATAAACCTATTGTACATGCGAAAACAAGAATTCCCTGATATATTGAAGTTTAAACGGAATCATTGACACAATTCACTGAAAAAGAAGTATTGTTTTGGGTAATTGGATCGTAGATTTGCTACCTAAAGTAAAAAATATCTCAATGTTTGTTTGTTGTTTAGATACAATGTTTACAATACACTGAACTGGTACTAATCATCATCATCATCATCATCATCATCATCATCATCATCAGTCTTTTAACGTCCATCGTTGGACATAGACCTTCCCCAGGATTTGCCTCACTTCCCTCTTCATGGGCGTCGCTGATCCAGTACTACCTGAACTTGTCTAGCTCGTCTCTCCGTCTAATATTCTGCTTGCCTCAGTTGCGCATGTGATCTCTGGAGATCCATGTTATGAGACGTGATGTCCATCGGTTGTCTGCCATTCTTGCAACATGGTACTAATAGCATCAGTCAAACCCTTTTCTCTTATTTTTAAATTTCTGCAACTGCCTAATCTACAACAAACAATCCAAAACCCAGAAATTCTTCAATCGATATTCTCAGGGATCTGATCTCGCTAGATCAAAATAGATTCTTAACTGGTGGATTAGTGGGTTGCTTTCAATGAATTACCAATAGAGTTATTGGCTCATCATGAAATAGAAAGTATTCACAAATTATTCTTGGCTTAACAAATACTAAAAGATATTCATTCAGATTATGACCTTTAAGACTGTATATTGATTATCGCAAAGGATTTGCCCAATCTAATATGAAAGACCAGATCTTGTTATATGGAAAAAAAGAAAATATGAATTTGTCAAATGGTGGATTCCACTGTTCCAGCAAACCACGAAGTAGAACTGAGAGATACTAGGAAGATGGACAAACATTCACACCTCGGAATAGAACTGAAAACATTGTTGAACATAAATGTGACAGTTGTGTCAACTGGGAAAGGAATGCTTAGAACAGTACTGAAGAGCTTTAGTTGGAAGTTGGAAGGGTTGGAAATCCGTGGAAGAATAGAAATAGAAGGCAATAACATTACTGATATCATATGAAGAGAGTTTGCCGGTATTGATGACACTTGCAGTCACTTAAACTTCTGTGAGAGTTACCAGATATATTAGGCATAAATAATCAATGAGTAAAAATGATGTGAAAGGGTTGAGAATTCATTTTAAACCATCGATTTTTACAAATTTTATTTCATTTTGTAAAAGAAAAATATCTATTTCTGTTTTCTTTTACGTTATCTGCACACGTTCAGTGAAGTTTTGAATTTACTTGGTATATCAACGCCTTTTGGAATTTTGAGATGGTGAGATTTAATTTGTTTTGGATTGGAATTCAGAGCTATGTCTTGAAGAATAAGTACGAGGTGATGCTGATCAAGTCATGCTGAAAGCAACGCCCTCGTCTGTTGAGCATCATCGAACATGGTGACAACTTACATGGTGATTTCTTAGGAACATCAATTACTGTAAACAACTTGTGACTAAGCAGAGATAATATAAATAAGTAATGAAAAATAACATTTCATTGCAACAGCATTTTACACATAACAGTATTTGCCATCATACACGAGCAACATTTTATATGAAAAATATGCAGGTATAAACTGCGTTCAATGTACTATGGGTTGGCTTATCAAAGCTTGAAATGCATAGATATGAGGCTTGGATGAGCTACGCTGAGTAATTTCTACCCAAATACTCCTTTGAAGTCACATAGGCAAGCATCTATGGTAATACATTGGATTAAGAATCATATAAAACCTCAAAACACATAAATGGTTTATCAGCCACCAAAGAGACTGAGTTAAAAATGTTAAAAGATGCAATATTAGTCATCAGTTTATCCAGTGACTCTTTACAGTTAGACTAACTGCATTTTACAAGGACTTACATCTCAAAGCTTGGCTCCGTGAACTGATTTGTCTTCCACTCCTGTTAAAGGTTTTCCGATGGATAGCGAGGCCCACGTAGGGCTGGCAAATGCTTCCCCAAGAAGGACTTCTGCCAACTTCTCAGGTTTCACAAAGCTACCTATTCTCGTTTACTCTCGCTCTGCAGTTTGCTTCAGAGTTTGCCTGGAAGAACTTGAGTCGCCATATCTCCCAAACCCCAGCCTCTGATGTCCACTGATGGTAGTTGATTCAACAGGAAATTAAGCTTTTTTTTCCAGAAGTCCTTGTATCTATATTTCGCAGCATTGTGTCAATGCCCGTGTCCCGTGCTAACTTGTGGATTCCAGTGTTTGTAATGAAGTCTTTCCAATGCATGTTGAGAATGATACGGAGGCAACGCTGATCGATGCATTCAGGTAAAAATCAGCATCAATGTAAAACAAAATTAAAAAAAACACGGAAGAATTTGAGTGAACTAGAAAACACTTAGGTGATATCTCGTTCAGAGATTTTACAAGATTTCCGTCAAAAGTAAAAAAGAAAGAAGGGAAATCTCATATCACATGATTATAAATGATCGTATATATTCGCTTATAAGTTTATCCCGCATATGGCTTCATCCTATTTTTTTTTTATCCAAGAAATCATTTGTTACATGATGCGTGTGAAGGTTAACCCCAGTTTTAAGAATAATTCGACAGCACACACACTCACGCTCACACACATATATTTATAAATACAGAGAGAGGGAGAGAGAGAGGGAGAGGTGGGGTAGAGTGGGGGAGAGAAATGGGGGATAGAGAGAGAGGGGAAGAGAGATGGGGGATAGAGAGAGAGGGGAAGAGAGATGGAAGTGAGAGACTGGGAAGAGAGATGGGGTAAAGATATGGGGGAGAGGGGAAGAGAGATGGGGAGAGAGCAAGATGGGGAGAGAGATGAGGGGAGAGAGATGGGGGTTTAGATATGGGGAGAGAGCAAGATGGGAAGAGAGATCAGGGGAGAGAGATGGGGGTTTAGATATGGGGAGAGAGCGAAATGGGGAGAGAGATTGGGGAGGAGAGATAGGGGGAGAGAGATAGGGGAGATAGATAGGGGAGAGAGATAGGGGGAGATAGATGGGATCAACTGAGTATGTAAATACTGTTATTTTTATAGACAATGGTGCAAAAGTCACTTTCATTTCAAAACTTGAATGATCATAATATCAAGAAATTAAAAATTCTTCCTCTTACATGTATCAGTTTTGAACCCTGGAAATTACTTTGAATTAATAGTGGAATATACCATCCTGCGAATGCCTCCAATATTCAGAGTCAAATCGGAAACCACCGAGAAAAAAAACACATCTAAATCCACTACACTGGACAGATTAATGAGTAAAAAAAACATTGAAATTAGCAACACTGGACAGGAAAATTCGAAAAAAAAAATGCTCACATAATAGCCTCTGAATGTAAAAAAAACTATTGCAATAAAAAAACGAGATAAGATGGAATACAGCCTAATTAATAATTGATAAATGCCATTTCTGTAATCTACGAATACAACTCATACTCTTTCCAAACAAACGTTGATATAACGAATTATATCGACTATTTTGACAGGTTTTTCCGAGCAAGGATAGCATATTCTCTGAGAAACCAAAAGAATTGGTGACGTATAATTTTCCTCTATATTGTAATTGATGTGTCAAGTACTCATGAAGAAAAGAAATATTCGCATGTCTCTGTTGCTTAGCAGCTCTGTCAAAAAGAATGAGTCATAAGACAGGAGATTGAAGATAACAAGAAACACAATTGTTCCAAATTTTCTCAACCGAGAAAAAAAAGCTCGATTCTGCTGGAAATCTGAAAAAAGGCTACAAGGAAGGCCTAACGGAACAAAAGGTATTAGCAGGTCTCGTCTTTTCCCGTCTGCGTCTCGTTTCTGATCACGTGGGCAGCTGTTCATTAGTTTAACCCATGACCTCTTCAAATCAGATTTGCTCAATCATCGTTGCTAAAATAAATAAAGAAATAAAATGGGAGAGCGTAAAAAATACGAGCAAAAAAGTGTCAGTGGCAAGTTGGGCAATTCCACAAATTCACACCGATTTGCAGTTAAGAAGAAATGACAGGCACCAGTTGTTGGGGTCAACTATCAAATAGAGGCTGATAACCCCCGGGGGTTGGTTTAGGTGCTAGGGAAGTGACGAAGGAAAGTGTATATCAAGTACCATGCAATTGCTTTTTTTTTTTTGCTTTTTTTTTCTTTCTACTGAAAAGACATTATGTTAACATCTTGGAGCCAGGGAAATGAATGCCAGATGTACCTACTATGAAAATCGATCAGATTGTATCAGCACATTTTTGTATATCAACTGTTCACGTAGCCCAAAAAGCTTGAATATCGAACGCAAGAAAATACTGAGTGACGAGGAATATCCGCCTCTCCTTGTTCAAATTTGGTTATCTCCCTTGATTTCCACTTTCAATTTCGTTTTGTTACGTTTTTATATTTCTCATTTGATTTTTTGACTTCTTCTCTCTCTCTCTCTTATATACATATATATACATATATATATATATATATATATATATATATATATATATATTACTTCTGTTGTTTTTGTATCTTTTCGTTATTTCAACAGTTTTTTTTTTTTTACTTCTGACTCAGAGGTTCCTCTGTCTCAGTGGTAAGCACAAATAGATTACATAAATCGATGAATGGTGCGTTGATTTAAACAGACAAGCAGAACGGGGTTCGGCTGTGAATAAAAGTGTTAGAGGAGATATTCGGATCGTGAGGAGATGAGAAAGAAAAAGAAAACCGTTGAAATAGTCAATGTCAGAGAGAAAGAAAGAGGAAAGGTGAAAAAAATCGTTGAAATATTAGAATGATTAAAGATTGCAGTACATTTTTTTCTAATGCTAGATGGCATTAGGGGTATTTAGTTCTCACTAGTATTATTCAAGAAGTTTGCACTTCATTATATTGTGTCGACCGTAATATCTGCGTGCTTTCTTTTTGTAAGTTGTCGAATTTAGCACAGTTTTGTTTATCGATTTTAACAGTGGTGATACAAAAAAATTGTCGTTGTACTTTAAGAAAGGTTAAATTGCTTCTCAAATGCAAAAGAAAGATTCGTGTATGTTTTAGAGAAAGTGCTGCAAATGATCAGACGTCTAAATAGTTGTTTTCAAAGTTTCGTGCCAGAGATTTCTGCTGAACCATGATCAGATAGAGGTATTGAGGTTGATAGCGATAAACCAAGTTATTATCTGAGAATGATCCACGTTAAAAGACGAAGAAGACAGTTAACATGCTCGAAATATTCATTGGAAATCAATCGCACCAACTTGGCAATGTTAATCAGTTTGTTGTGTTGCTTCCACATGTTAGGCAGAAAAAAAAAGAACTTGGCCCCGCTCAAATTTTCTGTTTTTGAGACATGTCGTGACAGGTGACAAAAAGCGAATATTTTACAATAACGTGGAACAGAAAATGTGGGGCGAACAAAATGAACCGTCCCAGCCCGTATCAAAGGCCGGTTTTCATCTAAAGATGAAGCAGTGAATATGATGAAAATTGATCGAGAGAAAGGTGTAAATAATCCATCAGGTTACATGTTTCTTCGGTGACCAGGCAAATCTGATTGCAGCTTGGCCAGGATGTTTACACTCATCCACAGACCTTCGGATTTTCTTCTGTTTTCGTCTTTAGCTCTGAAGTACATTACGAAAAGAAAATCATTGGAAGACTGCAAAAGACAGCTGAAGCAGTTTGGAGGTCAGGAAGTTGAAAAATTACAAAAAATTCGGGAGATGAAATGATGAATTTGCCTAAAACTGGCAGAAGTCAGAAGAACAAAGTTGATATATACATATATTGTTCAATGAAGGTAATGTAAAAAATAGATTTTTCTTACCATTTCACTATGCTCGTCATCCTTACGATTCAACGTTATTACAAATAATAACTTTGTTAAAACAAAATATTGTTATTGATTTTCAAACTTATATCATGAATAATTCATGTTCTTGGTAATGACTGAGGAAGGATAGAAAATGCTAGGACACGTATTTACAAACAATTCTTGTCAAGAATACACAGCATTTTCAGAACATTGTTTTTTTTCTAATTTAAGGAAGGTAAAATTATTACTCTATCATTTTTAATAAAACCTGCACATACACACACACACACACATATACATATATATATATACACACATATATATGTGTGTGTGTGTGTATGTGCATAATCTAGAAAGCTTTACAGATTTGATCACTAAATATGGAAAAATGAATTCACGTAACTTCAGTCAATTATCTCCCAATATCTGCTCATGTAATTTTTTCTATGGGTTTTATGTTTTACACAGAATTAGATACTATAGAACTATATGCTTTTTTTCTTGTTGGGATCATCAGCTGTTTATCAATTAACTGTTTTGGGGATTTCCAAACAAAACACTAATGTCAACATGGCAACAAGTCTGCTGTTATGGAGGCATGGAATATACAAATTGGGTAGGCTTTTTTCCTTACGATTAATTAATCTATACATACATATTTTCCAACATATACACACACACACACACACATATATATATATATATATATATATATACATACATATATGTACATATACATATATATATATATATGTTGTGTGTGTTTGTGTGTGTGTCTGTGTGTAGAGCTTTTTTACCTATAGATATAACTTGTTAGTTAAGTAGCCTTTTTAAATGCACTGCCTCACAAATGAAAACCACAAAATACAATTAATAAAACATAAATCGTAGAAGTGAATCACACCAAACTTTCCACATGCACTTAATTTGTAAACATGTAACAAGTATGTCGGTGTTACAAATGAGAAAAAAAAATTCGGAAAACAGGAAAAATATTTATATTAAGAAATAAAACAAAGCTTTGTACATGTTCCTCTGTATTGCAGTTGTACTGTGTTCATTCGATAATCGCGAGGTCGGTGGTTCAAAGTAACCCGTGAACTTCACGTTTTTTTTTTTAAACAATATTAGTTATATTACAGAACCAGTAGGAAAAACGATACCTGCACAGTTTTTCTGTCATAATAGTAAATACTTAAAGATACTGAACAAGAAAATTCTAACGTAAAATCGGCAAAAAAGAAACAAAACCTCGATGCAATGGCAGAATTGAACAATCCTATTTCACAGAGTTTAAATACGTGTGGGTACATGCCCCTATAAATAGCTATTTTGTGCCGCTAGATTAATTCTTTTCGTCTATATTTTCAGTGTTTTTATAACTATATAAACATATTGAGCAGGTACACATTTTTATTACAGGCACACACACACACACACACACACACACACACACACACACACACATACACACAAAACAAACACTAAAGCACTGACATACACACACGTATAATAAATTTGATTTAAAATAGTCACATCTAAATTTGATACATTTTTAAAACTTCTCCGAATAAATTTCACATCTGGCTTTTGATCATAGTACGAAATACTTTAATCGGGCGGGGCTTTATTAAGTAAGCTTATGTTTCAACATGTTTTCATTTAGCTTTTGTCGATGATATTCATAACTCTTACACATGTAAAAGAAATCAGTAAAATTTTCGGTTTGATCAAGTGATCACTCGCCCATTAATCCTCCATCAATCATTAGCACCTGCCAGCGACGAGATATTTCGTCAAGAAAACAGTTGACGCAAGAAGACGCTGGGAAAAAAAAGGATCAATGTCATATCCAAGCCTTTTATGCGAAGAAAACATAAACAGGTTTCTCTTGAAGTCGGTTCCTCGTCTCCAATTCCGTTATCCATACAATAACCGTCATACAATCCCACATATATAGAAATAGAGAGACAGGTCTGCTTAGTCACTCAATAGAAATTATCACAAGGCCAATGTTTTGAGCTGCATGCCATATTGGGGTGATCAATTAAAAATTGGTATTTTATCACTCTTTCTTTCTGTTGGGTCTCTGATAACAGTTTGAATTTTCAAAAAATTAGCCCATCTAAGGGCATTTCAAAAAACAACAAAATTTTCTTTTCTAAACATAACAAAGACTAGATCTTCAATAGTTCAGCTCGTAGCTCCATTGTTTTAGTCTGTCCGCATGATAAATACTAACCAGCGAGCCAGCCAGCTGTGTAGCCAGCTAAACCAACATAAAAAAAACTCGAGGAACCTATGTTGATGGTTTCGGTGACAGTTTTAGCTGACGGTTTTAACAGAAAGAGAGATACGATGCTGTTCTCTGAATTCATTTGAATGTTCAACAAATGAAAAAAAAATGATCGATGCCGGAAATATGTGACATATCAGATGACTCTTCTAGAGCAGTTATAGTATGAACAAAGAATGGTAGGAGCCTTGCCAGTGGACATTTCTTAGCAAGCCGGTCTCGTTGACCATCATAACTCTTTCCAATCCTAACACGATGTCTAACATCTACGGTCCTGTGTAAAACAAATCTAAGTTTAGTAAATATCCACAAACCCGCTACGTGGCCAGGTTATGTATGTACGTTGGTGTCAATTAGGGGTCTTAAAGTCTAGGTTGAAGTTAGGATTTCGAATACTCAAGAAAATCATGCGTTCCCTACTTATCATATAGATATTTTCTAAACTTACCTTAGCCTGGCCTCATCCCATGAGTGTTGAACGCCCAATAAGGATTAAACATATTACGATTGTAACAAGTAGCAAGACTTCATTGTGGCATGGCAAGGCGCTCTATTATTACATCGTGATATCTAGAAGATATTTTGCACTCTCCCTCCATTCCCCCTCCCTCTCTTTATATATATATATATATATATATATATATATATATATAGACAAAGATAGGAAGAGAGAGAGAGAGAGAGAGAGAGAGAGTGCAGATATAAATGTTCCTGCTTAAGTGCAGTAGTTACTAGACTAGTCTTAAATCTATTGTGATCTTATGTCTAAATTGTCCGATGAAAAATTGATGAATATAGTACAGAAATTGAATTTTTGAATTTAATTATTTTCATTAAATCAAAAGCGCTTGATATGTTGATGTATTAATCTCTAAGTGCAACCATTTATCAAGATATCTTGATAAATGGTTGAACCAAGAAACACGTCGACTGCTTTCTCTCCCTCTCTCTCTCTCTCTCTCTCTCTCTATATATATATATATATATATATATATATATATATATATGTGTGTGTGTGTGTGTGTGTGTGTGTGTGTGTACATATTTTTTTCGGTCAAAATCTAAAAGGTATGCTATTTCGAGATAGATGAGCCGCTTTCATCTGTAAAGTTACGTCGACGAAAATTTGCTGATTAATGTTTGCAGTAATTCCCTTCTCTTTATTCCAATTAATAGCCCATTGCTCCTTCCTCATGTAAATAACATTAATGAAACTGTGCTACTTCTGTGCGTAGGAGCGATCCACATATACTTAAGTGTTTAATGATATTCAAAGCTAAGAACAAACAGGGTTAAATAAGAGAAAAACAATTAAGATCACTGTTGTATCATCAATGATGGCATCTGCTTAGAAGAAGAAAAAAACTTTGCGGTTTATCTAAGATTACGAGGTTTCATTTAATAGCTCGCCCATCAATTGCCTTTGGAAATAAACGAACACACCGATAATTATTTTCTTCTTCTTCACTGAGTTGGTGTAATTATTTCCTGCAATCAAATATTAATTAGAGTAATTAGTGGAGATTTTCGTGTTTGTCTTTTTCTCCTTCTCATTCCTGCAAATGAACTTCCGGCTCTTTCCTTTGTTTGTAGCATTATTTATAAATCTCGATTATTATCTTTCTCGTTAATTTTCTTTTAGTTTAGACACACACACACACACACACACACATACACACATATATATATATATATGTATACATATATATATATATATATATGTAACTCACATAAATGAATCACTGTAGCCATCGTGCGTGTACCAGAACTATTTATCTAAAAAAAAAAAAAAAATAGATCTTTAATCCAGAATTACTTTAAAAAAATATACCAGCACAAGTTTTCGGCATTGGCGGTCCTAAATGACCATAGGGACACCTAAACAAAGGTTATTTGATGGTGCCTAGCAGTATATTCATGCAACCCTTTGTGGCCAGAAGCACCCGTACTCAAACACACAAACACACACACACACGTACCTTGGCTAGTTCGTCGGGTAGGCAATTGGTGGGGCTACAGTGGATCAATATATATACATATGTATATATATATATATATATATACATGAATACACGCATGCACATAGATGCGTGTGTGAACTGTCAAATTCTGTCTCCCTCTCTCTCTCTCTCCACTTCTCTCTTTTTCTCTCTCTCTTTCTCTCTCTCTCTCTCTCTCTCTCTCTCTCTCTCTCGTTTCATCTATCTTTCTATCTATCTCAGTCTACATCAGCGGTATTCAAACTATGTTCTACAGAACCTCAATATTCTGCGCGACCTTCTCAGGGTATCAAAGATACACAGTGATATTTTCGCGTCATACTTTGTAATTCTTTATTACATAACTGATTCCTTAAAGGCCTTTTCGATAACCATCGTATTTTATTTATCTTGTGTAATAATAATTTTTTTTGATAATTTTCCTTTAAACATCTTCATTCTTCATTAAATCCCCCAAACCAATATTTATCAGAAACGTTAGAATTGAAAAGATTAGACAAGGACGCTGTTCAGTCAGTAGTTGTTCATATATCTACTCGTTCTAAGTAAGCTTTAGCTCTTACTTTTCCATTTCTTTTTAGGTTCATGAACATTTGGATAATTCCATAAACAATGCTAAAATCCAATAGTCACATAAATATGTGGATCATATACGTGGAAAGGAGAAGTTATTTTTGAAAAAAAGTTATTTTTGAAGAGGTACCTTAGAAAATTTAATTATTCAAAGGGTTCCCAGTGTAATTATAGTTTGAAGACCGTTGCTCTACACAAAGCCATCAGTATAGACTTTCATATGACCTTTTAGCATCATGTAATTCTACATATACACACTTATCTATCTATCGATCTATCTATCTGTCTGTCTGTTTGTCTGTCTATCATTCTTACTGATTTTACCTTTCTCAGAGCAAATAACAAAGTAAAGCAAGCAAATTGGAAAATACGGTGACAAAGTTTTGAAATACGGCTACCGAATTAAAATCACCTGTTAGTAAATTTACAAATATTTAATAAATATATAAATGGATTCAATATATATATATATATATATATATATATATATATATATATATATATATATATGTATATATTTATATATATATGTGTATGAATCGTGTCATCGACAGACAGCTGTTTCGTTGCATTACAACTCTTCTGTGTGGCTATAGACTATCCAATCCAGTTCCAGGATCATAACCTTTGCTTCAGACCCAGAGGCTTGCGTTTTACCTATGCCCTACGCAGAAGTGAATGGTCAGTTGGACCGAATTCAAGTGATATATTTACTTACGCACAATTCTCCATCCATCAGATTGTTCCATTCCAGGGTTGGACGAGCATTGCTTTATAGCTTATGTTACCCTACTTAAAGATGGCTCAACCCTGAAGAAGGGGGCGTTAATTATATATATGTATTTGTAAAGACAAGGTTTGTTTTTCATAGAGGTTTAAATACTTAATACCGATTATTGATCAGTGGTAAGGTGCTTGCCACTAGTACAATAGGCTGTGATTTACTATACCCCCGAATCATACAAAAATGGTACTTGATGCCTCTCTGCCAAGCAGTAAGCATCAGGAATAGGATTGAAGTGCTTCCCGATACTAAGGGGTTGCTGCCAAATCACACTGAATACATTGGTTATCATGAGATCGAGCCCAGTTAGTACCTGGAGAAGTGATCATTTGGGAATACAAGGTATTGTGAGCAAAACGGTTAGACAAAATCGTAAGCCGGAAATGCGCCTTTCTAACAAATGCCCGTGTTACCTAACACTGAGACTCATTTGTGGGTATGAACAGAGAACACTGATACATTAATACTTAATTAACTTTGCAGAACTATTTGCAATGATTCATAAATTTTAGATTTAACCTAACTTTCCTTTAAAAAACATGTAATTTGTTTTATATGGGTATCGATTTTTGATTTCATTTATATACACTGAAATCTTATCTATCTACCTATCCTTGTACCTCAGTCTGTTTATATCGATCATAGATTGTCTCAACCTTCAAGAACGAAATATTCCCATTAGAAGGGTTTACAACCAATGCATTCTCCTGATAGTCAACAATAGAGCTGAAACATGGAACCTAACCAATAGATTGACCCTCAAACTGAAAACCATGCAATCTACACAGGAAAGAACCCCACTCAACATCATGCAAAGAGATCAAAAGACAAGTGTAGGAAATATCCACTAGGAATACTCAAATGGCAATCGGCTTGACCGTGTTACAAGAATGCCTGTCAACCACTGCACATTGCGACTCACAACATAGATCCTCAGAGATCATATTCGAAACTGTGACTGGCAAAAATAAAAGATGGCGTGAAATTGTTTCATCTAAGACATTTGGATAGCTTAAGATTATAGGTGTAACAACACTTCTACTCTCTTAGCGGCTTTTAATCTAAGTTACATACAATGGATGAATTTCAAGTAGTGTCTGTTATGAGCAATAAGCCATACAATAATTATTTAATTAGAGAAAAGAGAAATTGATCAGATGGAAGAGAATTCGCGTGAAACCGAAGGGACTGAACAGATACATAGAATCGTGTGCAAGGAAGTCTGACTGAAAAAAAGATAAAGTAAGAAAATCGTTAATCAGGTTAGTCACTCAACAGAAACCGTCACACTGTTTTAGGGATGATCAATCAAAAAGATTGAAAAAGGGATAATCAATGAGTAAGTTAATCACTGAAATGCAGCTGGGCATTAATTAGAGATCAAGCTAGTATGAATGCACATGGTAGATAGTACCCTCAACTAAAAACCTATGACAGTGGAATTTTAAAAAAGTAAATGCTTTTATCGAAACATATTAAAGAGTAGATATTTGAATTTCCAGTCCTCTAGGTGATGCAGCCTATTCGTGTGATCCATAGCCTGCCAGCCAGCCCAAAGCAAAAACTGAAGAAACTTATATTGATTCGTTTGGTGTCAGTTTTTGTTGACGGTTTCTAATGAAAAGAAAAGAAAAGATAGAATTAGAACCGATGGAAAAGTATATAAAAGGATAGATAGATCAGAAGAGATTCCAGCGAAAATTACCAGAGCATCTTGGTGTGAAGTCTCAATGAGTACAAGTGCTAGAACACATCATTGCAATTCTAAGTACTGGGACCATCCATAAACTATCCAGCCATTTATTATTAACAAAGAATAGCCTACCTAAGGTAATGATACTTTAGTCCCTTCAAGGTACTGGTATTGTGACCTCACACACATGCATGCGTCATCTCCACGATTCAAAACAGCCTGCAAAATCCTCCTGAGGGATCGCCATCATCTATCTCATCTCGTTCTCTTTAATTTCTTCCCCAGCCTGAAGTCTATCAAGGAAGGAACAAAAATTGGAAGGAGTCAATTATAAACTTTGAAAGGACCGAGAAATCTGAATGATACAACGTTTTGCCGAAAAATTTCTGCAAGAAATATGTAGAATGAGCAGGCTCAGTCATTTTGAATGTGATGGTCACACGATACCCAAGCTCGCTCAATGGCGTCTGGTTGCCGACTGAGTAACCCAAGAAGAGTGGATGTTCACGAATGTGCCGTAAGGTCTCTTCTGAAGGTTTGCATCAAAGCTGCGCAAACGGTTCTCGGGATACTAAAAATGGCCCGGTTATTTCCAAACGGACCTCATGCACATATATGTATAAGTACAGACATGGACTTATGCATTTACATGTTTACATATACACACCTGTATTATACATATTACACGTCTGTTATTGCAACTAATTGCTTAGTTCTTGTTACCAAAATGAAAAAAAAAAAAAGATGAAACTAAAGAAAGAGCTGATGAAAACGGCAAAATAGTAGCAACAGTAGCAGCTATCGTAATATCAGTAGTAGTAGTTAAAGAAGACGGGGACCGAAAACTGAAAAGTATGTATATTTAAATGATTGATCACCGGTCGCCTTTGGAATTGGACTTTCTTTTCCTTCTCTGTTTCTTTCTTCTTTTTTTTTTTTGCTTGTTTTCTTTCTTTTTTTTTCTTTAGTTCTTCCCCCTCTCTTTTATGTTTTCCTCTGACACGCAAGTTATCCGACTCATCTCAAGTCTTAGGAAATGACATCTTCACCGAGTGGAAGAATGCTGATTCATGTTACTTTGCGAGAAGCTAAATGACATAAAATAAAGTGCCCCGGCATCTTCTCCCCCCCTCACTTGCTCCTCCTCCTCCACCACCAGTGCAGTCACCGTCAACGGTGCAGCCGATGGAACTACCTCCAATGTTGCCACCACCGCCAACGCCACTCTGTTCGAGGACATTGACGAGGCCGGTGAGGGTGATGGCGACGATGAAAACGACTCATTGCAACTTCCAACAAAGTAAATTTTTGCTGCCCTCCTTTCTTGAAGGCGTATAATGACTCAGAAAGACGTCAATACACACATGGAGTAGTAAATGAGAGAAAAATCAAGAATGGCTTTACAAGAAAAAGAAAGTGAGGGAATTTTAGAGAAAAAGGAGGAAGAAGAAGGGGGAGAAAAGGAGAATAGGGAAGTGGGTGTAGAAGGAGAGAAAGGTACTCAGAGAAGGATAAGATAAAAAGAACAAGGGTAATCAAGGGGAGACGCAAAAGAAAGAGAGATATCGTATGAAGATAAAGAGAAGAGAACAGAAAGAGAGAGAGTGGGTATAGAAAAAAGTGTATGTGGAGAAAGTGAGAAACTGAGATTTGTGTCAGGGAACGAGGAAGGAGGAGGAAGATGATAAAAAAGAAAGAGAAAAAAAAAGATATTTGAAAAGAAAGAAAGAAAGAAAAAAGAGAAAGAAAGTAGGATAAATAAGTGATTAGTTTGGGGATCGGAAAGAGATGAAAAACGAAAGAGGGACAGACTAAAATCAACGAGGACGAAAGTGCACGCACGTACATGTGTGTATGTGTGCGTGTAAGAGAGAGAGAGAGAGAGAGAGAGAGAGAGAGAGAGAGAGAGAGAAAGGCGAAGAGGAAAGAGATTGAGAAATAAGGAGAGACTGCAAACGAGATAAAATTGAAGTACTGCCAAACAGTTGTCTGAGAGAGAGACAGAGACAGAGATAGAGAGAGAGAGAGAGAGAGGGGGGAGATCAATAAAAGAATTAGAATCGGGTAAGGTAGATTGGACAGGTTTATCAGCTGGTATCAGCTAGACGAGCTGGGAAAATGAGTAGAAAAATGTGGTCAAGAATGATTATTAAAGAAACCCTGAACTTCCGCAAAGAAAAACGTTAGAAGAGAATGGTAGTAAAAAGTCTTGCATCGAATACAGAGACTGATTAGAATGAATCTAATCTTCATCATCAGTCTTTTGACGTCCGTTGTTGGACATAGACCTCCTCAAATATTCATTAAACCCTTCGATTGTGGCTATCGCAGAGCCAGTACTCTCTATGCTTGTTTAGTTCGTCATACCATTTAATTTTTGCCAGCCACGATTTCGCATGTGATCTCTGGTGATAAAGTTCAATCAGAACAACCAAGAAAGAGTAACGATATAACGGAAAATGCAGCCTGAAAGGAAGAAGTAGATGTAACCCCTGGTTCTCGAAAGTGTGCTTTTAAAATGGGGAAAAAAAAAAAACAAAAAAAAAAAACACTGCAAGACAACAATGAGAAATGGGCGGGGAGGAAATCGAAAATAACGAAGAAAAAAAGGACAAAGAAATGAGAGACGAAAAGGGAGAAAAATAATCTGAGGAGGTGCAAGCAAAAACCTCTAATACCAAGAGAGAGAGAGAGAGAGAGAGAGAGAGAGAGAGAGAGAGAGGGTCAATTCCAGCCTGGATACTACGGGATCAAACTCTACTCGTACTTCCATTCTGACTGAAGATTATTACAGCATATATATATATATATATATATATATATATATATATATATATATATATATATATATATATATGTTGAGGATTGTTCTTGTTCTTGTCACAGTGAAAAAACGAGTAATCTCCAGACTAAGACTGGAGTTTGACAAAAGGTGAAGCAAAGAGCACGATGCAATGGGTGAAGAAGGGAGATAACTGGGATTAGAAAATTGTGCGGAAGAAGATTGCTAGGATAAAAACGGAGGTTAGACAGAAAGTTGAGGTTGGTTAAAAATAGAAAAGAAAGCTCACTTTTGTAAATGGACCTGGTCGTAGAACGTTGAGAGGAGACTTTCAGTAATAGAAAAAACGTAAAATAAGAACGTACACTGGTCCCCATATAGATTAATAAGAGCTGAGGGGGGTCAGGATAGAGAGATATAGAGATAGAGAGATATGGATAGACGCAAAGTGAAATAATGACAGAACAGGAATATATATATATATATATACATATATATATATATATATATATATATATATATATATATATAGATAGATAGATAGATAGATAGATAGATAGAGAGAGAGAGAGAGAGAGAGAGAGAGCGCGAGAGCTAGAACGAGAGAGTAAGAAAAGGAGAGATCTATGAATTGCTAGGGGTCAGGTAGATAGATAGGGGCGGGAATGTATTAATGTAAATATCAACTGTTAATGTTTTGTAGAATTGCCCTGTGAAGATTGAACTGTTTGCCTCCAAATTTAAGATAGACGGATATAAATAGGTAGAATAGATGGATAGCTGAATAGAGAAATACAGATGATGGGGAAGACAGGAATAGAGAGATAGGTATGTTGATAGATACTTAGGTTGAACTAATGTGTATACCATGCGGTGAAAGCAAATTTTACAAGTATTTATGTGTAGTTAATGCAAATGGTTGGAAGATCGTGTTTCTCTCTCAGCCAATAAGCAATTCCAGAATGAAGAGAGAGAGAGAGAGGGAGAGAGAGAGAGAGTATGGTGAGAAAATTTTTATAGCTTTATGAGATGAAATATGGGGCAAGGTAACCGTGGAAAAATGGGGAAAAAAAAGGAACCCCCCCCCTAAATGATATGTAAAAACAAAAGTCATCAAGAATAAGAAAAAGTCAATGTGCAAGGAGTAAAATGAGGCAATTTGTTGTAACTTTTTTTTTTTTTAAGAAACACGTTGGGCTTGAAAGAAGGAAAAGTGTTTTCAGGGGTGGGGGAAAATAGATTTGAAAGAAAAAAAGTCGAGAGAAATGAGTTATGAAAAAAAAAGGAAGAGCAATAAGTAGAAAAATGGCAAAAGCAAAAAAAAGCAATAAAATACGTGTTTAAAAGAAGAAAAAAAAAATATATTAAAGAGAAAGGATTGAACAAAACGATAGAAACGCGATATTAAACGGGGCTGGGAGAAGATGGCAGTTAAACAAAGGGAATAAAAGAGAAGGAATTGCCAAGCGTGAGCTTTTGTAAGGGTGGGGTAATAGGAAAGGGGATATAAAAGGGGCCCTGGGAAGAGATTTGGGGGATGGTGGAGAAGGAAGGAAATGATTGTGGGGAAATGAGAAAAGCAAAGGACCAAACTTGTGGAGAAATATCAAAGATCGAACGCGGCTTGGTCATGACATCATGCATGTCTTATCTGATTTATGAAGTACCAAAGGTCTGCTCGTGGTTTTCATAGGTAACAACTGCTGAATGTCTGATATGTTTCATCTATAAATGTTGAGCTAATATTGTAATTCATAGTTTACTCACTCTCTTTCTCTCACTCTCACATCATCTCTGCTAATATCTCTCTTTCTTATCAAAGTCACAAACGATGGAACATACCCGCTCACACACACACACATATATACACACACATACATACACACACATACATATATATACATATATATATGTATATATATATGTATGTATATATATATACATACATATATATACCTACATGTATATATATATATATATATATATATATATATATGTATATATATATATATATATATATATATGTATATACATATGTGTATATATGTATATATATACATACATATATACATACATATATATATATATGTATGTATGTATATATATATGTATATACATATGTATATATATATGTATATATATACATACACATATATATATATGTATATGTATATATATATGTATATATATATACATACATACATATATATATATATATATATATATATATATATATATATATATATATATATATATATATATATATTGTTACGGACAAAATTGAATGAATACATACACATTAGATAGACTATAATATTGGAAGGTCATAAAGACCGGTGGATGATACGCTTACTGATGCTATCATTTTAAGGTCTCAACAGTAATTTGAACCAACTGAACATTACCCAACTCCACAACACAAACAAACTAACAACCCCTTATATAGCATCCAGTTTACACATGCATAATGTATTTTTTATTGATACACTCGAATATAATGTTTTTTCATAATTATACTCGAACACAAATAACTTAAAAATTCCAAATATATATATATGAATGAAATAAATTCCTCATACTTCACCAAACTATTGAAAACTAAACGTACTTTCATATATCAATTGGATTGACATCTAACTATTGCCGTTCTCAGTATACAAACCAAACTGGGCTCTAATCTTATATTAAGACTAAACACAACAAGAATAATAAGAAGACTAAATATTAAAAAAATAGTGAAAATAATGGATAATGTATCGCTCTAAAAATTAGAGAGATATCAAGACATCATATGCAGCCGACCCACCATGGATAAAAATGTCTTATCAAACACAGAAACTTTGCATTTTTTGTGATTCCTATTTTCGTTATACCATTGATTGAGAAAATTAAAAAGACGAAGATAAAACCAAAAACGGTGTGAGAAAAATACTAGCATACACTGACTCCACTGCTTCCCCTCACACACAATCAGACGCACGCGCAAACAGATACTCTCACACGTACGCAAACACACAAGCATGCACTTGTATATTCATGCACACAATCACGCACGCACACATGCATACAATGACACACACACACACACGTACTAAACACTTAACATTACATTGATAAGAACAAGATTAACATGGAGATGTTGTATCAAAGAATTCTCTTATCAGAGAGTGTCGCAAGTATTTCCCATAGCCCGGGGAAATAAATAAAAAACATAATAGTTCTAACAACACCCACACACTAGAAAGCCACTATGAAAATAATAACCAACACATACTTTTTCTCTCACTCTAGACCATGCACTGGAGAACGTAAGACTAGTTTGCAAATGAACCGAACAGAGAATACACTGAAGGAATGAAAAATAATGAACCCTTTAACAGATATACTCCTATTTTGACTTGAATTTACTTCGAAAAATATTGTGTAGGAATTTTTTTTTTCCAATATAAGGGTGCAGACTTATTCATGTAAATACACAACACACACATGCACCACTCACATACATATGTACATATATATATATATATATATATATATATATATATATATGTGTGTGTGTGTGTGTGTGTGTATAAATAAATATATATGTATGTGTGTGTACATATGTATGTAAATCTATACTACGTGGAAAAATAATTGAAATTGGAATATATCCGATACTTTTTCAACATAGATTAACCAGTATATCATATTTACTAAATAAAAGATGAGAACCCACGAGGTCTAGATCCTCCACTATGATCATGATTATTTTAGCGGGGACCATCTAATATATATATATATATATATATATATATATATATATATATATATATATATATATATATATATATATATATATATATATTGTTATTATTTCAGATTTAAGTCATTTATGAATAAAGAGTGTACGATATAGAAAATGGAGCATATGAAGATAGATGTCCATTAAAAATTCAGTGCTTTGTGGTGACTTCGAGTTTCATGCTTGTGCAATTGTCAGACCGCCAACTACTGCTAAGGTGTTGCCCATATAGGGTTTTAATATATATATATATATATATGTGTGTGTGTGTGTGTGTGTGTATGTGTGTGCATATATGTGTGCGCACATGCATGTATATATATGTGTATGTTTTTTTACTGTTGAATTCATATAGTAGATTATGAAGAACTATGTATGTCTGTTCATGTGAGTGTGAGCGTATTGGTATATCATAAAATGCTGAGAAGGGAGTTGATAAATCAATTCATCAATTTCTTTGAATATTTATGTAACTTGATATCAGATTGGTTTCCAATAGCGGCTCAGCAGTTTTCACTCTGGTATTTTACACATTAAATCTGTTAAGTTGCACTTGCAAATATATCAAATTTATATTGATACACCTATTTGCTCACTTACCCATTTGCATATATTTAACCATGCAAATTTACCACGCATACCCCCATTCCCTACATAACCCATATATATATATATATATATATATATATATATATATATATATATATATATATATATATATATATATATATATATATATACAAGAATAAGCATATATTTATATATATACATATATACAAGAATAAGCATATGTATATATATATATATATATATATATATATATATATATATATATATATATATATATGCTTATTCTTGTATGTTCATTGTTATATAAATTATGGATCTCCACATTGGTGTGCTCGATCATATGATCTGTCCAACTGATCCCAAATTTCCGTTCTTACAAATTTTGTTGAATTCTTAAGCTGTGACAAAATCTGATATTAAGATTCAGAAAAAAATTGATTTCTTGTGGAGATAAGTAAGTCGACATTTAGCTTTCTCAGTCTTTTTGGTTTTCTTTTATCAATCCGTCTTTCAGATATCAGGTTGCTTCAATTAGGGGACATTTTAAAGCAGACTTTACCGGGTGACAAAAGTGAGTAACTGGAAACGTCTTTCTCTTGAAAGAATGAAAAATGCTTTAGTATGATGACACCCCCACCCGTCCATTGCAACATAAGAAAACGTAGGCGGAAAAAAAACTTGTATAACTCGTAATAAAAAGTAACCTGTCATGTATTGATTGGTTAAAACATTGAACAATTTTGAAACGAGAAATTTATCCACGGACACTCAAACAACGAAAGGGGATTAAAAATCAGTTTCAGAACATGTTTTACAGTTTGATAGTATCATGAATTAAAGGGGTAATAGAATGACTAGAGATTTGCACCCCGCTTAAACATATAAGCTTCCGTAGCTAAAGTGGTTAGGGCGATATCCATGAAAGACTGGCTTTTGAGGTTCGGGATATGAGTTTCAGGTCCGTGGGAAACTACTTCATCATATACATTATGTTATTTGAACCGTTGTTTTTATCTTGGTTTTTATAGTCACAGCTGTTGCACCCCCCAGTTTTGTATTCAGAAACCAGGAAATTTCGAACCCTCAATTCAGTCACCAGTTAGATTCCCTTCTGCAGTCTTGGAACATACATCTCTTAAAAGTCAATTCTTCTTGGTTAATTTGTCATTGTGATGCTGACTCTATTCGCGACCCACAATATGAGATATCCCCCAACATTGACAGTGGAATGAGGAAGGCATACCAGCATGTATTGAATAAAGGGTTCGGTTCGAAATTCCGACAACATAACCAAATACAACAGGTACCCGATGGAAGACGGAGGATAGAGCGGCTGAAACGATGAGACAGTAACAACGAAGACGAGGACCCCAGTTCTGATGAATCAGTGTATAAAAATAATTCCACGAATTTCAGATAGAAGCTTCTCTTTTATATCTGATGTGCTGTTCGTTTTAGTGTTTGGAGAGTGCATCGACCAGTATTTCGAGATAAAAATCAAGAATAAAATGAAAAAAAATAATGTTGATCTTTTGAAATTATTGCAGTTGACTCGACCATGTCAAGCTTGACCATGTCGGGTAATGGTATTTTGTTGCTACTGTCTGAGCATGCGATGTAATATGGAAGAATACTTAGCCTAAGTGTTCATTCACTTATTTTATTCACTGTCAACCATTGTGGCAAGTCAGGGAATAATTCCCTTTTGTGGTCTTCTGCCAGATTAAGCGGAAGTTAGTAAATATCATCATAGAACAAAGAACTCATATATGATTATCATACTACTTCATCCTAATTCGAAGAACAACGTCCAATAATATTTCAATGCTTTCATTTTCATAGCAGAGAAAAGAAAGTATAAGAGACAATCGAATTCAAGTTTTTTTTTTTTTGTCTTTTTATCAGTTTCTTTCAGGCTATCTCTAATCCGAACAGCTGAACATAAATTATATCGTAACTTGGCCTAACTATTCTATTAAGTTTATTTATAAGATTGACAGTTAACCAACTTTTTCTTACGAAGTTTCCGATTGTTCACATACGAACAGAACTTTCATAAAAGATTACATGAAAGATTCACTTTTGTTCTAACATATCACTAGTATTAAATGACTTGTTCTCTCGTGTGTAAAGAAGTTGAAGAGGAGCCCTAAAATTAGATGTATTAGATGAATCAGTGAAACAATTTCCTTTGTATGAAAGTGATATATTGGGACTGATAAAGAATAAAGATTTCTGGATGTGAGCTTCTATTTTTTACTACAGGTTTAATCAAATTTTCGAAGGAGACGGCCATTTTGGAATAACTGTTATCTGAAGCAGTTAATGCTTCGGCCACTGATAATGTGGCCAGCAAAAAGGAACGGAATGGTATTAAATCAATAAAATAAAGAAAGCTGAACGGGACTAATAGGAAAGGAAGGAAGACAATAAGGAACAAAAGATGAAATCAAGGAAGTAACTTGAAAAGAATGAAGAAGATAATGAAATCTTTGTTTAGACAGACGAAGAGAAAACAAGGAAAAGAATAAGTTAAGCAATTAAAATAAAGGAAATAAGAAATAGGGAAAAGTAAAACATAAAATAGCCTTGTGAGTGAGATTGTTGTGTATTTTACATCGTTGTCAGTGGTCAGTGTTTGATTTACAATGCCAGTATTTCGGATGGTGGATTGTATAACAGGTAGGCATTTACATATCTGATAGATTGGTTCGGCAGTCTTCCTTCCAGGATTTCTTCCTATATGAGTTCATGCCGTATCAAGCAAAGTTGAGTAAATATTAGAAAAGATGGAATACAAAGAAGAAATGAATGATAAGGGAAAGTGAGAGAAATATGAAAAAGAAAAGAAAGACGGAAAGATACAGAGGAATAGAGGAACGAAGGGAAAAAGGCAGAAAGAAATATGTGAGAAAAGAAAGAAAGCTTGATGGATGAAAAGAGAAAAAACAGGGAACATGAAAGACAGAGCAAGAAGACAAAAGAAAGAAAACTGAATGAAAAGCAGTTAGAAAGAAGAATAGAAAAGCAAAAGCCCCCCCCCCAAAAAAAAAGAAAAAGAAAGAAAAAGAAGGGAGACGGCGATAGGGAGCGAGGAAAAATAAAGAAAAGCAGAAAGAAAGAACAGAAAAAAGATAGAAAGAATGAAGGAAGAAAAAAGAGAAAAACAAATAGTGAGAAAGACAGAAAACAGTTAAAAAACGAAGTGAAGAAGGAAGGAAGAATTAAAGATGAAAAAAGAAAGAAAAAAAGAAAGAACTGCTGGAATAAAAGCCAAGATAAGAAAAGAGGAAAAAATAAAAAGAAAAAGAAGGACAGAAAGAGAGAAAGGAGAAGGAAGAAAGAAAACAAAAAAAGAAGAAACAAATATTGACAGGTGAACAAATAAAAAAGGAAGAGTGATCCCCAAAAGAACGGAAGTAAAGGGGGGAAAAGAAAGAAATAAAGAAGAAACAACACAAGCCGATAATTTTGAAAAAAAAAAAATAAATAAATAAATAAATAAAGATTGAATGCAAGGAAAAAAAACGAACTAAAATAGTTATAAACATCGATTGAATGTTGATAAAAGAATTGAAGAGAGCTAGAAAGAAAGAAAATCTTCAATCTGAAAAAAGAAAAAAAATGATAGTCAGTCATTCGGTTGGTCCGTTGAACCATTAGATAATAAAGGGACGTAACCAAGCGTTAAAGTTCGGCAACTCTTGGCTGAGAACGGATCAATAGGCGACGAACAAGGACAACAGTGTGAAATGGCTCGGCCAAAAGCTTAGGATCCTACTGGATAATACGTTAAAATGCTCAGTTCATGTGAACTTTTTGTTTTCCGATTTTCACGTGTGATGGGCGGGGATCTATTGCAATGTTGGGGGCACCTCCATTCAAATACTAACGGTGTGGTGGAGGATAATGGACAAATGGCCGGCGTCATTGCTGACCCTTCTGCCTCCTAATCTAATCAGCCTCGTGTCGAGAACATCTGGTTTAAGTGGACAGAATGCAACTTGATCGTGCGAGGCGGTTCAAATTGGGACCGCTGAACCCTAGCATGACTATCTACCGTTGGGATGGACTCCAGATAAAGTCGGCTCAAGACGCGAAATCAAGATATCGGTCCGGTTTCCTGTGATGAAAAGAAGAACAAGAACAAGAAGTAACACAAAACACGAGCTAATGATTTGTCCAAAGAGAGAGTTGAAAACGTGATTAAGTATTTAAGGATAGTTTGATAAGTTAACCATATATAAGAAAGGACTATGAGGAGAAAAAAAACTCTGCCAACACAATACACTTTGTATACAAACTGAAAGAAAATCAGTCCATAGATATCTACGATGCAGGGGAGGTAACTGTGGTATTCGATTATTCATTTTTGGGAATATTGTCTTGATATATGAAAAATATCTCTCAATCGAGACAGATTCTTGGATATGCCCCAAACCTAATCAATTCTTTTGCTCATGACCCATCCTTGTACAAAATATCACTGAAATTCATTAGGAACCTTAAGGGACATCAAGTTGACAAACAGATAAAATAACTGAATGCATATAAATACCTTGAAAATGTAAAGATATCTCTCAATCAAGAAAATTTCCCAGGACCCATCCTAATACTTAACCAATCTTTCCTCAGCCTGTGGCCCAGCATTCCGGAAAATATCCCAGAAATTCAGTCAGAACTTTTGGAGATATTATGTGGGCATGCAGAAAAACATCAGTGAATGCATATACCTCTTGCAACTTCGTTGGCAGAGGTGAACAATCATTTCATGATTGAAGATATTCCATTTGAATTGCAGATACCGAAATTTCTATTCTCCAAAGGAAAAGAAGAAAATATACAAATCTGGCCCACAACAAATGAAAAGAATGACTTGAAAATAGAGCAAAAACAGACAGGGAAAGCAGTTTACTGATCAAAGCAGTAAATCCAACTGAGAATCAACGGAGAATCAGGGTATGCTAACCTCCTTAAGGGATTCCCAAAAATGCATATGAATAAAAATTATAATGAAATTCTCTATATCAATATAAATGAAAGCCCTCTTCTATCAGTAACGCTTTCACTATATCCAATCCAATAATAATCATTTTCCCCATTTACAATGTGCAACATGCAAATTAAGTGATGACACTTGCTCAAATTGCTTAAATTTCAAGTCAAAGATTGTACAAATCGGTACTTAATTAACTATTTTCACATTCAATTAATAATATGAATGATAGATTCCAGAGCCAGCTGATTGGGTGAGGTCGTTGTTTATTTTGTACTGTTGCCACTGTTGGGTCTTGTAGCCTTGGTGAAAATCAGGAATATCAATTTTTAAGCAATCTCCCTTTCCTGCTTAGAACATCGGTGCAACATTATATTCTTACTCAGTATTTCCCATATATCATTGAAGAGTATTCACCAGCGTTGATTGTTCACAGAAAATCATAGTGGAATATTCGAAGGGAAACGTCACTTTACACGTGACCGATTGAAGGAAAAGCACATTCAATCAAGCAATTGAAGATATTTTCAAGATTACGCAGCTTTACTCATGAAATTCTATATTGAGTTGAACATTCGTCTATTTACAATATATTTTATAATGAGGGCAAATAGCTGAAGACATTAAAGTGAAAAAATACACAAAGCAGCTGATCATATGGTACAATATGAGTGGTAACAAGTCTTGGATATAAAAGAAATTTGGGACTCATTTTCTTTTTGCTTTTAAAAGTGACCTTTAACAATTCTTTTTCTACTCTAGTGTTATAAACATCATGGTCATCAGAGGGAAATCTTTCTCTACTTACGTCCATCTGTTCCAACTCACAAAAACGTCCTTCAAAAGAACTTCAACCCTGTGTAATTTAGGTGCTTGATTAAATTAAAATGTCCCAGTAGACTTCAAAAAGAGATCTACGGCACAAATCGATATTCCAGCAGTTAGAGGAACCCGAGAGATATATATTCCTCAGGAGTTTCGGAAGAGCTAATTGAGAAGAATTTCGTAACTACCTGTAGCACAAAAAACATCCAAAATACATACCCTTTTTAACATCCCTACCACTGATCTGTTTATCGAACTTTTAAATACATAAGAATTGAATTTTTTTTCTTGAAAATAGTGAGCATAAACCACATAGTATTAGTGGTTCTTTATTGATTTCTTCATCTTTCGCAAATAAAACATACAGATAAAACAAACAAAAAACATCAATGAAAAAACAACAAAACAACAGATTCTGCATGGTGGCTTGAGCGGTCCGATAATTCCTTGGGTGCCAAAAATCAAAGTTGGAGCCTCCAAAAATCTAATTTTCAAAGTTAGTTTTTAAGGCAGGCAAACCCTCCTTACATGGAATATTCGCACAGCACAATCCTTCCTTTTCCTAATTCAGTGTGCTTGTTGAGTTAAGTGGTAGTTTAATTCAAAGGGTGTCTGTTCTCAGTATACGAACCTGAAAAGAGTCAGGTTTTCAATGCTGGTTTTCATGGCAGATTTCCACGATTTGGACTATTTGCGCATCACAATGTTCTTATTTCCCATTTAAAAGTCTTGTTAGTGACTAAGATAGCCACGTAATTCAATGGGCGTCAGTTGTAGGTATTTAATTTCAGAAAAGAGCTAGGTTTTTTCGAAACTGATTTGCCAGGCATGCAAACCTTCCCTATTTGAAAACTTGCTCTCCTTGCCCCCGATTTGACAGTGCAGTAGACCAAATTAGGCTTGGCTTTAACCACATTCCCATGCACTCGCCATAAGTGAAGGAAGTTCCCTTGGCCGAAGTCAGCTCGGAAAAGTGCAAAGACAAACTCTAGTGAAATATTCCATACGCACATTCGATATGCTTTCGAGCTTAAAACAAAAGGAGAATCAAATCAGACTGACAGTTAATATCCAGACACTCCTATCAAATGTCGGATCGATCAGTTGATAAATGAAGAGATCAAAATACCAGAATGAATACCCAAACCGGCTTAAAACAGACTGATGCATTTTATGTATATCGGGGAGCCAGTTCAACCATTGGCGCCCGTGCTTGGCACGCTTCCTAATTAAATTCCATTTGAGAGAAGATGGAGAAAAAAAGCTACAATGGAAGTAGCGTAGTGGTTACAGAACCAGAACGAAGATACATGGCTGAAAGTTTGGAAATCCTGAGACCAGCAATAAAAACAGGCATACCCTCTCTTTTCGAGTTGAAAGAAAAATATGATTTAAAATAATGAAGAGAAAACCACACTTGGACATCACTGTCTAATTTCTATAATCTCTGATAAAGCATTAGATAAGATACCAAGACGTGGTGTATTGGTTAATAAGCTCGTTTTATAAACTATTAGAACTTGACTTCGATCAATCCTGGGTGCCTCCGCAATCTTGGCCCTGTGTCAGACTAAATCAAACTTAGTAAATACATTTCAGAGTGCTTTACCGTGGAATAAGTCTAAGCTAAATTTAGATAATATTTAGGGTGTTTCGCCTTTGAGCAGTGGATAAGTTAGTCTCTCAGACCATCAGAATTATAGAGTGTTCTATCCTCTGTTCAAGTGACTTTGAAACTCACCGAGTACCTTAAACTGGTGACTTTGTGGCGTGATAAGCTAAGCTAAGCTAAGCTAAGCTAATAAAATTTTGCCTAATTGCTGAGGGAGTCGAAGCATTACCACTGGATCCAGTTTCTGCGCTCAGGTTGAAAAACTTGATTTTCAGGGCAGGCAAGCAATAGAAATACTGCAAGTAAATATATTCAATAGGAAGATTACTGCGATGGGAAACATAATTATGAAATTTGAAGCTACGAAAGTTAATCTCTCAAACTCTATTACTTCCCTCTTGGCTTTGAATCATACTATACTAATCTTAAGAGTGAATATCGCAAAATATCATGTATTCAAATGGGCGCCCAGCCTAGCACAATGGTTGACGAACTCGTCTCGTATATCAGTTAGTTTGTTGTTGTTTTTTAAACCCCTTTGGATGTACCACTACTATGACATTGTGCTAGACTAAATTGAGCTTAGTAGATAACTACTGTGGATGTATTTTGAATCTTTCTAATCTGTGACCTCGTTTTTCTTGTGCCTATCACAACGTTTTGGTCGATATGTCCCCTTTGTACTGTCGAAACATACTCTAAGGGAGCAGGTATTCCCCTCCCACATACATTAAATTCTGTATGGAAGACAGAAAAACTCACTAAGTACAATGGAATGAAGTCAAAATAAAATACATAGAAAAGGATCTGAGGATAAAACAGCAGACAAAATATGATCACTAATCATGCTCAAACCATTCTATCAGCAGATCAAGCATCGGTATGAATAGCAAATAGATAGCGCGTATAAAAAGAAACAAACTATGAATCTGAGGTTCAAAAACAATCTCAAAAAATTGTAGTGCTGGTGGAATTCACTTCATTTATAAGAGTGCCAATGCAATTCCTCAAGTTCACTGAAAAGTCAAAGGTTCAACGCGTAGGTAAGGTGAAGACAGTTTTAAGATAATACGAGGAGAGGGTCTGAATGTGACGTGTATAGGAGGAAAACAAAGTTCAACAATCCAAAATACAATGGGAACCCGAGGAAGATCGAAGGGTGAAGCAAGCAAAACGTTGTTAAAAAGACAACGAAGAGTCGCTTCTAATGACTTGCAAGACCAGGTCGCTCACCGTTGAAGTATAACGATTACAAGTTTCCTTCACTATCAGAAACTTGAGTTATCCTCTGGAACCGTTCTTAATTCAAAATAGGGTTAAATGGAAAAGCTGTTATCATCAATCCATGTTGGAAAAATTCTTGACCATTTCCAGACACCCAAAATACCAATGTTGCAACGATTTGATTGGTTCAATTATTGCTGAAAAAAAAATACTTTAATTTTGATAGGGCACACGAGTTTGCAGGGTGTTTTGATTGCCTACCAAAAAACTGTATGACAACTAGACAAACCACAGTAGACGACTAACCTCAACCTCCGATATCGCGGTAAAGCCCATATATGAGAATGTTATTTGTAAAGTCTGGGTACGCAAAATAACAACCATATAAATCAATGGTTATTGCATTTTTGCTGTATGCAGTTTTAAATTGCAGGGAAAACCTTTACTAATGTAGATATTTTGTAAAAACGCAAAAGGTCGAAAGAAGGGTGGATGCCTGCATTTCAAACATGGCTGATGGCTAGAGTTTTAAGGTTTTAGACACGAATCCAAACAGCGGGGGAATCTTGAGATTTTCAAAATTCATAAATGATTGAGTCTTCCAAATAAGGACTACTTACCTAACTTGATATAGTTTTTATAATAGCTTGATCTGTACCATATGTATTTTTGTGTGTGTATGTGTATATATATATATATATCCAATGAATCTCGAAAGGCTTAAAGTAGGTTGGTGTTGCATATATATATATATATATATATATATATATGTATATATATATATATATATAATGTGAACAATAGGGAGCGAGACAGACTGAGGAGTAAAATTTGTCTGGAAAATTAGTTTATTAATCCATAAATATGTTCATTGATTAGCTGAATATGTTTAAGGAAGTATTCCCATCTTCAGTAGCTTGTGCCCTGTGTGTGAGTGTGCGTATGCTTGTGCGTACAATTAAGTGGTAATAAGTTTACAGTGGAAGATTAATTCACAAACAGATGCTTTGCTTTGTGAGTGAAATTTGGAATCCCATCTTCTGAAGTCATCCCGACGTGTGGGACTTGTTTCTGTCTGAGATAAAGTCGGTGCTCGTCTCTGGTAAGCTGTGGTGTTAGCAGCAGTAGAAGGTCTTTGAGAGGCCATAGGGTAGACGGGTAGAAAGGAAGTGCCTCAGCGTTGGATTGTGTAGGTAGGTTAGGGATGATATTGATGCTGGGATGATGATGTCAAGGAACTTCATATGTATCACCCTTACAGGTCATTGAAGATTTTATATATATATATATATATATATATATATATATATATATATATATATATATATATATATATATATATATATATATATATATATGTGTGTGTATATATATATATATATATATATATATATATATATATATATTGTCACTGAACTTCGGTATATATATACCCTGGTGTTACTATGGTCTTTTACAACTACAAACAATGACGTCATCATAGTATGAAACCAAACATAAATTAGTTCGCTTCAATGAGTAGAAAACAGGTGCAGGCTGGTTGATCTGCTAATTTTGTAGTCTCTGTTTGTACTGAGATCAATGCAGAATGGGACAAATATATCTTATAATGATGTTGGTCCTTCAAAATATAGGAAATCAAAATGTTACAAAATAATACTTTTCTTTGAGCATGGAATAAAAAAAGATAACACATTTTTGCCTTCTGTTCACATTAAAAAAATCAGTCATTAAACATTGTTATAGGTTGAACTTGAAAAGGGTCAACATTTCATACTTTCGTTTCACGGATCATTAAGTCAGGTGTGCAAACTAGACCTGACTATTTCAAACATCATCGGCCTCTGACCTTCAGTCAGTCAAATTTTATACGTAAATATAGAATGAGCTTTTGATTAATTTGCTCTTTTGACACTAACTTCTTTTACTTTTTCTCTTTATTTCCATTCTCTGAGATTATCAAAATGTTTCTTTAGAAAGATAATCGACATTTATATAATATAAAGAAGTTCTCGCAATCTAAAAATATCAATGGGCCACCATTAAAGCTATAAAGAAGCCGAGAATCTCTGAAGATAATCATAGAAATGAAGAAAAAGAGAGAAAAAATGAGTAAAAGAAGAATAAAATGTTGGGAAAATTAGAAAAATTAAAGTGATAATAATAATAATAATAATAATAATAATAATAATAATAATAATAATAATAATAATAATAATAATAATAATAATAATAATAATAATAATAATAATAAAAGTATCAAATCATTAAATCTTTTTTTAAAAAAATATGACCTTTGACATTGAAGCGCTTCAGTCCTTCCGTGTTGCAGCTGTCATTCATGATCTGGAAAAAAAGGTACAAGCAGGATTGAAAAAGAATTCATTGAGCAGCCGACAAATACACTGATTGTTTCATATAGCATCTTAACGCTTCAAAGGGATCTCTCATTCCGATTATGAAAGAAAATTCCAGTTGAAATTTAAAAAAAAAAAGAAAGAAAAATACGAATCAGTATCACGCAGTAAAAGGAAATCAGAGAGACCATTTTTTTTTCTTCTCGTACCGAATAACAAATGAAATATCATTAACGGTTGATAGCGACAACTTGACATCGTCGACTTGTCGTGACTCCAGATCGTGTCACTGAAATTAATCCTTTTCACTTATTTCAAATAATGCGAGGCATCAAGGCTTTATGATGAAAAATGAATCAGCGACTGGAGTGGGTGCTTACCGTGGCGCAAGGGTTACCAAAATCATCTTGCAGATCTATTTGCTCGCGTAGCATCTCTGATCCCTACAAGATGCTTTCTATTGTGGCATTGAACCTGGCCAAGCTACGCTTAATAGATAGATTTATGGTCTCCTCGATGGTTTTGATAGTGGCGGAGTTCCTACCAGTGCCATGGGTCGGTGTTTTAAACAAGGTAAACAAGATTTGAAATGCTGATTTTCAAAGCTAGCATGCCTTTTCCACCTTGAAAACTTATATGGCCAGGTGGCCAACTCAGCTAAACTGATTAATCATCAATAAGAGAGCACCTTGCCCTGGAGCAATGGCTAGCACACTAATCTCTTCGGCTATTATTACTTGAGTGATTCATCCTCACTGAGGGTCACGAAGTCTGACGATTCAGAATTTACTAATTATAAGTAGAGAGAGAGAGCGGGGGGGGTGTGAAAAAATTTTTGGTTTATCGAGACACAGAGCTATTTGTACGGACACGTCGGCAGGTTCAAAGTTGCTATGGTAAGCAAAGACTGCAAGACTAGGTATTTAATAAGCTCAGGATGACCCAATGGATTGTAAGAAGTTATAACACACATACCCACACAATCAAACACACCCACCTATAGGAATATATATACGTCTGCATGTTAGTATCTATCTATCTATCTATCTATCTATCAATACATATATGTGTGTTTGAGTGTGTGCACATGTGTATATATGTGTGTGTCTGTCTTTAAAAGCAGTAAGAAACAACTATTTTGATTATTACACAGACAGACAGACAGACAGACAGACAGACAGACACACACACACACATATATATATATATATATATATATATATATATATATACATATACATATATATATATATATATATATATATATATATATATATATATATATACTCATTTTTTCAACCAACCATCTCCCTGGTTTCTGCTATTTAAGTAAATATATAGAGAGAGAGGGTGAGAGAAAGGCGTGAAAATACAGAGAATGGTCTTCTAAATTATTGATAGAGCATGATCATATCAATATATATATATATATATATATATATATATATATATATATATTCACACACACACACACACACACACACATATATATATACATATATATATATATATATATATATGTATGTATATGTATACAGATACATGAATGTGTATAATTGTAACTTCCCACTTATCTGTTAGCTTGCTATAACTTCTTTCTCTCTCTCTGTCTCTCTTTCGCACACACCCGAAAACACATTGCTCAACTTTACGCCGTCAAATACAGGCGGTCTTTCTGTCAATTAATGAAGACTGCACATCTCATCGGATTTCTCTGGTAAAAAATACTCAAGAAGCAAAGAACAATTTCTCCGTACTAACTCAGTATTCCGAAGTGAACCTTAATTTCGGTAAACTCCGACTTTGTCAATTCCTACGGCTAAGAATACTGCAAATTATCTACTGGTACACACCTCCCCTTGGCTTCCCAGCCATGGTGAACAGTGTCGGGTAATTGGGAAAGATTTTTTTTTACATACGCACCCAGGTGCCTTAGAGTTGCGAGCACCTTCTGCACTAAGGTGCCTTTGCTCAGATTAGAACTACACTGATGGTATCCGAACGATCTTTCATGACCCTGATTATAGAATATTACCTAACAGATTTGCTCTATTCATTGGAATGTTTTTATCTTCGAGAAATTGCTGTTGCATAATAAAATGTGTTCCCTTTTAGTATTCATTATGAGCAAAACACGACTGTTTAACGTAAAAGAGCGAAAGACAAACACTTAATTTCATTATTGAGTTTAATTTCTGATAAATATTTTTTGTTTATTTATACTTTCCGATGAAAAAAAAATTATGAAAAGAATATTAATTTTTGTAAGGGAGGATTTTTGTTGTGGAAGATTTTTCATGGAACCGTTATCAGAATACGATTTATTTCCCTTCCGTTGCAACTCACTGGAAATAGTTGAAAACATTTGGCCAAATATCAACGTATCAAAGTATAAATCTGAATTCATGTGGGGGCCTCATCTAATCGCAACAAAAAATATTTCCTTCGCGATCTCTTTCCTCGTGGGATTCTTTTCGTATGGGCTTTTTTCATGTGCGCTTTTGGCGGAAAATAGCATTTTCCGTACACTGATCAATTTATGTGAAACGAATTAATTATTGAGAGGTTAAACTTGTGTATGTGTGTGATATGTGTGTGTGTTTGTGTGTTCAAGTGCGTGCATGTTGGCATGTATGTGCGTGCGTATGCATTTGTGTTGCTATGTGCAATTGTATCTCTTTTCAAACACTTGGTTGAGTCAAAATGCAGAGAAAAAAAATCTAAACTTTCATATAACGTTTTACATTCTTGTCGCATGAGGCTCTTCTGAGAAATGGAGAAATAGCCCACCTTACACAATGGTAATCATGTCGCAGTAGAATTAACAATGCTAATACTATATGCAGAAAAGTTTGTCCTTCTCTCTGTTGATCAAACTAGTTTCAAGAAGAAAGTGGGTCAGTTCACTTCCGAACCCCAGTAACGCCAATACCAACTGTCGGTCAAAACCCCTTCTCGGGATGAAGATGGATCTCACATAAATGAACATTTTCGAATGCAAACAATCATTTTTCCTCATCATCCACGTCTGACTCAACTGACTGATCTATCTTTGTTATTCTTTAATTGTAATATCAGAAACAAAAACAAAAGCAAAAAAAAGATAATAATAAAAGAAAAACAATCGAACAAACAAAAACGCTAATTCGCTGAAAAAACAAACAAAACAAAACAAAACAACAACAGTAGTGAATAACACAAAAAGCTGAATGGATGTATTAACAGTAACATAAACTGACAAGCATTTTGAAGGGCGCATACGATGAGGTCGATGTCAAATCAAAACTCTGCGAGGTCATGTGTTTATTTTAATACTTTCCTGACGCCATTAACAAGAATGTATTGGTTTACGATTCCAGCCTTGATTTACCAATCAGTGATCTATGCAGATCAGACTGGAGATATATATATATATATATATATATATATATATATATATATATATATATATATATATACAGAGAGAGAGAGGGGGGCAATAGAGGGTAAAACAGAGAAAGACACAAAGGCAAGAAAATCCAGCAGTTAAATTTATCATCATGGGAAAATGGTGTTCAGCCTCCGAGTCAGAGATAAACATCCAATTTAAAATTGTTATCTTCCTGTCATTTCATTGAGACATCCGGGGTCGGTATCATGCGAGTGAATGTTTGGGGTGGGTCTGGCAGCTTTTTCAAGTATTGATTCAACTTTTCAGTTTCTGGCAATTGCCCTGATTGGAATCAGAGGTACGAATTAATACACTTGATTGACAAGGGAGAGCAGCGCCCTACGTGAGAGCAAGTGACTAAGATACACATGTACGTCGAAAAGGATAGCTGTACAAGCGATTTCCACATTTATGTCTTCGTTGATTTGTAAGGAAAAACATCTAGACACACGCCCATACACAAGTTGTTTGTTCAGAGAGATATTCAGCATCGTAACCTTCCCAATTATCCGAGACTTTGATATTCACTGGGTGCACCACGATTGTGGCCTTGTTCCACACCAACCTTCACAGTAAATGTTGAAGATATCTAGACAGGGGATGCTGCTAGAAACTATAGAAAATCAAAGCTGCATACATTGACGTATCGGTCGAGTGTATGTCTGACAACTGCGGGATTCATCTCGATTGGGCTTCCGTAACTCAACAGGGTCACGGTATGGAAAGCCACGCACGATGAAAGGAATGAAAGGAAAACGCCCGGATTCTCTTTACTACCATTGGAGCAAATGAAGAATGCCGTAGAATGGATCAGAAGAAACGTTGAGTTAACAACACAGCGGAGTTTAATCCTCCAAAAATCATTTTGGATACAGAGTTCTTGTTTTTAAACAATGGTGAGCAAATTAACACCTCTAACTATTCGAGTAACTTCAAGCTCTGGAATAAAGCCATTGGTTTCCAATTATTTTTTAACATGTTATTGTAGCGTTATGCCGGACTAAAAACGTAGTTAATGTCTCTCGACATCGATCGGTGAACGATGTTATGCAGGGTAGTCTCTTGGACTACTGCAAGTGTAGTGTAATCCCCACTTCTCCCATCTTTTTTAAGACAAAGCTAAATTTGGGTTGTACTAGATGGCAAAAGAACGACAGTTATCATACTAGTCTCGCTGAATTTTCAACTTGAGTACCCTTAATTTTGGCGTTGTATTAATATCCTCGCTATCTTTCCTATGAGCACCTTTTGTAAGGTGTAAAGAAGCAATTACCAATTAACACGTATCAGCACATTTATTGAGCGTTCCCCGTCCGAAATAATGGTGATGATGGTATGCTAGGCTGAGTCATTGGAGGTTGGTCATGCAGGAGGTTCAGTAGTCAAGGGTGTAGGAGAGAGAGAGAGAGAGGCGGGGGGGGGCTGCACTGTCTCTCTAAAGGCCCACTGAAAAAAATGCTGAATGCTATTATTTGCTTTTCGATAAGCAAGGTATGCCTGTATACGCTACGCTTAGTAAATACCAATACATAAATACACGATTAATTTCATTCATAAATACCCAAGTTTCAGTATCTCTCTCTCCCGCCTCTCTCTCTCTCTCAGATACTTATAGGGAGAGAAAGAGAGACATAGATAGAAAAGGGAATGCATCTATTCACATGAATCACTCGAAAATATTGTTTTTTGTAACGATTGATATGCTTGCGATATGATACAGTGGCAACAAAACAAACTTCCGAGCACAAAGCTAATATCACTGAGATCGCTCATGAGTAAAGAGAATAAATGGAACAATGAACCGTAATATTCATTAGGCATAAAGCAAAAGACGTAATATAGCAAATTCACAGAACTTATTCGGTATTTAGTTCTGTGACCATTGTTCTTGATTAATTCGACGAGGAAAATGGCCGCCATATTCCAACATATTTCAGGAGTCATTCGTTTGCCTGAATGTTCGTCAGAATTTCATTCATTACAAACTACAACAATGTTGTTCAGGAGCTCTTCCACTTATCTATGTCCTATATTTCATCAATACCATTTGAATCTGGGCTGATACCTGGCCAATCCAGAATGTAAATTCTGTTGTCCCTCAGCCATTTCTTAACTTTCCTAGGTATGTATCGGAGCACTACTCTGAGAGAATATGACACAGTCTTGAATTTTCATGAAAGCGAGGAAGCTGTTGCACAATGGATATGCGACTACGTCTAACCATCACAATTCTAATGCTATACGTTTCTCTTTACTCTTAGGAATTATCATCTTAGATCGTCTGACACTTTTGATCGGTAGCAAGGCTGATGATGATTTTAAGCTAAAAACTCGCCAATGATTTTGTCGATTTCCCTATGCAAATGAAAGAACTTGTTCAGGAAATCAAAACTATTGGGAAAAAAATTGGTTTTAATGAACTGGATGAAGAAAATGTCAGAGGATTGATAGAATCACACTTAGAGGAACCAAGCAACAATGATTTGCCTAATTCAGAAAGTCGAAGAGCCTACGAAGCTAGAGATAATGCTTCAAATGAAAAGAGCCTCATCCCTATCGAGAAGGAAATCACTGAAAAGGAATTCTGTGAGATTTTTTGGAAAGTCAAAATATTGAAACAGCAATGCGTTGAAGCTAACTCAGACGCAGAACGTAGAAGGTAAATTAGCCGCCATATGGGAGCAGTTCTATGTCGTGAGATGTGTGAAATAAGGAGAAAGAAAAATACTTTCTGAACTACCCCATGTAATTAAAATGAAATAAAATGCTACCCACTTTGCAAATCCTGAAACTTTTAAGAATCATGCTTCGCTGTGATAAGAAAATTGTCGCAAAATCATTTAGAATTTTTTCCACAAAGTTTGAATTTCGGGATTGATTACATTATTTCCGATAGTTTTTAGAATTCGATTAACGCAGTTTTGATTAGTATGGCACTTTTTGAGGATACATTAACCGCGTTAATTGAGAGTTTCTTGTATTTTTTCCTGTATTGATTATAATGGCCAACTTTAACAAGCTGAAAAAAAAATAAGAAAACCTTAGATGGCTGTGTATTTTACAAATGTCTGTCAAATATTTGTAAAATCGACAATGTTCTTCTGATATAAATTCTCCTTTCCCTCGGATCGATTTAGCAGAAAAAAAACAGTTGTAACAATGGTTTAGCTTTTTTCCTTTCTTTTTTTTTTAATAAGTTTGTAATTCCATCTTCCACCGAAGATATCACCACGGTTGGTATAATTGGCCTGGCGCCTACAATGCGAACGTTGCCTGCTCTCTCCACGGATCGAGAATGAGTTCTTTCATTCATACAACCATTTTGGTTGCCTATGCAGAATAATTTTGTCTTTCCTCACCGGCTTCAATGGCGGCTTTGTGATGACCATTCTTCACCAACAAAGCCACCATGTGGAATGTCCTGCCAACGTCTGGCATTCCAATTATGGAGGCCACAAAACGAAATGGTGAAATGACCAGATTTGACCATTACAGATTGTTTTCAATTTGAGATGTTACCCGCTACTTATAAAACTACACGCAGTGTCTATATTTTTACGTGTAAAATAAGAAACAGCAAGAGGCTTTCTGATCACGTTTCCTAAACGAGTGTGTGCTTGTTTGAAATTAATGTGGAGACTTATTGACCCAGTCACTCAATGTGATAAAATAATTGGTCTCTCACCTGATCAAGCCCCTTAATAAAAAATGAGTCTATAGAGATCATTTTTACTTTTTTTTTGTTTTTTGAAAAGTATAAACATAGTATACTAATATGTGCCTATTTGATGTAGTAACACTTTTGGTTAGTCACTCAATATAAACCGTCACATGAGCAACGTATTTTGCTTGCATGCAGTGTTTGGGGGTGATCAAGGAATAATTACATTTCTTACTTTTTGTTGGTCAGTGATCTCTAAAAAGCCTTAATTTTCGAAATTCAAGCATGGATGCTTCCAGACACAAAATAAAGGAACAATCTAGCATAAACTAACATTACCGATAGAAACCTCCACTAAAAACTTTTATTTGGGGGGAGGGAGCGAAAAAACAAGAGTGCTTTTTACTAGACATGATGAGAGGTAAGTATTTAATTTTTGCCCTCTAGCTCCATCGGTGCGGCTTCTACGCGTGATAACAAACCAGTCCAAATTGAGGACTAAAGAAGCCGATGTTGACAGTTTTGGTTGACGGTGTCTACCAAACAATAACATTAGACAGTATTTGTCGTGTCAAGCACGAAATTTATGTATAATTATTTCACAACAAAATGATTCTATTTTGAATAATGATCATGGAGAAATCACCAGACTCTTCCACGGAGGAAGAAAATAGGAATAAATAGAGTGTGAATCGTTATAAGCGTGTGTCTTTCTTCTACAAGCGTGCCTGACATGTTTTGGCCATTCTCCAAAGATACTAAAATGTAGAAAGAAAATATGGGAGAGAGACAAAAGGGTCAAACGCGTGATGTGAAAAGCTACCAACTTATTTTAACGTTTATTGTGCCTGTAAAATAATGAATATATAAAGAGAGAAACCAAAAAAAGTACTCAGTATCCCGAAGTAGAAAAGTAGTTGGTACGGAGAGATCGCAGCAATCTCGAATGAATCATTAAATAGCAAATAAAATTTATTATGGAAAGTACGAGGCATTTTCAGGACGCTTCTTGTAATTTTTGACGAATTTTTCAAAATTTTATGCCTTCTGAAAGATTTTTTTCTAGTCCATAAGATAATTGAATATTCCCATTGTACATTAGTTCATTTTGACCTTTTTCTTTCATCTCTCAATGGTCTGAATATCACTAGAACCAGTTAGTATAACTTACTATTCAATCAGAGAGGACCCTACTGCAAGTGCATGAACAGATAATTTCACTTTGACGTGTTCTGTGAAACCATCACATTTACAGTTATCTAGATAGTAGATGTACCTGTCCATTCTTCACAGCTCGTAGAGTTTTTTTTTTTCGAGAAAACATCGCATCATCCTGCACAATCGGTCTCCAACGTTATTGTCCTGATTTATACCTTTTTTTCCCAAAGCTAAAATCACCCTTTAAAGGGTGATGATTCCAGACTGTGAACGAGATTAAGGAGAACGTGCCAAGACAGCTGATGAGGATCCCAAAGAAGATTTGGCAGACAGTTTTCATAAGTGGAATCGACACTGGGATAATTGTGCGAGGTGCCAAGGGGAGTATTTTGAAGAGGATTAAGGTTCTTGAAAAAAATATAAGATAGCTGGATATTTCCAGAACAAGCCTTTAATACATGAGTGCGTATTTCCACGTACTTGTGTATGTTAGTGTGCATGTATGTGCGCACGTATGCACGTGTGTGCATATGCACAAGAAAAGAGTTACCTTATATAATAAATATCAGTTATAATCAGTATCCTAATAACAACAATAATGCAACACTTCCTTCTTTGGGGAAACGTACAGAATTCATTGAAGAAAGAAATTTAGATTTGGAAAATCAATGCCTAAATCGTGTTTAGGCAAAGGGGAAAGTTAAGACAAATGAAATTTTAATAGTCCAAATAAAATCTATATCATCAGATGAAGACGCAAACAGCCGGGAGGTTTCATCAATCAAGATTTGCTGGCAAATCCGGACGGCGACTTTAACACGGGGATTAAACTATTTTTTCCTTTCTTTTTAGATTTGATTGCAGCATTTTTTCCTTCTGATTTAGTTTGAAGTGACGAATGAAATTGGATTATTGAAGGTACACCGATTCTTTTTTTAAAACTTTTATTTTGTTTTAAAACAAATGTTTTAACGCTTAAAACATCTGCTGTGATGTGTTTGATTCAGTAAAGACAAAAACGTCGACTTCATTAGACACGTGTTTGCGAGTTGGAAATTTTTCTCTTTTTATACGTTTGTTTTCGTATTCTATGGGAAAGACACGACGGAGCTGTATCGTAAACACTTAAGACAATTTGTTTTATAAAATGCTACTAATTAAAGGCTTTGTGGGGATAATTAATTACTACAATTACGTGCGCTATAACGGTGAACCTGTCATATTTTCTCAGTTTAAATGAATTTTACAGTGATCACTAGTTGATGAAAGCTACTTGCAAGGGATGATACATTAATATAGGAAAAACCTTAAACAGTGCGGTTTGCTTCGGATTTGTTTTGATGTAGCACGGTTAAAGTAGTGCTGCACAAATCACTGTAACTAAATGAAAACAAAAACACATTAGAATACCTTTGACAGTGCATTTTGAAGAGTGCGGAAAATTAAAGAACGATTTTGTACTGCACTAATCGAGGTATACATATCCCTATTTCTATACATGTGGATATCTCTAATGGTTTTTCTCTTGCGTGTGTGCATATGAGATATATATATATGCCTTGAGGTGCATCAATGTTCGAGGCTTATTAGCAAAAGTGTTATACACAGACCAAATAAATAAAACATGGTATTATCTTGACTCGATGAAGTACTCGTCTACACAAGTTAAGGGGTCAAAATTTAATCTGTTTGTCATTAGCCTACCCATAATCCACCCTTCCAAAGAATTCATTGTGAACTTTTGATGATATTCCGTAATGTGGACATACAGCTACGATGCAATGGAGGTAACTGTACATGGATTCACTCCAGAATTGGAGTGAGTCAACTGGCTATCATGGAAACTCACCCCAAATTCTGCAGAAGGCCTACTCCCTGCCCCCAACCTATCCTTTTTTTGACATCAATTATACACAGCTGATCACGATCAGTGACACGCTTGGATATTTTGAATGACGTGTACTGTATCTTCAGAAATAAAAGGAAATCTACCAAATTTGTATCATCAGAATATTTTGATAGAATGTCGTAAGTAATTTAACAAGGAATTAAACAGTATTTCAACATACAGCACATGCTGTAATTTCAAAGAAAATATTTTTAAAAGATATATGACTTGGACAGTGAAATACTTCCTTGATATGTTGTTGCGCACTTTTTGTCAATAAAGAGTTCATCCAAACATTTTTACATGGGTTTCAATTGTCAGCTGGTGGTTTCTCCCTCCTTTTTTGCAATTCGTTCGAGCGTTTGAATGTTTGCAGGATTGTCGTAGTGTATGGTAAGCATTGACTCCATATATATATAAAGATGTTCATCGGGATTGAGATTAAGATTCACTCTTGGCTAGTTTAAAACAACTCATCGTATTCTTTTCATTAAACAGCTAGATAGATAGATTGATAGATAGATAGATAGATTAATTATACAGGCTTTTGTCTGCAGGTATATAACCTAGATTCCGTTCTACTGTCATGTATATTTCAATCAACATGACTGCGACCAAAGCTTTTACACATTTAGATAGTTTTGCTTGGGAATCTTTTTTTTAAATTAAGTAACGATAATTTTTCTGTTCGTTAGTATATAAGTATGTATTTATGTATGAATGTATGTATCTATGTTATTGTTATACAGCCCCAACTGACCATGGAAGAGTCAGTTTCTTTCATCCCTGCACTTTCAAAATGCTTTAAAATGCTTTGAAAAAAAAAAAAAAAGATTCATAGTCAATGATCTTCACGATCTTTGATTAAAATAACCAATCTACCTGAATGCACATTATATATATATATATATATATATATATATATATATATATATATATATATATATGTGTGTGTGTGTGTGTGCGTGTGTGTGTGTGTATGTATATATCATTAGCCGTTACAAATCTATCTCTTGACAAAAGCCTTCCCAATCCCCTTCCATGACGAGCGTGACGGCACCAACTTCTGACATTTTATAACGGTAAACTTCTCTATCCCATATCTCCATATTAGGTCTTCACTTTTTCCACTGCATTTATTGTCTCACGGTTAGCCTTTTGCTTAATTTGTCATTATTAGTTCTTTGTTATATGTCCTGCCCATTTCAATTTTTGTTGCCTAATAACTTTCCACTGGTCCTCTGTCAGACCTTTGTTGATCTTTTTCTATAGCCAAAAGTTATCCCCAATGCTCCTTCAATAGCACTCGGAGTCTGCAGTTCTGATTTGATTCTTCCGTGGGTTTGTAAGTGTTCAGGTTTTGCAACCATGTGTGTGCGTCTGTTTTTTTATTGTAAAAAAAAAAAAAAAAAACAGCAGCCATTTGCACATATATTCACAAATATTCACTTGCTTATAAAAAAACAGTAAATATACATAGTCGCTCACTTTCCCTTTCTTTTTACGTATATATATATATATATATATATAAATATATATATATATATATATATATATATATATATATATATATATATATAGTTATGTGTGTGTGTGTGTGAATATATATCAAGCACTTTGTTTTCATTGCACTTGAATGAGTTGAAATTCTGATAAAGGAAAAACCGTTGCTTTACACAAATGACAGAATTCCGTATTTTTAAAACGACTTTCGATTGTGAAGATGACGTCAATTCTTTGAGAACAATACAGGAAGCCAAAAAAGGTTCAAATCGACGGTAACGGTGAATGCATTGCTTGTAAGTGTCCAGGGACGTGTGAAAAAAAAATCAGAAGGAGAAAAAAAAAAAACGACACCCTACGTCACTCTGTCGGCGGGTCAAGCAGAATCTCCCATCATGCATCTCTGTACGTTGCTCTGAAGGTGAATGGGATGTCGTGATAGAGTGACTGGTCACTCCCGTAGACAATGCACCTGTTTGTCACGTGGTAACCGGGCCAGAGGACAAGGGGATGCAATCCATCATATTGTGCATTAGGCATATATCTTTGTAGATTTGTGGCTTTAGATGACGAAATGGTATGCATTTCATTTTTTCTTTTTTATTATTTGATTTCTTTACTTCATTTTGTTCACTTCGTTTCTATGTTGTTTTTTTTTTTAGATCAACGTTATTTTTGTTTGAAAATAAAAAAATAAAAAATTATATATATATATATATATATATATATATATTTATATATACCTTAAGACCCCATTATGATTGCTTACGAACGTCAATTTATTCAAAATAAGCACACACACACACACATATATATATACACTTTCTCTCTCTTCTTGTATGTATATATATATATGTACCGTGAAAATTTATAGGGAGGAAGAATATATAAACATATACATACATACATACATACATATATATATATATATATATCATGAAAACTTCATAGAAAAGACGAGAAGAAAAAGTTGGGAGTCAAAAGTCCTTTGAAACATCAACTCTAATGTGACAAAGCTATAAGTTTATCTTAACGCTTTGGGTTTTTTCAAAACTTCTGCTTGGCCAATCTCAGCATTTTTCAAGAATTGACTGGGTCCCAATGACCAGAATGGAGAAAAATAGCACAGAAAACAACGCGCAGAGAACAATGAAAGTAGCGAAAATCGACCAATTTGACCTTTTGCCGTCCAAACTTAACTTAAGCGTATATCTGTTCTATACACTGATTATTTACCGTAAAATATGAAAGATTTCAAGACATGGTTGCAATAAAATTAGGAAAAAAAGTTCAAATATACCAAGTGAAGATGTCAGCGAATAATTAAATCATATACTAATTTTAGATTAGTCTGACATAAAACCATATGTGATGAGCACTACAGTGAAAATCGAACTCACTTCATTAACGAACTGGTCCGAGAGACGACGTTGTTAACCATTGCTCCACAGTAGGTCGACCTCAAGACGAATAAATATAAAAGAAGTAATTCACGAAAAAAGACTTACATTACGCTAAATGGCTCGCTGAATCCCTGCATAAACACTAGACTACAAGTAGTCAGTTCACTTATATAAAGTGTATGTATGTAAGTGGACATGAACCATTCGATCAATTTGAGCAACATAATCTTCCTGCACCCTACTGCTCCCATAGAGTCGTGAGCTCGATTTGAATTGAGTGCTCTCCATTGTGACTTTGTATCTGACAAAGCTGAGTTTGGTCTGTACATCATCGAGATCACAACACTGAAAGCAGCTGAAGTTGTTTATGTTCATCATTTCATTGTTCCTTCTATTATTTGATGAAATATTATTCATTCTTCTTATTCTTAGATGACGCTTTTTATCTTTATTACCGATTAGCGCTGTTTGTTCACTGTCTTGGAGCAAAAGCCCAAGCTGTGATAAGAACAGATTAAAGTAAGTAATGAATGAAAAATGCATACAATGATTTGTTGGATATTTTAACTATTAGTAACCTTCATTTCAATGTTGGTTGAGGTTTTTTTTATTGCAACTAAATTCAGGCCGGTTTCCATTCGGCATTGACTAAATGAATCAACTGCACGGATCGGAGCAAAGAATAAGTCCCCGGTGGGAATCGTACACATGACCCTCTATGCCTTTGGGTGGCTTGGTTAACGCCTAACTGTTCTACCATCGAGCTACGATGAAACATTGATACGAAGGTAAATTGTAGCAAAGTTTTAAAAAAAAATCGATTATTTACAAAACTTGATCTAAGGAAATAAATAAGAAAATTGCACTACTGATGCCGAACTATCAGTTTATCAATAAACATGAAGTAGAAGAGATTGGGATAGGGGATGGGTTTAAAAGTTTGATTTGGACTTGCTTGTGCCATCAGTTCCTATAGCTCAGTGGTAAGAACGGTCAGGCGTTAATTGAGCCACCTCCAGCTTAGGGGGTAGTGAGTCAGATTTTCACTGAGAACTCATTCTTTGTTCCTATCTGCGCTGTTGATTGATTAACTCACGGACGAAGGGAAACCTGCCTGAATTTAGTAACGATAAAACGCAACAAAAAAATTGAGGAGAAGGAAATTAGAAGAGAAAAATGACAAAAAAGATTTTTATTACTTCATCTAATGAAATAGATAAGTAAAATGGTTTGTTTATGTTGATTTACACTCCTGTTTATGGGAAGATCACGGATCTATCTCTTGTTGACCTGCCGCAAGAAATGTATCGACGAAAGAATGTCACATCATCAGAGGAAAGAATACGTAGAGTGAGCACTTAATCAAACCGTCATATCTATCCTAGCTGCAGAAAGAAAAATCTGTTACCCCCAGTAGCAACCTTGGCAGGGATCAATGACATAGACCAATCTAATTGATTTGGAGGAAGTGCATTTTTGCGTGCAAGCACGGTAATTAACTTGAATTTCTGTTGATTCCTTTTTCTCTCAATTTGATTTTTCTGTTGACGCACATGCATACCTTATGTGAGAGCACATGACGTGTATACGGGTGAATATATATTTTTTGATATATCTACGTGAATATATCAGTCTCAGAATAGACTGCATCCTATAAGCGTTAGCGAGTGCATTGAAGAGGCATCCGTAGCCAGTAGGTATTGGACTATAGAAACGGAGTTGTTTTTCTTATATGTACACAGAATGCCTTTTGAGGAAACGCGAGAACTCTGCGAAAGTGTTAAGATGTTTAGATTGATAAACTAGCTGTGAGAGAAAAGCTCAGGAATAAATAAATAAACATTGTTCTTATTAGTTGCATTTATTCGCTTGATTGTCAGAGGATAATGCAAGGGGAACGGGTAGCATTTGAGGAGGAAATAAGACAAACAGACCAGTAGGCAACCAGACCGGTAGATCTATAAACTGCAAGACGGACAGGTATATAAAGAGACTGATCGATAAACAGACACACTGATTAATAGATAGATAAATATATAGATGGGTGGATAGATAGGTGAAATTTTGAAATAGTTAAAATGGGGTGGGGATAAGGATGAGCATATGGAGAAAAGATGGAGAGATACGAAGGACGGGAGCAAATTTATATATAAGCGAAGTTAGATAAATCAAAAATATGACCAATCAGAGGGGAAAAATGAAAGATAAGGGATAGCACTGTGAAACAGACTTTTTGTTCCCGATTAGTAAGTGTTATTCTCTAATTGCTTATGAAAAAAAACAAAAAAAACATAGGAAAAGCTATTGTTCCCTTCAAAAATTGCTTTTGTGACCAGGAGAAGGTTATTTAGAAATTTACCCGCATACAATTGTATAATAGATGAATTTGCATACCTTTTTTCTTTTTCACATAAAAGATAATCACGTTTCCTTTGGAAAAACAACAACATGTTAATCTACATAAAGATATATTTACTCAGAAGTTGAACAAAAGTCACAAAAGATTCAGAAGTAAGTAGTTTTTCTTCATTTACTATAGCACTGTATCCAGCGGTGTAGGCGACGTACATCTATGCAATTAAAAAATATAAAAGCGTTCATAAAAAAGAGACATGATGACATGAAATGACAATACATTAAATGACATAACATGATATAAGATGACGTAACAAGAAAGAAAGAAACAAAGAAAGAGAAAGAAAAAATTACTGAGAAAAGAACAAAAATGAAGAAAATTGTGAATAAAGAAGAACGGAAGAACGAATAAAAAAGGTAGAAAAACAGAAAAAAAAGGAATTATGAAAAGAGGAAAAAAGGGGAAAACAAAAAGAAAAGAGGAGTGAAAGAAGAAGAAAGGTACTGATAAATAAGAGAGACTCCAGGACGATAAGCATTAGTGGCTAACAATAATGGCACAAGTAGATAAATCAACAAATAAATGAAAAACGAAACGAAAGAAAGAAAGAAAGAAAGAAAGAAAGAAAGAAAGAAAGAAAGAAAGAAAGACATTGAAATGTGAGAAATATGTCAAGAAAAAGATCTTTGAGAGGGGAAAGAACGCTGAAAGATAAGGAAGAAAGGAAGTAAGAGTAAAGACACTTTGAGAAATAATCTAAAGGCTTCCAAGAAAAAGCCAGAGGCAACCAGAAAGAGAGAATGGAAGAAAAGCTTAAGAATTGACAATTAAATAGAAAATTTAAAGAAAGAAAAGTAAGAGAAAAAAGAAGTAAAAGTTTAAAGAATTACTTTACGAAAAAAGCTCAGAGAATGGAAATGAATTAAAACGCAAGAAAGGAAAATAGACGAAGCCAATGTTAAGGGAAGAGCTTAGATAAAGTGCGTACGAAAGAAAGGAAGGAAGAAAGAAATGAGAGAGAGAGAGAGAGAGAGAGAGAGAGAGAGAGAGAGAGAGAGAGGATGAGAGAGAGAAGATAAAAATAGAGAAAGATTGAGTGAACGGTAAGAGATATATTAATGAAAGAGAAGTCAAAAAGAAAGACAGAAAAAGAGATGAAGATAACATTGAGAAAGAAAATATAAAGAAATAAGTAAAGCTAAAATTATAAAGTGAAAAAGAAAATTTGAAAAAAGAAAGAAAGAAGAGACAAGCTTAATCAACTAAGAAAGAACTTCTACAAACGGGAAGAAGGGCAGTGAAAAGGGATGAAATCTCTTTTAGAAAGCAAGAGAAAACAATGAGAAAAATTAAAAAAATAACTCCAAGAAATAACCCCGTTGAGAAAAAGGCTTAAAGAAAGGTAAGCTGAAAGAGAAAGAAAGAAAGCTTACAAAATAAATCTTGAAGAAAAAGAGAAGATAAGAGAAAGAAAAGAAATAAGAAAAATTAAAGAAATAAAGCTAAGAAAGGAAAGCTCTACGAAGGATTAGCTCAAGAAATAAGGAAAGAAATTGAGAGAAAGAAGAGAAATTAAGAAATAGGGTTAGGAAAGAGATAAAAAAAAGCATAAAATAAAACAGATAAGAGATTAGAAAGAAAAAGGAAGGAAAGAGAAAAAAAATCTCAAGGAATACCGTTAAGAGAGAAAGCTTAAAGAAAGAAAGAAAGAAAAATCTGGAAAAAAAAGTAAAGAAAGAAAAAGCTCGAGAAAGAACAAGAGGATCAAAGAAAGCTGCACTTGTGCAAGCGGAGAAATGCAATACATGTTCTCATGTGCAGGTGCATATGATTATTTCTCTTGCAGATGGACCTTCATGTATACAAATAGAAAAATCTGTTAATCACATAAATATGTTCTTGCACATGTGGGGTCAAATGCGTACACATGTCTTCTCATGAACATGCACTCGAGCAGATGTCAGGAGTTATGTTTACATAAATACCTGTGCATGAATTTAATCCTGTTTGTGAATGCAGCACACACGCACAGACAGGGAGAAAATTGTTGTCTACGGTTAGTTCAAGTGAGCAAAGTATTACATGAGACTACACTTATTTAGCATTAATAGATAGCATATATGTATATATATATATATATATATATATATATATATATATATATATATATATATATATATATATATATATATATATATATAGTAGATTGTGGATTCACTACACAAACAAGCTCATGTTTCTGCCCTTTTTGGGCCTCATCAGATTGATATATCATTATATTATGTTATACTGCTAGCCTGATTTGTACCACATATACCGTGTGTGTGTGTGTGAATATATATATATATATATATATATATATATATATATATATATATATATATATATAGGCGAGAAAATGTGCATGTGTATGCACATATCAGCATCTATAGATATATAAAAAGTAGTGTATATAATTTGCGTAAATAAATGCATTGGTGCCTTAACAAAGCTTGGCTTTATCTCTCACTGAGCCCATATAGTCGAGCATTCCCCGAAGATGGAACTCACAATAATACCGATTGCCCACAGAATTTACTCGCTAATCATCATTGTATGACACGTGTGCCAATATGTACTAAGCTTAATCTATTTTTGCAGATAGTTACAACATATGGGCACTTCGTGATGATCGAACTACACCGACGAAAGCCGGTTGACCAAACTCTTGCACAGACTCGCTAACAGATAGTGAACTTTGCTTAGTTTGGGACAGGGTCACCAGTGCAAGGCGAACTCACTGCGTCAGTAGAGTTATTCAAGGCTAGATTGCTAAAAGCTCAATGGTAGACACCAAAACAGATATTTACTCAGCTTAGCTTGGTGTGACTCAAGACCACAGCAAAGAGGCACGTGAAGTTTGGAAACTCTCTACATTAGCAATGGCATAGAGAACAAGCTTCATATTCATCGACTTATGGTAGGCACTCAATGTATGTACTTGTTTATCTTCTACTAATGTGCACCAATCATACAGAGAATAAAAACATAACTGTCAAGATAGAAGATGCAAATCTCGGCAAGGTAGACCACTTCACTAACCTAAGACAACAAATCTCATAAAAGGAGGAAATCAACCGGAGAATCACTCTAGAATGGCAAACCTTCGGCAGAGCGAGCTCAACTTTCAAAAACCAGACGTTCCCAATGATCCTGAAAAGAAGAGTATACAACCAATGCATTCTCCCGATAGTCACTTATGGAGCTGAAACATGGAACCTAACCAAGAGACAGACTACAAAACTGAGAAGTATGCAGCGTGTGCATGAGAGAACCATGCTCAACCTTACATGGAGAGATCACAACACAGTACATAAGAAAGAAAACAAGAATCCGAGACACCATAGAAACTATTTAAAAACTCAAATGGCAATGGGCAGGCCATGTTGTAAGAATGAAAGGCAACTGATGCGAATCATGGCTCACAACATGGATCCCCAGAGATCACATGAGAACACAAGATGGAGTGATGAACTAAACAAATTCAGGAAATACTGGCTCTGCGACGCCCATGATGGAGAATTGTGGTTAATCTGGGGGAATGTATACGTCCAACGACAGACATTAAAAGACTGATGATGATAATGATGATGAAGCTTAGATTAGATTGAGACAAGGTTACACGTGTGGAGCATCTATTGAGAATCTAACTCACTCCAGTGATAATGGTGTGTAAGATAAACTTACTGATCTTTCTTCCCAAGTTAAGCATCGGAAGTAAGCTTATGTTAGGGTTAGCTAACCTGGTTACCAATGTCCTACCACAGGCGCAAAGTTGGCAAATATTTGTTTCTGTAGATTGTATGTTATTATATTTGTGTCTAACAGGATAGATATAGATAAAAATTTACCCCAATTTTCAAAAATCCCCTTAATGAACCTTTTTCACTTTTACGAAAAAAAAAGCGAAAAGTGGAAATATAGTTCAACGTCAGTTTTGCATCGAGCTGTTATAGATCTTCCTCTCTCTCACATTAGAGTCTCCTGTTCCCCCCATCCCCAATGACTCAGCCTAACGTACAATGATCAACTTATGAATCATTTTTTATCGGAACGCCCTATTTTCAGGTACCGATAGAAACCTGTATTTGCTAAGCGGGTAGAAGTACCCGATATGTGCTGTTGGTTAGGATCGAACCCATTACCATAACAGATTGATCTACGAGATTATCTTCTAAACCAATACATCAAATCGGACATCCACTTGGTATATGGTATTGGATATCAACTAATCTTAGTTTAGTCATACACAAGGGCACAAATTTGGGATACCATGGAAGGATCGAACTCGCTTCACAGTAATAACGGTCTTCTAAACAGGCTGCGATAACCATTAATCCACAGCAAGGCGCCCATACGCATACGGTTTTAGACAGGTGTACATGGACCCGTACGTGCAGATGTAGAAGAATGGGTCATGTGTACGGATGGTTGTTTTGATTGTGTGAGTAGTTTCCCTGTGGCTGTATATGCATATGTACATTTACAGAAGTCGTTGTATGTATGCATAGGACACGAATCACAGATGTGTATATAAATGTGGATGGTTTTGCCTGTCAGTGCGTATGTGAGTGTGCATGTGAGTGTGTGTGTGTGTGAGTGTGTGTGTGTGTGCACGCGTGTGCGTGCGCATGCTCAGCCACTTACCATGCAAGCGGCAGTCTTGCACATCCACGCCTGGGTAGGTTGGATGAAAAGCTGAATACACTGATGTTATTGATTTTAAATCTGTTCCGATTCTCAGTTCAATGTGATTAAATCGCATTATCTCAGCCAATGGGCCCGGGTATCGGCTGAAAATCTCCACTTGAAATTTTTCAAAAGGATCACGACTCTTGAAAAACAATAATTTAGAAGTCGCAATTGTAATTTGCTTGGACAAAATGAAGTATTTTATCGACCCAGAGTCCCGAGAAAACAAACGTCAGTTGTAATGCGATTGAATTAAACTCCGAGGAACGTAACACAACGTTGAATTTGTGGTGTGTCCGTTTGTTTTTTAAGTTTTCAAATTGTTATTTCCAGTTACACTGGCTTTCTTTTTTCTTTTTTTTTTAGCGTTTTAGTTCATTTGATTCTTTTCCCTTCTTTACTCTTTCTCCCCTCTCCAGCTCTCTCTTTCTCTATTTCTGGACTGCTTTATTTCCCTCTTTAAGAAACCGTCAGCTAAAACTGTCACTTGAAGTGTCAATGTAGGTTTCTTCATTCCTTAAGTTAATCTGACTGGTTGAGTGTGTATCTCCCGCATAGGCAGCACAAATAGAGGCAGATGGCTGAAATTTCAATATTTGCTCCTTATCATACCTAAAAAAAAAGGTTTTTTGTTTTTTGAAAATTCCTTTTCCCCAAACAGGTTTATAAAGGGGGTTCAATTAGCAAAGTGAGTTTATGCTAAATTGGTCTACAGCAGAGTTAAGAGTTATTTCTTGAAAAATTTAGACTTATCACTGTCCAACAAAAGGTGAGTGAAGTAACCTGATCGTTAATTACGTCCTTTCTTATTTTTTTTTAGTTGATCACTCCTAACACAGCATCTTGCCAAAAGACGTTGGTCACGTGCAGGTTTCTATTGACTGACTAAGCAGACCTGTTTATTTTTCTATCTTTTTTTTTTTTTTTTGCTGACTCTCACATTAGCCCATTGCGTAGAACGAAGACAAGAAGACAAATGTTTATGTATTGTTTTTGTTTGTTTCTTTGCTTTGTTTTTTTTTTTTTTCGTTTTTGTTTTTTGCTGATAATTCTTGCACATTTCTGATCTCATGTCTGAGAGACTATTTGATTAAGAAAGAAGATATGGAAGGGAAGCGGTAGCTCGCTTGGGGAACAGAGAGGAATACAAAAAAAAAAAAAAAATGGACAGACGCAAGAAGCGAAGAAATTTAAAGAGAACAAAAGAGGTTGAAACAAAGATTAAAACAACCAAAAAATCAAGACAAGGAAACGAAAAGAAGTGACGAAAGAAAGAAGATGGGTGATGGCTGTAAACGTTGAGAGCTTACGTAAAGAGAAGGAAAGAAAACAAGCAATTACTCCCCCTGCACCCAAGCAATTTAATTTAAATAAAATACTTTAAACCTAAACAAGTCAAAAAGGTGAATTGTTGGATTAAAAATTAGCAGGAAGAAAAGGGATCACTCTTTCCGAACCATGAAAGATTTTAGGCATTTTCCGCCTATTTGTTGATTTGAATTTATCTTTTTTTTGTATTCTCTATTTGCTATCGGCCTATACATCTATTTATTTATTTATTTATTTATTTATCTATTTCAATGTAAACAAGTCGCACATGGAAACGTTTGCTTTCGCCATAAAATATGGAAGGTAGTTGGCACGATAAAAGATATTGGCCTGTTGATAGGTTTATATCAGGTAGTAGCTCTTCATGCAACCTATTATATCTCGGCTCTGATTTATCAAAATGAATACGTTGAAACTTCCATTCAATTGACTGGTTACGTATACAATGACCAAATATTCAGGCGACAAGGAGATATCTAGATACAATTATGGCTCTTCTTAGGTAACCAACTATCTTTACCACAATTCCATCACTTTTAAAGTCAATCATTTCGTACCAAAATTTATCTGATAATATGGAAACAAACTACGATTACGCACAGAATTTTGAAATTTTGGAGATAAATTTTGAACAGGTATAGACACTCTATCTATATACCAGGACGATAATATCATTACTTTAATGTTAATGTTTTGCTAATCATTGTACGAAAGAAAAGGCACAGCAAATGAGTTTACTTTAGAAATGTTTTGAAACTCAAGAGGAAAGTGATTGGCACTAGTTGAAATCCAAATGCATTCTATATAAATCACAATGTCTTTACAACAGAAACTCATTGCACATTATTTACTATTAAAATGTATTGTCCAATATGATAAAAGAATTCTGTGTATGAATTTCTGTGCCAAAATCGGAAAGAAAATCAATTATTTTTGTTTGCTCAATTGTCTCTAACTATACGTTCTCAATTCTGAATGCAAAAGTTGTTCATTGAAACGAAATGCAACGACTCTTCCAATGTGTAATTGTAATCATGAATTATAAAGCATTTTACAATTCACGAACGAGGAACGCATACAAAATTCCAATATTACGATATCATTGCTTTAATTTTTCTTTCGTTGTTCATTACCATTCTAAATCTTTTGATAAGCAACGGTGATCTCTTGCCATATATTCATTTTCTTCTTGATACGAGTACATGGAATTAATCTCTGAGGCCAATGTTGTTGCTGAACAAATTTTCAAGGATTCTTTAAAAGTCTCACAACATATTGAAACCCATAAGTATATCCACAAGAAGCAGAACAAATACAGAGTCTGATCAGAATATCTGAACCTATGTAGAATAATTGGGACAAACTCAGCAAATCATTCAAAAGTATAATAGAATTGCATTCCTAGTTTTGCCTTGATCATCATGAACTTCCTAATAATTTCACTCACTTTATATTGAATTTGAGCTCTCCAGTCAATTTATATAGATTTCCGTGTAAACGTGGTCCGCCAGGACTCCTTTTCTCATGGTAATATCAATTTGATGATAGAATCACAGATATGTACGCAGAATTATTTATCTTTAATTCGGGAATATTTATCGCTATATAGTGTGCCTGCGCGTGGCATCGGTAGCAAAATCACCTTTGCTGCCAAATATCACGGTTCTAATCAAGAACAGGTGTTTAATCTCTGGGTAGTTTGGGCTATCTACCGTTTCAAATTTTCGAGCAGGAGAAAAAAAAGTGTAACAAATTAGTAACTCGAATCATATTCAGAATCCTTGAGCCAACACTAGAGCAGATAGACACATAGGCGTAAGAGCCGGGTGTTGTTGGCGGGAGGCTAGTGCAACAAATTCGATTATATGGTTTTCATCAAATTATACTGAATTTCATTAGAGATTGTTTTGGAGATTTGCGTAATTAAGTACAGTAAATATCAATGTATAATACTTATAATAGCCTTATTCTGTCAGTTACCCTTCCGTTAATCCCTGACCATTCAAGATCCCTTTTTTATGGTTTCCAATGTCACCATTCAGAGCGCTAGAAGTTTATGATAGAAATTTTAGGGAAATTTTCCAAATTTCGTACTTCGTGTTCCTAGATCTTTTGGTATCACCTAATGTATATATACACACACACTTGGTGATATTTACCAATTTAAACCTTAAACTCACCTTATCAATAAATCTACCACCTTCCCAATCACACCAGGACACCAACCTTAAAAAAAAAACCCAAACATGAGCCATCAACTGCCCTCAAGATAACATAACCAAACAGGTACTTACTCAACAAAAATAGCCACCCTCACCCAGAAACTGAGCAATGAGCAAAACAAGCGCTGGCCCTGAACTCAACACACATCTAATTGAACGAAAACAAGAAAAAAAGAAACCTTGAAGAATAAGATAAAGAACAAGAAAAATACCCCATAAAAACAATACTGTAGTTGTATATAAAGAGAAATTGTCTAGCGATCGCAATGGCTGCTAGAAACTGATCAGTAACAGCAAAATCGAATAGCATATCTGCTTCCTTACACACACACACACGCACACACATATATATATATACATATATATATATATATACACATATATATATATATATATATATATATATATATATATATATATATATATATATATATACGTTACATGTTTTGAGAGACTGGTTTCTTTCTTTGACGAATTCCATGTGGGAAAAACGATAAGATTTGCGAATAACAATGTTTGAGGAGGAGGTGGGGTCAGACAATACGTGGTTATTATTAAAATTTTGGTTCATAGAAGCAAGGACTTGTTACTGCGAACAATACTATAAAAAAACGTCCGGTTTACACAATATATCGCATGGACCATGTCAATACAAAACAATCTCACCAAATACAACACCAAAATGCACACACCATCCAATGAAAAAAATCAAAATGTATATATCTTACTACACATTGCTAAAATCTTGGATTACTCGCACACATATTCACATAGCGAATACCAATGTAGACACACTTCCCCCTGCAATAACACACCTACAACATCATGAACGTACATACTGCATTACACTGCATACACATATACAATCTCTCTCAATAATACAGTCAATAGATTCAACCAAATATATACACACAAAATCCTTCTAATTTTCATTTACCATGCCTGAGTAGTTTGAACTTTGACAGGTACACATTTCTCTTTTTTCGCCAGGAAAATAATAATAATAATACATAAAAGCAAAAATCGACAGAACACAGACAAACAGCAAATGCCGCATGTGCGGTGATAGAGATGAGACAGTAAACCACATAACTAGTGAATGTAGTCAGCTCACCCAGAAGGACTATAAGCATAGACACGATAGAGTAGCAACGATGATACACTGGGAACTAAGTAAACAAATGGGATTCAACCATGGGGAAAAGTGGTATCAGCACAAGCCAGAGGCAGTTTTGGAGAATGACAACCACAAACTACTGTGGGACTTTGACATCCAAACTGACCACCTCATCCAGGCAAGAAGGCCGGACTTAGTAATAGTAGACAAAAAAAAGGAAGGCCTGCCAAATACTAGACGTTGCTGTACCTGCAGACCATAGAGTAAAAAAGAAGGAGGGTGAAAAAAGGGAAAAATACCAGGACCTAGCAAGGGAGTTAAGGAAAATATGGAACATGAAAACCAGGGTAGTACCGGTCATAGTGGGAGCATTAGGAACTGTCCCCCAAACGCTGAGGGATAGACTGGAGGAGATCGGGATTAGGGGGAGGATAGAGACCGTACAGACCACAGTGCTACTTGGAACTGCACGGATACTGAGGAAAGTGCTAGAGATATAAGAACTGCAACGAATAGTAGCTCTGTCATGATATGCAAAAGAGGGAGGTGACGTTAGCTGAGGACCTGAGGAGACTTATTGTCACAGCCTTCAGTGATAACCACTGGGCAACCGGTGTGAAACTGTAAATCGTAGAATTACTGCGACCTATGAGTACTAGGAGAGGAGGGCTGGAGACTTGAGGAGACTTGCTGTCACTCAAACTCCAGCGGTTACCACCAGGCAACTGGTGTGAGATTCCAAATAATAATAATAATAATAATAATAATGATGATGATGATGATGATGATGATGATGATGATGATGATGATGAGTAGAGTGAAAAACAGGAAAATACCAGGACCTAGCGAGAGAACTGAGGAAGATGTGGAACGTAAAAGCCTGGGTAGTGCCAGTCATAGTTGGCGGACTGGGAACTGTCCCAAAGACACTGAGAGTGAGACTGGAGGAGATTTGAGATAAGGGAAAGGATTGAGACTGTACAGACCACAGCACTACTAGGAACTGCACGGATACTGAGGAAAGTGCTAGAAATATAAAGACTGCAACGTTAATTGTCAACAGTGAACCAACAGAGGAAGGGAAATGAGAGGGGAATTGCAAACCGCAGCACTGACTTGATAGGCGAAAGAGAGAGAGAGGACGTTGGCTGAAGACCTGAGGAGACTTATTGTCACTCAGCCTTCAGCAATGACCACTGGGCAACCGGTGAGAAACTGTAAATCGCAGTATTACTGCGACCTATGAGTACTAGGAGAGAAGGGCTGGAGACTTGAGGAGACTTGCTGTCACTCAAACACCCAGCGGTTACCACCAGGCAACTGGTGTGAGATTGCAAATAATAATATTAATGATAATAGCAACAACAACAACAACACTTGGAAATGTACCACAGACACTGAAAGCGAGATTGGAGGAACTTTGGATGAAAGGAAGATTGAGATTGTACTGACCACAGCACTGCAAAGAACTGCAAGAATACTGAGGAAAGTGCTAGAAATTTAAGATCTACGATCAAAGCTGTTAACAGTGGTCTAACAGGGGAGGAGGAATAAAAAACACCCAAATGGTAGTGGCAGTACAAACCACAGCACTGCCGTGATAGGTGAGGGTGCGTAGAGATGAGATGAGGGATGAAAACCTAAGGAAAGTTACTGTCACTCAGCGTTGATAGATAACCACCGGGCAACTGGTGTGGAACTATGAACCACTATTAGAGTGTGGAGAGGAGGACTGGAGACGTCAGGAGACTTGTTGTCATTCAACCTCCAGCGGTGACCACCAGGTATCTTTTGTGAGATTGCTGATAATAATAATAATAATAATAATAATAATAATAATTTAATAATAATAATAATTAAATAACAACTAAGCATCATCCCCCAGTCCTCTCCACACCGTGTTATTCTCAAATTCTATCTTTTTCCCCATTCGATGTTTGACATCAAGAGAAAACAACTCTCTCAAAACATATAACAGAAATAGATACGATGCATTTTCTCAACTTTCATGTTTCCACATTGTCTATTAAATTTACTATTACGTTGGATAAATCTCATCCATTTCCTAACTACACACACGCACACACACACACACATACACACACACACACACACACACACACACACACACACACATATATATATATATATATATATATATATATATATATATATATATATATAAATATATATATATATATTCATAGCAAATAGCAAATATCTAAGTACATTACAAAGCTTAATTATGAGAATAATAGTATATAGTTGTGATAATAGAAAAGATTAGTTTTGTGCATCAGCCCCGCCTAAACCTCTAGATTAAATGCAGAGTCGCGCTCGCCGGTTTGGGCGAGAGTATCAGTGCATTCAAATGCCGAAGAGAGCAGTATTATTGTTATTTATTGAAGGTATTCAATAAAAAAAACTATCTGATCTGATTTGAAGCCAGCTTAATGAAAGAACGAAAGCTGCGAAAAATGAAGTTAACACTAAATTTTGTCTTTATCGCAATCGCAGCTTTGAAATTATCATTTTGCAAATGGCAAAAGGATTGAGAATATGTGAGAGAGAAGGAGCGAGAGACAGCTGAAAGACGACGTTGTCATACTGAAAGGGTGAGAGGACTGGAGTTTCAATGGTTTTGTAAACATTTGGAGCAGTGGGGCCGAGGTTGAATGTTGATAACGGGGCTCATCGAAATATGGCAAGGTCGGGGAGAAAGGAAGGGTGATTTAATCTAAATTCACATTGGTTTAAATTCTATTTCAAAATTTGCATCTTAAGGGTCCCTGATGAATACAATAGTGAGAATCAACGGTCTGGATAATTTCTTTAGCTTTACTCCGTTCCCTCTGCATGCGTATTAGGACATGCGCGTGTGTTATCTGTGCTTCTCTCCGTGTGCGTACGCGATGGAGCTGTGTACACGAGTTCCTGCATCGTCTTTGTATATGCATGTGTGTGAGTGAGTGAATATTTGCTCGTGTGTATGTGTGTGTGTGTGTGTATGTACACGTTTTTGCGCTTTTATTTGTGTTTTGAAAAGAGATTGAATCTTGACTTTGATTCAAAGAACAACAGAGAACAAGAAGAAAATTGTGACATCAACGTCATAAAACGAGTCTCTGGATGCTAGTGAGGGCTTTGTAATATTATAGGGCAGCTTGACTGATTTGCACCTACCACGAACCTAGATTTATGTGAGTTTTATACCCACTGACTGGGTTGTATAATAGTTTGTCTCTTATAGTCCTTAGTTTGCAACTCGGATAATTATCCGTCGGCTTGCTATCGAAAGATACATGTTTTTACCTAGCTTCAAAAAGAAATCTTGTTATTGTTGTGTGTTGTAGACTTCCCAGGGTTTTTGACATCAAACCACGGAAAAACTCTTGAATCGTCCATGGCATTATCTACTTAATAATGAGCTTAACTTTGAACCATTCACCCATGTATTAAAAGAGAACACCAAATGCAGCAATACTCTCACTTTAAGAGGTTTCAAAATCTTTCTCGCATCCTCAATTTTAAGACTAAAAAAATAATTTAAAGAAGTCGAAACTGGCTGAGTTAATATAGAGATGTGTAAAAAATATTGAATGGTCAATGACAAGCCTCCACAATGCAAAACTGATCCGTCAATCTTGATGACAGCTTGAAGGGGAATATTGTTTTTCATCAGTGATGACGACGCCTTGAAGAATACAGGTGACCGTAAAGACCCATAGAGGGGATAACAATGAGTTCATTGTGATTTCTCTTGTTGATGATTCCAGTATAATTTACGTATGGATCGGCACTCCTACCTGGGGTTCAGAGTATCTGTTCACTCTAAGTAGGATCAAAGTGTCATTTCCTTGCCCCCAGCATAGGACCAAAGTGTATTATCTGTACCCTCTGCCTCAGATCTAAGTATTGCTTCTCGACTAATGTCTTCGACCTGAAACCAATGTCTGTGCATCCATTATGTGCAACAACAAGTGCTACCCATATAAAACATATGTAGATATATATTGCGTTTTATATATGTGGATACTATATATATATATATATATATATATATATATATATATATATATATATATATATATATATGTATTGATTCTAAGAAAGTGTAACTACTTCAAATGTATGTTATCTCTTTATAAACTAATATACATGATTTGTCTTTTCAGATTATGGTCTTAACTGAAATGGCATTCACGCTTGAACAAAAATACTAAATTGTGGTATGAAATCTAATCGTTCCTTGTAGTCTGTCGTTGGTTCTGCGGTGAAAATGTTTTTTTCGTCTTGCCATCTTATATTTTGCCGGCCACATTTTCGCTTCTGATCTCTCGGAATTCACGTATTGAGTTATACATTTTATGATTATTGTTCTGAAATGCTATATTCTGTTCTTTCAGAATTTTTTTTCCAATGTGCTCTGATTTGTCATTTTTCTCACAATGAACTATTAAAATTGTTACATTTTCTTCAATCACTATATATATATAAATGTATATATATATATATATATATATATATATATATATATATATATATATATATATATATATATATATTCCAGAAAGCTATACACCTTTAAATACTAAACACATTAAAAGAAACTCTTTCAAAAATGTATTTTCTTTGTTTCACTGCAATCACTTATTTGCCAAAATCTGTTAATGAAATTTTTTTTTTTTTCAGTGTATCTTTTTCAGATGTTTTACATATACTTTGCTATTATGGTACTACGTGCAAATTTTCTCTTGTTGGTATCATCATTTAAATATATATATATATATATATATATATATATATATATATATATATATATATATATATATATGCATACAAAAATAATGTGAATGAAAATGCATGATATGTATGAATACATCAGGTCGTGCTTTAATCTCTACTTTGAAGAAATGCAGCCCAGTTTCACCAATCGAAAAGATGTGATGTCCAACCTTGATAATGCACTGTCCAATATAGCAGAGATCATATCCCAAATAATTGAAGACCTTGTCTGAGAATGAATTTCAAATCTTCCTTATTCTTCCGATCTTTCTCAATCTGAATACCAGCTATTTCTGAATTTACATACCCAATTTAAACCACACGAAGAATTGGAAACTACTGTTTTTATATATATTCATTCATTTACTTATTTTTCTCTGAACGAAAAGACTTTTACAAAAACGGTAATTTGAAGCGTGTGAATAGCAGAAAGAGAGTCACTGATAAGAATGGATTCTAAGTTAATGAATAGATTCTAATCAAACATGAAGTCTTTATATTTTTCACTTACATATCACTTACAGAATGACACGATGTTGTTTGAATTCCCTCGATGAAGCATTTCCAATTATCATTCATTTTTGACTAGTAATTCTTCCATCTTATTTCTGTTACTTTTTATCACAATTCTGATATTGTTATTCTGCGGTTGTCAGATAACGATATCCTGCGATATTCAAACTCACATCCTTTTGGGATAAGCCTGCATTTAATTAACCGACGGGAATCCCGATCAATTCTGTTTGGTAACAATCGTGGAATTCCGACCTGGGATTTGAAATATAACAAAAACAAATAAAGAAGACTAAAGATGCTCCTCTTGGCATTGTTACTATTGCTGGTATCATTATGTTGAGTTATCGCACTACTAATAACTGAGCCCCTTTCAATGGAGATCAAGTGACAGCATTTCTCCCAGATGCTTTCTCAATATCCTGGCCGATTTCAGTTAAACTGTCGTCTCGAGAGCTTCAGTTCCTCGCAGGATTCCCAGCCCCTCTACCCTTTTTGGTAGACTTGGGGACAGTTCTCAGGACTTGGACAATTATTGGCATTACTGCCACCCTCATGGTGCACAGATTCTTCAGTAACATACCAAAGTTCAAGTATTCATTAACATTTTCATCCTCCTTCAGATTCACCTTGTGGTCTGCTGGGACTGCAAAATCTATCAGGTTCTTTTTTTCTTTCTTTTTTTCCCTTCCTACAATAAGAACTGGTCTTCTCTCTTGGATTTGAAAATCTGTTTATATTTTGAGGTTCTTTTCTACCATTTTCTCAGTTTTCTGGCAAGGTCCTGATATTTTCAAAATGTTTGCTGTCTTTCGTTTTTCCCCATATGGATCACCGGAAAGTCACGTTTAAGTTTGAATAGGTCCCTTTTCCTTGTTTTTCTACCATCAGATCTAGTCTCCCCGCTTAGAGGGAGTGGTCAGTTTGGATGTTGAAGTTTCAACGTATTCTTTTTTTTTTCCAATTTTCTATGGCAGTCTATAGTTTGTGCTGATACCAATCATTTACAGGGTCACTTCACGTTTACATAATTCATAATGTATCAAAGTACCTACCCTGACGTGCCTGTTCCGCATGTTTTGCGTGTCAACTTTCTGCATTCAATCATGATGTGATTTGCTGCCTCGTTTTATACTCCATAAAGATAACATATACTGCTTTACTGGGTTTTGTCTATTTAAATTTTGTAATGAGTCCAATTTTGTTTTTAATATCCATGCCAATGATTTATGTTAGCCTTTGTTGGAAGCAAGAACTTTTAAGTTATTGAACAATATTTAACATCCTTGGTAGTATTCTCACCGACTCCAAACGAAATTTTCTCGGAATCGTCTCAATTCTTCCTTATCACTTATTTCCTCTTTTTTTGCAATAGCCTTTTTGGAAGTACCAAGTGTCCCGTTATCGAAACACTATTGGAACATTCATAATCCATACTTTTCATTGTTATCGCTTAAAATCCCAATATCAATCAATCGATTAATTTATTTTTTGAGGATCAGTTACCTGTAGAATTTTTGTTTCTGTTTTTGAACCATCGAATCTTGTCTTCCTGGATATATAGTGATAATTCTGCAGGGGAAAATGAGACAACATCAGTTGTTACATTTTAGCGGTATTTACATTTGAACCCGGTACACGAAGTTTTCTTAACACTGTCCACTGACTTAACTTCTACACTTTCCTGCTGGGCTTTTGACTATTTTCTAAAAATATTTTAAATATTTCTTATCTCGACCAGGGGATCAAACTCAATCGTTGTAAGGGGGGGGGGACAACAAAAAAAAACTCCGTAAAATCGTCGATGTAACTGTTTCAGCCAATCATAAGGTAAAGAAGTAAACACGTCAAAAAGTTGACAAAAATAGGGAATATGACTGTACAAGCCTGAAGGTGGTACCCATAACCATTAGAGCTGGGTTCTGAGCGAAGAGATTAGTAAAAAAAAATTCCCTTAGAAGTCCCAACTCCACCTCCAGGTAAAAAAGTCTCCGGGGATTGACTTTGTGCTGACACTGCTGCTCTTCCTGAGCAATACAGGACTATTCCCTACACCTCACACAAGGATGAGTCGATGATATTTACCTCGGAACTCCTCTTGGCCCAATGGCACTCAAGTCCTCTTCTACTTCCGGATCGCAGGAAAGTTGCGCCGACAGATTGACCATTTGCACTTGCATCCCCCGTTTTATCATCTATGATGTCATATGGAGGCTAATAGTTGTTTCATCTGACACAAGGGCGACTGTAAGATAGGTTGCCAGCTTCCTGAGGTATTTTATACACCCAACTGGTAAAAATAGAGATTGCAAAAAAGAATGGAGATTACTCCATATTTTTATCAATACTTTGTATGATAATTATTTGTTTATCTACCTGTTAAACATACCAGCCGAAGCCTAACGTGAGAATTACAATATAATCGCAGAGTGACCTGAAGTTATTTATAAATACACCCCAAATTGTTAAGAATCACAAGACTGCCAAACTTTCATTGATAGAATCAAAATTAATTATCATACTAAATTCTCACAAAATATTCAATCCGTCATTTTTATTGATAGAAATAGGCCCTAGTAAAAAAATAGGGTTATATAACTAGGTGAGACATTCCCTTGCCGGTGTGTTGGTAATTTTACCTCGAAGTACAGCATCGATGCTGCTTTCTTAACAGGATTTTCCTGTGGAAAAGGAAGTCTGTGCCGAATTTCTTCTTCACACTCACGTTTACCTTGGGAGAAATATTGCTATATAAAACAACGAATATGCCTAAAATATGGAAGGTGCGAAAAGTTGTATAGCTTCACATTAATTTATCTGATATTTAATGTTTTCGATAGAAAAGAAATACCAAGTCTTTGGAAAAGATCATTCCAGAGATTTCTTCTAGGCGTACTTATCACCTTCATGGAACGAACTATTACTGTGTGAAAGTACGCTTCGTTATCTTGCATTTTCGTAAATGAGCAAAGCCGGTAAACCGTCCAGATCACAAGAGAGAATAGCGAAACAAAGGCGCATATAAGATAAGCTAGACAGGAATATAATGGATGATAAAGATAGCCGAAGATTATAAAACGTGATTCGGTGTCCCACTGGAAGATTTAAGCAAAGATTAATGGTTTAAAAGGAAAAATGGATCAAAGTGAGCCGAAAAAGCCCCATTGTTGTTTGAGCTGAAATGGTTATGATGGATGGAAAAGTATAATGGCGGCCACTTGCTTTCAACGAATGAAATTGATGGATTGGTCATGTCAATGTTTGCCTAAGATCGATGGTGCAGTGGTTTCAATGGGGTCGAGTGGAGGAAAGATTGCTGCTTGATGATGACAAGGAAGAAAACGAGACGGGGTAGATGGAGAGAGAAAGAGAGAGAGAGAGAGTGTGTGTGTGTGCGATAGAAAGAGAGAGAGAGAGAAAAAGAGAGAATGAATAAAAAAAAAAAAAATTTTGTTAAGAGACTTGAAATGGTTTAACATCAATGACTGTCCCCCACCCCGAAGAAACAAGGCTGGGTGCATGCTGCACAACAGGGAAAAACACACACAAAAACAACAAAGAAACCGAAAGAAAGTATCGCGAAAAGAAAAGAAAAAAAGAATCCATGTGACGCTGACAATAAAACAGGAATTTATAAATGAATAAGTTCATATTTCAATTAAAGCTCAAAACCCGTTGATATAGAACGGAATAAAGATTTTAACATGGATGAATGAGACTGCTGGACTGTGAAGCGTACTGAAGCAAGAAATCTTTCTAACCTTGTCACTGCACAAACAAGAGACGCTAATTACTCAAGGCTAAGCAAAGAGTCAAACGATTTCATTCGCAATATAAAACAAATTTCTCATTGAAATATTTTGTTGAGCTGTTTGTAATTGTCACTGACTTCTGGGCAGTTAAAAATCAGCACAAACGGTTTTATTTCTTTTGAAACTTGCAGTTTCTAAGCAGTTTGATCGTCCAATTCTGATTAATTGTTTAATTACTGGATCGCTTATCAGTACCAAGCTTAGGTGTTAATATCATGGACTCAGTTTATCACCTGATATGTTGATTAGTTTAGTGACTGATCTTATTATAGCCTGCTGTAATGTAACATTTCTTGAATAAACAGTCCAACTCTGTAGTTATAGCCGCGAACCAACTTTCTTACCACAAATGGATTGCTCTGATGGTATTGCTGATGTTCCCTGTGAAAAAAAAAAGATGCAGAGCTAAATATAATAACGCAATACGGGGTTATCATAAGATGGCACGAATAGAGATTTTAAAATGTATGATGTCGTTCTTAAGTCTCAACAAGATGGATTCGATTAGTGTTATGCATCTGGAGAAGAAGCTAGTTTCTGGGGCTGATGAAATATCATGATGTGTCGATGTATATTGCTACATGATAAATTATTGTTTATGTGTATGTATTTATTCTAATGCACATGGCACAAGTGCACTGATGCTTCCCTTTATCATTATCTGTTTCGGAAATTTGACATTACTAAATTTATTACGAAAAATATTTGAAAAAAGAGCTCGATGGTAAATCAGCGTTAAACGGAGTTGCACTCACCGGGGTATCACTGTATTTATCCGACTATATCAACTTTGGCACAAAAATGTACGTTTATTTGTTCATTCTTCAAGAAAATCAAATTCTAACGCGTGTAGACAATATTGTTATACAGGGAAAATTATCGAAACCAGATATAGGGAAAAAAGCAATGATGGATGAAGTGTAAGATAAAATTCACACACACACACACACACACACACACACACACACACACACACATATATATATATATATATATATATATATATATATATCAGAAAGAAACTTGGTAGATACCCTTTCGAACTTTTTAGAATTTTCCAGAAATCTATGTGGAATATTCTAGAAAGTATTTCCAACTATAAAAGCAGAGATTTGCCAGACTGTCGTGAATGTAGCTCCAAGAATGTCCAAGGCTTTACCATTCATCACTGATATGATTTGACGGTTCATGTTTTGCAAGGATATAGAACAAAACAAAAGAACATTTGAGGCGAAAAAGACACATCTGTTTGTAAAGGAGTAAACTTAAAAAAGGAAGCAGGTCCCAAGGTCGCTAGATTGAAGAAGATACAAGAATTGAAAAGATTGCCAGATTAAAGAGTTTTGTATGATTGAAGACCTCACCGGATTAATGAGGTTGCCGATTTGATGAGTTGCTGAATTTTGCCAGATTAAAGAAGTTACTGGATTAGAGAGGTTGCCTGATTATCCGGTTTCCAGTTCAAAGAAGTTTCCAGAATGACTAGAGTTAATGCCTACGGTAACTCAAAACTAGAAGTAATGCCTACAGGACCACGATTGCCAGTCAGCGCAAATGAAACCGGCGCAAAAACAGAGCAAAGACTGAAAGACGGAATTCAGGTAAAGAACGCTATATAACATGAGGATAAAATTAGGTTGAGAAAGCTATAGAGCGGAAGGAACAAAATTGATTTCTCTCTCTATAATGAACTGCTAACGTGATTCGCAACTGCTAACGCGATCCACATCTTATTTTGGATCGGCTTCAACTGACTAAAAGCAGTGGCAAAATAGCATACTGTTATTCCTTGAGCAGATATTTGGAGATTCTAAAGTGCGCTCTTGCCATCACTTCCTGCCTGCTCAACCTGATAATAATGATAAATGTATCAAGATAAATACGATTTGTTTATATCAAACAGAGAAGAAACAAAGTAGAAATCATTCTTAGTTATAATTGTACAATCGTTTGGAAGTAATAGATAACTATAACTGCTTATATAACCCATGATTTCAGGTGTAAGACGTCTTACATAAATACGGTGAACTTCCCATTCACGCTAATAATTAATCACTGTCACCCACAGTTGACCGGTTTAATCACTAACGCTAGGTTGAGGTCATTCATGTGTACTGACATTTATGTACATATGTATCCGGACTTTGCTCAGCCCTAAACGTCCGTTGTAGAAGCTTGTATTTTTGCACTCCCCTCAATGTGTAGGAGAAAAGGTTTTATTTTATTTTTTGAAAATCCCACCACATATAGATTTGTAGTGGAGGGTCCAATTTACAATGAAAGTATATGCTAAATTGGTCTTTTAGTTGGTGTCCGGCTGAAAGTTTTATTGGTAAGTATTTTATTACAAAAAAGTTAAAACGATCTAGATAGTCAGTGGTCAGAGATTAAGACAAGTTTTAAGGCTATTACAATGTAGATTCATTGTTTATGATTTTACTACGGAAATATAATGGCAAATAATGCAATTACGAAAATGCATTGTAAGTTAAATAGAAAGGGATTGTGACTGATAATGGAAAGGAGAAGTTTTATCGACAGATTGGGGTCGTTTTGGTTCAACGAAACATCCTTCTTTTTGAAAGATACTGCAGTTTCACTGATGGATTTTATTGATGAAAATTATGCCTCAAATATTGGGTAAAGCCAAGAAAGCATAAAGGTACTACTCCAGAGTAAAAGTATTGTAATACAATTAAGAAAAGCCTTTGTTTAATAAACTTTGCTTATCGGACTATACACAGCATTTTCAAAGGATGCAGCAAGTGATGTTGATATTTTACAAGCTAGAACATTGTTACAAGTGTCTTGACTGAGAGTTGGGTACTTGGTTATTACGTAAACTTTGAAGACTTTGTATACAGCTGTAATATAGACATAACAAAATACCATTAGAAGCGATAATCATCGTTTTGGACTTAATTTCCGGCTATTCATTTTTTCTTTTAGGAATAAATTCAAGAAACATTCTCTTCAAAATGAAAAGACTCTTGCTTAGTATTTTCAAGACGGTGTTGTTTTTTTATCGTAAAGATCGCGGGAGTCACATACAGGGACACCCTTCATAATTTAAAAATGTGTGTTCTCAAAGTTAATGCAAAAGGAAGAAAATGGGTAACTAGCCCTGAAAATAAAGCAACAGGTTTTCACCCAATGCATGTGCAAAGTCATTAACAGAAAAAAAGAAGTCGATATTGACTTAGAATGAAGGTTCCTCCAAACCTAGAGGCAAATTGATAGAGATTGGATTGTATTGCCCAGATAGTCAATATATGGAAAGCCTGTCTTGAAATCTGTATTCAAAGACTTACATTTTTATATGGGTTGGATACTAACCACTGGCATTGGATGCGAAAACAAAAATTTCTAAACCATCAAGAAGGTGAAAGTATTTACCAAGTTTGGTCCACCTCAGTCTGGAACAAGACCACAAGTCTAGGGTTATAATTAGGGATAGGGCTCACGTCAGTAGTAATGGTCTACCACTGTTTACCTTTGGTAAGGTGATCGAAGTAAGACATTTTCAAGACCCATAGTTTCTGAAGTTAAAAAATGAACAAGTTACGTTTTGTTGCAGCTCATCTTCCCCCTCTCTCCTTTTCTCTGCCGTTCACCTTTAGGGTGTGAACACTTATGGCTCTCCTTGTTTTATTTTATTTAGCTGCATTCAACAATTACTACTACTGTGCTTTTTCTTGTACTTGTTCTGCCATCAATATACTCAATATATATTTCACATGTGTATCATATAGGTTACCTGCTGTCAACCTCTTCTTCTCTTGCCTTCGATGCTCCCTGTGATTGATGATCAATCCAACCCTTTCCTCATTATGCGTCCAGAAATTTTATTTACCTGTTTCAAGGACTGTCCATGATATTTTGAAGTTCGTTGTAAAACTGCATCTCTGTTGCTTGAAGTATCATATTGGAAGTAAAAACGTTTTAAATCAAGGTGAAGCACTTTTCCTTCGTGGCTAGTCTGGAAATGGTTGAATGTTCACAATTAAAATCAAATATTTTGCTAATTGCAATCAGTAAAAGCTGCAATTCCCAAGAGAAAGGAAAAACGCTATCACATTCACCAATATCGCTTCGTTTTTAAACCACTCTAACTTACTGATAAATCTAGACAGAGATCAAGATGCCTGATCTGATCTGAGAAATTCAATAGAATTAAAAAAAGTGTACAAATTAGAGAAACAATAGCTTGGACATCAAATTAAAATTGATTGAAAGGGAAAATGAGGTTTCTCTGTGTAAAAGAAGACATTTGCGTGTGGAAATATTGATAAAAATAAAATTGGTGTGCAAAGATTAATTACCGAGTCTAGAACAAAGAATATGTAAGTACTTTTACGACGTCGAAGATAGGATGATACATCCCCGGGGAAATAAGTCTTATTTAATGCCCCAACCTATACGAACATTAAAGCTAATTAAATTTTCTAATAACATTTAAGACCAGCCAGTTCGCCTATAAATCTGACAGATCACTACGTGACTAAATATGATGTAAAACTTTGATGAATTATTTTCCAACATATTAAAAAAGGGAGGTTTGAAATTATTTTAGACATACAATAACTTTTACTTCTAAAGTGGTTTTGTTTTTGGTTTATGTAATAACAAAATTTATTTATCGGTTAATGAAACCCCAATATCAAACTTGTCTCCTTGAAATTAGAATCAATAATAGATGTTACGCTTATAGCGCACAATTAATGGGGGTGGCATAACGGTTACCTGCACGGAAAACGGAATTAAAGAGCTGGCTTACGTTCACTGTGAACTAACGTCTTTTGGGAAGGCATAAATCCACTTTTTCCCTTAGCTATCGGTAAGAAGTAGGGAAGTAAGAGATTTTTAGCCTTGTAAGGTAGATCAACTAAGAGAAAGTTAGTCTAGCGAAAATGAAAACGAAGAGGAACCCCCCGGGCAGACTGGTGGTAAACTCTTCTTTCTTTCTGCCATTGTAGCCAAAGATGCCGAAAGTTTGAGTCTCACCGTACCACTGGAAAAACGACTTTGGAAGTTGATAAAGTGGAATCATCATTGTTCAATGATTGTTTGACTTTAAAAGCATTCACGTACTGAAATTTCAAATCTCCACACAGCCACAAGATAAACGATGTTGGGCCAACAACAACAATAATGTATCTCTTGGGGTAATATACGGAATCAACAGAAACATGTGGCATCAGCGCTTAGCTTCATTTCGCCTGAGAATCATAGAATCGTTTGTCACCGATTGTTCTTTCTGTGAAAACTGAGGGATCTTGTTTATTCAGAATGTAGAGTCGATTTTAACTATACCATTCACGATGGAAATATCAGACACTAGAAAACTTTTTTTGAACCTCCCGGTAACCTACAGCGAGTGTGATATAACACTCAGGTGTATCAAAGATAACTCATACATGCTGTTATCATGATCTTGGATATGACCATCACTTTTGTGATGATTGATGTTTTGTTCGTTGCCTTCGACAACGGAGTAAAAGTCATCAGCAGTGATTCCAAAAAGCTAGAAGAAGAATTAGGAGAGCTAGGTAGCACACTCAAAGAAAACAGCCATGTCCTTTGTTGTTTTTAAGACAGGAAAGGGAATAAAATGATCAAAATCACCAACCATGTGGTTACAGAAAACATATCAGGGGTAAGAGGGAGGAGCAACTGTGTGTATTAAAAGGATTTGTTGGTTTTACAGAAATACTGTGGGTTTCAGTAGCACAGCCATTCTTAGCGACCCTCTTACCATAAATGATCCCTTTCGAGGGATGAATTTAACGAAATATCACATTTATGGGATCCTATGGTGTGTGAAAGGATGATGTTGCATTATGGCGAAAAAAAGATAATCTGGAAACCGAGTGTAAATAAGGATATATATATCATTTATTCATATTTGTGGTAATAACGGTTGTTGCCGAATCCATCCGGCGACATTATCATCACAAATATGAATAAATAATAGATATTTGTATTAATCCGTGGTTTCTTTTTTTTTTTTTTTTCACCATAAGATCCCAGGCAAATGTGGAAAAGAATACTGGATTGACAAATAGTTTGTTCTGTATTTGTTGTTAGATGGCGTTAAGCTCGTTTTGATTGTATTGTGACAGCCGTCAAACCAGCATGCGTTCTTTCTTAAATTATCGAAATTGGTGTATTTTTTAATCGATTCTGATACAGGAAATGAACGAAAATAAGCAACATCTTCAACATATTACGCTTTTCTATTTTCAAAAAAAGTAAGAATGCCACTGAAACACAAGAAAAAATTTCAGATTATGAGAGTGATAGAACGCATCGAAAGGGGATAGTGAAGGTTTGAGCTGGAGATATTTAGGTGAACAAGTTGATGGTAACTGCGATCAAATGAAAACATTTCTTGAAAATAATATGCATTATGAGTTGCAGGGTCAGATCCCAAATTTGCAAAATATCCGAAAGCGTCAAAAATGATTTGTACCGGCTTGGTTATCTTAATCCTTATGATGTGTGACTTCCACAAAAGTTGAACGAAAAAAATCCAGTTGACGGTAAGCTCTCCATTTTTGTAACAAATTGTATTCAACAAGGGAACAATGGATATTTCACGACCCATTAGATCGTGGGATAAACAGAACCAACAGCAACCACACGTATCAAAAACCCGTTTTCATCGAAAAGGTAAATGTGTAAACAATGGGATTGGAAAGGAGTCCTCAACTATGAACTCCTTCCCAAGAATCAAACAATTGGTTTGGAAAATATAAAGCCCCAAATTACACCAATTCAAGACAGCCATCTTCGGAAAACTTCCAAAATTGATTAAATAAGAAGCATAATATGAGAATGGAGCTAAACCGCGTCTTACTTTGGTGATCGGGAAAACATTCTTACAGCTTTGCTGCGAAACTTCCACTCATTAGCCTAATCTATCAGACATTGTATTTTTAGATTTCAATATATTCCAGTCGTTACATAATTCTTTTCGTAAGAAAATCCATGGAAGCCTGCAAAAGGCAACTTATGCACTTTTTTTCGCTCAGGAAGATAAAAAGTTCCAGGGCAATGGACTGAAGAAGTTGCCTGAAAGCTGGCAGAAGATACGGGAATAGAACGGTACATATGCTGTGCAATAATTTAATGCCGACGATAAAAATAGATGTCTTTTATTTTTACTTGATAAACTGTATGAGCTTTTCTACGTTGCCAGCTAGTATTGGTCAAAGTGATTTTTCAGCCTTGCAAAATTAAAATTTAGTCTGGAAAAAAAATGAGTCACGTTAGCGGTGAAAAGTGATAATTAGCGATTGAACTTATTGATTGTAAAACTGTGAATTTCGAATGGCGGTTTAATTATAGTTTGTCAAATAAATGGAAGCCATGTGAACTTCTCAATCAATGGATGATGTCATGGGTGGAAATAGGATTGAATCGGTTCACTGATTGAACGACGTCAAAGGCCAGTGGTTGGGTCGATGGCGCTGGAACGAAGCAGTGATCGAATTATCTGTGAGAAGGAAGGAGCAAAATGTCGCGGGGTAGATTGATGGATTGCTCGGTTGCAAAATGAACACGGAGAGAGATTGCTGAACGGATGGATGCATTAAACAATAAATGGAAGAAGCTTTTGATGGGAGGTGGAAAATTTATTGGGTCGCGCCTAAAAGTGATATAGCGGCCGGGAAGGTCGATGGAGACGGAATATAGAATGAAAAAGAAGTGTGTACGCCTAGGAAATAGAAAAACGAAGGAGATGGAGGTGTAGATCAGAAAAAGGGGGTGGAAAAAGAAGATGAATGATAGGAGAAGAATGCGTACGAAAGAAAGAGAATGAAAGTGTGTGTGTGAGAGAGAGAGAGAGAAAGAGAAGGAGGAGCCATATAACACGGAAAAGAAAAAGTGACGGTATACACGACAGGGAACAATAAATAGAAACGGGTTTGTGAACATCTCTGATCGAAGTAAGGAACAGCATGGTGTGGGGCGGCATATGACCTGAGAAGAAGAAATAAACAGTGAAATGGATGACTGTCTAAATAAACACAAGTTAAATGTGACAGACTAGTAAGCGGCCAAGGAATTGCCCGGGATGTGGGTGGAATCACTAGCAATATCATCATTACATTCACCAGTATTATGGCCAGTAACAGCTTGATGAATAATTAAACAGAGAGCCGAACCAAATACAGGGCCAGATAAATGAACAAATCAAAGAAACGGATGAAGGAGAGACTAGACTGTAAAGATCCAATGATGAATGTCTCTCTATAATTACATGGGACGACTGCTCGTCTTATCTAAGATTATCTCGTAATATGGTCATATGTTCATGTAATCAAGGACAAATATTGCACTTAATCGAAATCTGCAGTTTCATAAATGTTTGAGCATCCCAAGGCTTTGCTACTCAGATAGCTATCTGTGAGTTAGAGCGCGGTTGGTGCGATTTGAGATACGCCATTCCACCAGCTCCTCTCGATTACTGATTCTGATGTAGATATAAGCGGTCACTATCCATTCATCTTGCAGATTACTTGATCTTGTCTCAGTTATAAATTTCTCCACTCTCAAATAATTTAAGGGACACCTACCATCTGAATTGAACATATAATAGCCCTATCCTACCACTACCGCTTGCATTACCTCCTGACCAAAGACAATACCCCTCTTCCTGATTTCCAATGCATTTCTATAGAAACACCATTAGCAATGTATTAACATTTTACATTACATAGCGTACACTGTCTCTAACACTTACCTTAATTCATGATAATCATTTTCTTGAATGCATGTTCATTGTAAAATTATCAGCAATGTATTCATGTTATACATATCGTAGCCCGTTTCTGTAACCAACGTTTCCATTAATTTCTGATCGATGACAATGCCTTCTTTTCAATTCACAATATCCAGAGTGCTGAAACCCGCTCAAGCAATTGCCAGGTCAAAAATTGGGAAATCGATTATGGAATTATCAAATTATACTTCTAACTGCCAATGTTACCAGAGGGATCTTCATTTATTCATAACCCTATGAATGACTTTCACTTTCTACTAAGACCAGCTCTAACCAAAACTGGGCTACCATGTATGCTTCGATGAGAAGGTCGAAATATATCCTCTGTACCATGTAGTGATGTCTCAAGTTGACATTTTGCAAAACTATTCAGGAAAACATAGAGAAGTATCGAATGATCGAGGTTTTGAATTATTAGCATTATATTCACAATATCTGATCACACGCTAAATGTACTTTAGAGATATGGCCATATGCTTACTTGCTATCTAAGTACTTTAGATGTCGATGTATCGTTATATAATGCAATCATTGGGATAAACACAAAAATGGCATATCTCAAAATCCCTCACGTTTTATCACAGGTCATAAACTCATGGTATGATTAATGTTGTCTGTTGATTTGCATGGTAATTTAGCTTTACATCGTTAGCTGCAAAATGGTTCACGAAAGGGAGCAAACAGTTGGTTTATGACGTGACACACATTTACCAAACTTTGTTTAGACTAACAAAAGGCCACAGTAGTCAGTCATCTAATCCCTGGAATCGGTTATTAACGAACACAAATTGAACCATTCTGTTATTTAATCTCTTCAAAATTGATACGAGATAAACACATCTTTGGATGTACGCAGATCAGTCTAAATATTTTGGTTTACAAAAGTCATGTATGAAATATTTTGCTGTGTGCAGAGCAAGTACAAAATCTTTTCATGAACATACTGTTGCAAACCTTTTCATGATACACAGCAGGGAAGAAAAGATTATTATTTTTGCGGGGTGAAATACGAAATCCTTGGAGGTACGCAAAGTGGATACAAAATCTCTGGATATAGGCAGAAAAGGTATAGAAATATCTTATGCAGGCTTAAAAGGTACAAAATCTTTCGATTCAAGCGGAGCGAGTACAAAATGTTTCAGCGTACACAGTACAGGTACAAAAATTGTAACGTGTATAATTTGTTCACGAATACTGACAGTCGTTATTAATTTCATGGAGTAAATTTAAAGGTTATTTATTTAAAGTAGGTATGAAATCGGTAAGATGTAATTTTGTAGAGCAAAAGCGTCATCGATTAACTGATTCATTAGATATTAAACAGTCAAAAGAAACGTATGAGATAAATCTAAGATGTAAAAAAAGATCAACATAGATTGGAGGTAGGGCCAAAGTGGAGGATGTTGTATAGATAATTAGGCAACAAAAATGGAGTTGGGCTGGAAACTCAGAATGGGTGGATTTATAATGGCTGATGAAAATGATGATGTGAATGGCAGTATTTTGTTTGTCCTGCTTCGACTCGCTTTTTTTTTTCTTGTTGGGGTCAGAATTGTGGGAAATATTTGCTCTCACTTTTATGGGGCCAAAATCCAAGCGATTTCTCTTTACTCTTTTTTTCTTACGTTAAGGTTAAACATCATGTGGAGTTATTTTTATTTTCATTCTCAGTGGTCAGAATTGAGAGATAATTCTTTAATAGGGATCAAAATCAATGGGGATTATTTTTATTCTGCGGTGTCAAAATCGGCGGAGAAGATTTTTTTTTTTTCGAATTTTTGTACAAAAAATGGAAGGAAAGCCTTTAAAGGGTCGAAAACCAAAAGAAGTATTTTCTACGTTAGGGCTCAACATCGAGTGCAGTTATTTTTTTCGCTATTTTTTTCACTTTTAAGGGGCAGATTTGGGGGTATAGTTTCAATTCTACTCTTAGGTGTCCAAATTCAATTGACGTTTTTTTTTTATCATTACGGGTTGAAATCGATGGGCAGATTTTTTTTCTTTCAGGAGTAGAAATTTTTTAAATTTTAGTGATCGAAATCCTCAGAATTTATGTATTCATTTTACTTTTATTGCAGTGATCAAGACCGAGAGAGAGGATTTTTCTTTCCACTCTAAGGTTAAAATCGAGGTGAAGTTTATTTCATTTTCAGGGGTCAAAATCGAAGGGTACGTTTTTTTTTTTACTTTTAGAGGTGAAAACCTGAGGCTATTTTCTCATTATTTCTAGGAGTCAAAATCAAAGGGAACTTTTTTCCACTTTCTTGGTTCAAAATTGACATTGAAGCTTTACTTTCATTTCTAAGAGTCAAAATAAAGTTTTCTCAATTTCACAGCTTGAAACCCTTTTGCTTTCATAGGGTCGATATCGATAAAGTTCTTTCCACTCCCAAAGGTCAAATCAAGGGGGATATTATCTCTCCCTCTTATAGTTTTTACATCAAAACAGGAGTTTTTTTTCACTTTTAGGGTAAAATGGAGAGTAAATTCGTTTTTTTTTGCAGGGAGGGGGGTCTGTTTTTAATTGAAGGGTGGACTTTTTCTCTCTTACCGGTCAAAATCTAACGAGAATTTTCCTTTTTTTTCAACATAAGCCACCCTGTTTCTACATTACCCCTTCTAACAATAGTCTTCTTTTCTTAACATTTCTAACCTTCTCCTTAACATTACGCCCCTTTTTTTCGACATTGTACCGTTATTTTTAAACTTCCAACTTTTTTTAATACCAGGCTCCTCTTTATTTTTACATTTCTTTGGAGATTAGTCCTACTCTTTCCTTACATTAACACCTTGCTCTTACTTTGTCTCCCATGACTCCTTTTCTATATTAGCCTTCCCCTTTTTACATTAGTCAGACCCTTTTTTACATTAGCAGAACATCCTTTTTCATATTAACACCCAACTTTTTCAACATTAGCGCCCGCCTTCTTTCAAACAGTGTAAAGCGAGTTATTAAATCAATTTCAAAAACAAATTAAATTGAATGCTATCTGATTTCCATCTATCAATTTTTGTATTTCTTTTTTGGACAGCAATTTACTCTAGTATTTTAATTCGATCGTGTATCCTTTATGCTGGTACGTCTCATACACCACGAATTTTGCTATAATTGATATTATATATGGGGATTGCACTGCAATGATTAGACTACACAAAGATACTAATAAAATAAAGATTGGGAGAGGAGTAAGACAAGGGGAAATGATATCGGCAAAAACTTTTACCAAGTTTTTTTTTTTTTTAAACAGACTGGAAAACGTGGGAAAATCGAGGATTTCTGAATAATTTAAGATACTGTGTTGATGATGCATTAATATCAAAAACAGTTGAGGATATACAAATCATTTTCAATATTCTTGATAGAGAGAGCGAAAAAAACAGTGTTAGATATGGTCAAAATAAAGACAAAAATAATGTTTAACAATTAAGTCCCGAAAGAGACCATAATATTTGACGCGGAAACCTTACAAGAAGGACAAGCGATAGACCTCGAAGAAGACCATGGAAATGGAATAAGGTAGTGTATAACGGTTGGCTGGAAAGCATTTGATATGAATAGAGATATACTGAAAAGTGAATTGTCAATTTGCTGAAAGAATGAAATACACAATCAATGCGTAACACCTGCTGTGGCGGACGAGAACAAAACCTGGAAACTTACATAACCACTCTAAAACTAGGAGAGCAATGTTTGAAATAACTCTTTCAGATAGAATACGATGAAAATGGATCCAAGAGAGGACTAAGGTGAAGGATATCCTATGAGGAAATCAAGCAACAATAATGGAGATGTGAAAGGGACATAACTGGAAGAATGGACAACAAATGGAAGAAGAGGCTTACCGATCAAAACTCGACACAAGATCGAAAGATAAAAAAGTTCTCAAACGTAATCATGCTCGTCATGGAAGGATATATATACATATATATATATATATATATATATATATATATATATAGAGAGAGAGAGAGAGAGAGAGAGAGAAAGAGAGAGAGAAAGAAAGAAAGAGAGAGAGGGGGTGATAGACTGACAGACTGATAGATGGATAGATAGATAGATAGAATGGAATTAGCTCCCTATTTGAAATGTAACTTCTGTAAATATCGCTCACTTCTTTTCTAGCACTACACTGTATTCCCAATTTCCAATAAGGGGTTTCTTTTTCATATATATATATATATATATATATATATATATATATATATATATAAATATATATATATATATATATGTATATATATTCTCGTGTGTGTGTATGAATGAAATTCACACGTATATAGGTATATGAAATGCATACATACATATCTAAAATTAATATGCATACACATACACACACATACAAACACAAACACACACACACACACACACATATATATATATATATATATATATATATATATATATATATATATATATATATATATATATATGGTTGTGGGTTTATGGTGAGGGAAAAGATGATGAGATATATCATAAACGAATATTATACTAAAAGCTTGACTTACATTGATAATCTAAGTTTAGTGATGATGAATTCACTTACTGTGATTCGCTTATGTCTTCCTCGAGTTTCTAAGCTCAGTGAACCACTCGTCACCTCTAAAAATTGTAGGAGATTCGAGAATGTCACTTCATCCATTTGCGTCTTACAGCCTACTGACAGCAGCATCAGAATCTTGAAATCGTTAGTCTCGCAGAGTTCCTCTCTACGACTAAAAATGTTTCCTTTCACTTTCCTTCACTGTTTAATATTTCATCTTCTGATACCTAGATGCGGATCACAACGTTCGGTTATTCTCTTTTGATCTTACGTAATTACTGTCGAAATCTTACGCGGCTATGACATCTTGAGTGAATGTAAATGACGGATCCGCAACGAAGGTCAGCTAACGACCCTGTTTTGAGTGATTCTTGCGTTGTGTCTCGCCTTGTCTTTTTTTCGCAAATATTTTATCGTTAATTTGAAATCTATAAGAATTTACGTCAGGCACAACTTTTGGTGCGAATCATCGAGATGGCGTCGTGACAAAAAATTTGTTAATATATCTTATCCATAGCGACGTATCTTGGCCGATGTAAGTATATTTGATTTAAACTCTGTAGAAAATGTGAATAGGATCAAAGATCAGGATACAGAGCCGTGCAAAAATGATGAATAGGTGTCTTAATTCATTGACAAAATGGAGTTCCTTTTATTTAGCGTCAAATTCCAGACAATATGATGAAAATGAGTTTTGAGAAGGAATTATGTATTTCGGAAAAAGACAGACAATATACTTGACTGGCGCCGTATTATTTCATATCTTACTTGAGTTCCATTGTGTTAAACGTATTGGCTTCTTCCTTTAGTCGAAAGCTAACATCGGACAACTTAATTATATAATGTATATTGCACGTACACACAGCAGGCACAAAACAGTGTATAATGTATATGCGAGTACAAATGGCAGGTAAAAATTGACTGAAAAATCAATATGCGCGTACACACAGCAGGTATAACATGCTGATAAGTAGGAAGTTGTTTTTGAGATAAGTTGCATAAATGGAATGGCTGAGTATTACGAATCAGTGTCATACGTCAGAATTCGAGTTCAGGTAAACGCCAGGATTTCGAATGGTGATTTTCAAGGCTAACTTTCGCAATGATTTTCCCAACGTAATTTCAGTAAATATAAAGTGTACAAAAATAATATTTTTATTCTCCTCAGAGGCCAAGAGCCACTCCCATCCATTATTATTCAACGTTTTCTATTGACATGTCGTCAATAAAAGCCAAATATGTCTATTTATATTTTGATTGTCTGTCTGGTCTAAGTCCTGTTATTACCCCCAAAATATAATGGATTGCTCTTTCTGAAATACTTCAACACGGCTAATAAAACAATCTTATGTAAAATCCCAATAAGTAAAGCAGTATGTTTGATTGTATGATGGTTGTCTGTTTGGTCAGAGTCCTATTATAACCTTAAAACTATAATGGATTGATTCATATGAAATACTTTATCAGGGTTAATAAAACAATAAAAAGATTGTAAAATGAGATTTTTCCTAGCAATGGGTTTGTTTCCATAGCAATGAAGAATACAATGCAGATTTAATAGACAATTGTGTCACAGAAACGATGAGAGTTTGAAACTAAAAGAAAAGAAAAAAGATAAATGTTAGAGTGGCAGGAAGACAGAATCATTGATTTAGTGTGTGAGTTAGTGAGCTAAAGGAAGAGATTGGTGATCCAGTCTATCTATTTCTCATACTTTCTCTTTTGTCTTTTCTCTAGATGTGACTGATTCTGTAAAAATATTGCCACCAGGTAATCATGCTCAACTTCATGAGAGAATCATGCTCAAGTTCACATGGAGAGATCACATGACACCACAGTATATCAGAAAGGAAACGGTGGTCAGAGACATCATAGAATCCATTAGAAAACTCAAATGGCGATGGGCTGGTCATGTTGCGAGAATGAAAGACAACCGATTGACATCACGACCCACTACATGGATCCTCAGAGACCACATGCGAAATCAAGGCTGACAAAAACCTAGATGGATTAGATAATATCAGAAAATACCGGCTCTACGACGCCCATGATAGAGAAATGTGGTAGATCATGGGGAAGGTCTATGTCCAGCGATGGACGTTAAAAGAATGATGATAAAGAAGGGGAAACAAAGTGGCTAGATTGTTGGAGACGAGTTTGGCCCCATATAGCAGAAATAGACAAAAATGATCAAATACTAAAATAATAATAATAACAATAATAATGATAATAATAATAATGATAATAATAATAATAATCCCAGCAAACACACACAAAAAGAATTTATTAAAACAAAATGGTTCAAAATTTTAAAATAGCTGAATCAAAAAAAGTTCATAGACCAGTGCTTTCTAGAAGAGTCAGATTTGTTAAATTTTGCCATACATTTTTCTTAATTCCTTAGATAAAATAATATCCAAACATACTTTGAAATAGAAAGTGTTATATATTTAATGAAATAAAAGTTTCCACTAGCAGATACTTAAAAAGTGCGCTCATATTTCTTGACCGATACTTGATGTGTATTTTTGTATGTTTTTGCAAGAGTGAAGGAAATTTCATAAAATGTGAGATTGGGCAAAAATGGCCTTTAATGAAGGAGTGGGAAAAAGAAGAGACCTAGCTAATCGTCCTGATGGATTCGACAAAAGGCAAACTGGCTGGTTATACTTTTTCTGACTAGATCTGGTGAACGTTTTCCAATTTATCCAAAGAAAATCTACGATGGCTGTTTGAAAATGTGTTTTACTCAACACTTGATTCGATTTAAATCATCTTTTTATGAACTTGAAGATAACATTTATTGTCAACAATATTTTTCTCGATTACGATTCGGTTAAATAAACGTAATTATAACATATAATGTCAACAGAGATACCGTATAAAAAGGTCTCTAAATCAAGTTTTTGATTCCAGTCAACAGCATATTCGAAAAATTAGATGATTCTTTCAGAGCCTCCAGCAAGGGTTTTTATCTACATTTCAACTATTATGCTAGACTAGATTACCATCCGTAAAAAAAAAAAAAAAAAAAAATTGTTCAACTTATCGTAATCGTAAACCCAAACCTTTTAAACATTCAAATTACGATGATACAGAGAACTACGCTGACTACGTTAGCCTGTCTGATGGTGTGTGCAAGCCTGCACAGGAATGCCCATGAGTGTACGATATCCATGCCAAATAACCTACACTCAAAATATTCAAACAAACTTTTGGCTCGCACCACGTAGTTGTATTTTGTAGTGGATATTTATTAAAGAAAACCCCAAACTAAAACATTCAACGACAGACGTTCATTTATATTCCCCTGAGAAACGCTGGGGTTTCTTGCTTATATATATATATATATATATATATATATATATATATATATATATACACGAAATATTCTTATTTTTTTCAAATCCCAATCAATGAAAGATAGCTGATGAAATACATGTATGTTCGTTTGTTTGTTTTGGTGTTCTGTGCTCCTGGCCATGCCGTTTTGTCTGTGTGCAGAATTGAAAATGGATAGCAATACTCCATTATTCTCTATGTTTTGGGGGCTTTTGTCGAACTTTTTCTATAGGATTTACCTATAACATTGAGATTCTCGAGAATTTTTACAATGAAACTTTGTCAATTTTCATTATTATTTACCTAAAGGCCTTTTACTGGCCATTAACTGGCCAGAAATACGTATTTCGAAATAATGTATTACCTTTGGAGACAAAGGAACTGATGTCAATACTTCGAAACCGTAGTCCGGTACGATGAACGGAAAATGTAGGACCAGTTGGGCATTATATCTACATCGTAGATAGAATGTCCCACAAAGAATAAAATTTCGAATGTTTTTTGTCTGATGATTTCTTCATTGTAGTTCATTTTAATTAAAAGTAACTAAAAGGTAAGTGAGAAAGAATTCTTAATCCGCCACAAAATGGAAATATAAGTTTTTCCTTAGAACATGGGGCACCCTATCACAATATTCATTGAGAACACTTGGAGATATTGCGCCGTGCACATATAGCTACTCTGCAGAAGAAGTGACCGTAAAAAATTCCTGGATCCGCCGTAAAACATAAACATTTCTTCCTTAGTTCACTACTCACCCTTCCACAAATTTATACACCAATATGTACGAAAAGACGACGCAACGATATCGGAATTAAAATAAATAAATGAAAATACGTAGAACAACAATAGCTTGATTCACTAAAATGATATGAACATGAGTTCAGGAGAACAAATCAACTTCCTGAAGAAAGTTTGTTCAGAACAAGATATTCCGGTATAATTTCTGATTAGAACAAAAGAAAATTCTCAAATGATATGATAAGAATCCCAAATGGACGTAATCGCCGAGAAATCGTAATAGTCATGAACTTAGGGTTCAAGTCTACATTATAGTTGTTCAGCATATTGTACCATAATTCTAAAACGTAATGTAACCACCAGAGTTTGTTTTATTGGCTAAGTTAGTTCACGCAGACAATGAGAGGCTAAAAAAAATCTGCCCACCATATCCCGTTTTTGCTGGTTGCTCAGTTACTTTTACACACTTATATACATACATACAGAAACACTGAGATACACAAAAATGATCATTATCATAGAAATTATTGACGAGTATTAATTTCCTCGAAATTTTTTTATGGTTCCCATTACAATTCTTTGACCGTATTCATACATTCATCAATTAATATTATGGATTAGAACGGTAATAATCGAACTTACAAAGCTTTTTATCTCTAAGCCTGTCTTAACGCGACAGTTGCTCTACTTCCCGATTGCAGCCATCAAAATCGAAACCAAATAGCTATTTTTTAAATCCTTCCTGATCAAAAAATTATCACAATCTTTTTTTTTAATGGTAAAAGCCGACGAGAATGATAGAAAAAATTGAAGAAAACGTTCCAAATGATTTGCGAATTATCATCAGAATGATTATAGAATTGTCCCCATTGAGACAGTCCTTCATGTGTATTGGTGGCCACAGCGTTTATTATCTTCAACACTCTCTCGGCCTTCATAAAATATATTGCACCATACGAACGAATGTGCAAAAGACATGCATTTCTTCCATGAACTTCAGTTAACCTTCCAAAAAAAATCGATGGCTGTTTTGCTCAATTTCACCAAACATTTTCAATTGGTATGTGTCTCATTTTTTTTTAATTGATTATTTTTACTAGACAATTGGAAAAAACATATCTATTCAAACCGATGTGTGACAGGAAACTGAAGACTTCAGCATATTTCAACTTTCAGTGTTCGGCTTTGCTTGCTTATTGGTCAATGCATACAACATGGTTTGCGCATGTACGTAGTAGTCCAACTTTTTCTACCAAGTCTCATTATTTAATATATATATATATATATATATATATATATATATATATATATATACATATATATATACATATATATATATGTGTGTGTGTGTGTGTGTGTGTGTGTGTGTGTATGTGTATATATTCAAATTAAGATCTAACATTATTTGTATATATTCATCAATTTATAGATAGATACATGTTGATACCGATCCATCTGTCCAGCTGCATTTCAAGATCGATGCATACATTTATATATTTGTATGAATAAGTAATATAAGACATATAGATTGATAGATATATAGATAGATGGATAGATAAATAGATACGTTTACGATTATAAGTACGCACGAAGATATAGATGATTATTTCTGTCTCTATTAATAAACTCATTAATTAAGCTTGATTAGTGAGCACAGCAATACTGAAATGAATATAAAGCTTCAAATTTACATTTATATAAGTGTTCCTTCTTCACGTACTTCTTAGATGATTCTTTTGTTTCCACATGCTGCACAATATATATATATATCAATATATATATATATATATATATATGTTTATATATATATGTATATACATGTTTATATAAATACAGTTTTTATAGAAGCACACACATTATGTATATATATATATACACATATATATATCAATATATATATATATATATATATATGTTTATATATATATGTATATACATGTTTATATAAATACAGTTTTTATAGAAGCATACACATTATATATATATATACATATATATATAAATATATATATATATATATATATTTATATATATATATATATGAGTAATTTGTGTATGTACGTGCGTCTGTGTGTGTGTGAGAGTATCTCTCTCTCTCTCTCTCTCTCTCTCTCTCTATATATATATATATATATATATATATATATATATATATATATATATATAAAGATAGAGAATAAACGAGTAAAGAAAATGGGGAATTGAACCTACGATCGATAGGGTAACCAATTCAACGTAGCGTTGCACTTACCACTAAGCTAAACAGCCCCCTGTAATGCAAAGGCCCAAATAAATGCTTTCACTCAAAATTCTCGTTTTTGTTCGTTCATTGTCTATATCTGCTCTATTTGTTTCTTTCACCGTGGACAATTATATCAGTGAGAAATGGATATATGTAATCCGAATGAAACGGTTATAAATCCTGTTATATCATTTCAGAAACCCTACTTGAAATTATCTCTCGTTATCGCGCGGTGAACACATCATTTGGCCTAGACAACGAAAATAGAATAAACAAGCAAAGAAAATGGTGCTGCTGCACGAATCGAACTTACGATATCAACATGTGTAAGATAAGTTTTTCTGCAATAGGATGACGTGTGCGCGTGAAAGATGATTAGATTAGGCGGGATGTTCTAATGGATATATGCGTGCCTCCTTTGGTTTAAACCAATCAGTTATTCTTTGAATAGGAGTTCTATAAGATGAAGTCCCATTTTATTTCACATTAAAAACATGTCCACACTTACATCTCCTCTGACATACATTATACATATAATACATTTATATACAAATTCGCCAATGAACACATACTCTAATGTCCATTTGGCAAGAGATAAACTAGTTACGGGTCGGCACCAGGAGATGGCTAGGGAGGAGTCAGTAAATGGTAGGGCGTTCAACACATAACAATAACTGCTGTGTTTTAGTCACTGGCTCTTCATTCGTTCACTGGCTCGTTGAAGCGTGCCTTCCACGCCTGGCTTGCGTTCTGTCTCTGCCGAACAAACAGTTAACCAAGATCCTATCTTCTCTCCGCCGATTGTTCATTAACCGAGCATCTCGGCGAGAAATCCACTTTCTTTTCTTAAAAATCTAATGACGTGCCTCTACACACAAAAAGGGATAATGTCTCCCACTTCACTGTCAACATCACCTAATGATCAAGCGCTGTAATGCTAATCATCTAAGAATGTTGCTCCAGTAATGAAATGAATGTGGGGACAAGAGAGAGAGAGAGAGAGAGAGAGAGAGAGAGAGAGAGAGAGAGAGAGAGAGAGAGAGTAAGAAACGACGATTCATGAAACAAAAAAAAATGGAAAAGTCAACAAAAACCTTCTCCATATCATCATCATCATTAGTCACCTCCACCTGCTACATCAAATCCTTTTTATTCATAAACGCTAAGACACAAAAAGACCCTGTCAATTCTGCATATCATTTTAAAGGAAAGTAGCGAGAAAGAAGAGCCGGCATTTGCCGGACTGACATAGTAATAACGGAGCTTAAGTGGAGGTTGGGTATTTGTCTCATGAACTTGTAATGAATCATCAGAAATTCAAATCGTTCTCATCCAGAATTAAGAATATGGATAAATAAAGTATTGTACCTTCTCCTCTTCGAATTCCCTCTTGCTATCGCTCCCTCCTTTGCTCTCCTCCCTTTTTTAGTCTCTCTCTCTCACTTTTCCAGTGAGCCAAATGTCGTGAAACCTTCGTGTATCAAGGCAAGCAGCAATTATTTCTATATCGCGAACGAATAGAACATTAAAAATGAACATTTTTATGGTAGATTTTTTTCTGTTCACACTGTCAGTTTCTTGTCAAATTTGCCTCGTTTTAACTTATGATTGCTGCGATTACAATACTGAAGATTGAACAACTTTACCTTTTCGATACGTAAACATAGGCACTTTTCAAATTAATGTGTTGAACTCTTTTCCTCTCCAACAGACATTTATTGCTAATGGGAATAAATCTCACTAAATTCGTAACTCATTCGTAGGACACGACGACATTTTGAACACATTCAATGATCGATAAATTTACGAAAAGTCACAGTCTACTGTAGTGATTTCGATCCTCGATAGGAGTTCCATATCGGCGGCCTTGTGACGTTATCTGAATTCACTGAGTATCCAACGATGCCTCATCGTGTAGTGATGGCGAACAAGGTATTTTTATGGATGCATACTCACTGTGTGATTTACTTTGATTTTAATTCAACTCAGTACGGCAAATGGACACAAGTGAGGGGCGGCCATTGAGGAATGAACATACTATTGTAATGATCTGCCAGACAAGCTTGCTCACAAACGTCCCACGAATTCATCTCCAGACTATATTTCTCCGTTTTGTAGGGGGAAACAAAAGAACAGTTCTATTCACTATGCTGCAATTTACCTTAACTTCATGCATAACGATTAATATAAAAGGAAATGGACTCTCAGTTTGTGAAACATGGTCAGTAAGCCAATAAGATACATTAAAAGAAAAATGATTTCAAGAAATATGTGTCAAGTCGCATTGTGTAAGCTAGCAAACATAAATTTATTATATAAATGTTGGTAAAGACGCGTGTCTGACTTCATGCACTAATCTATAATGGAGCGCAAATTGTTATGTATAGGAATAGACAAAAATCCCCCCAAGTATATGCAAGCATACACGTATAATCACAAAATTCGATGCTGAATACGGAAACCACTTTCTTCCCCAATCCTTCGTTATTCTTATAATCGCTAACACACCATCTATATCCCAACTCCATCTACCACCGTTCTTTATCGCAGACTTCATTCTAAAAATACGTACTCAGAGGAAGAGTAATAAATATGGTCAGTGAAACACATAAACTTGCATGATCGTTGTGCATACTTATAATAACACGGACTCATAGACTTGGATTCTAATGTCTGGGCAAACGCGTCCACCAAAAATTTCACCTACACAATAGAAAAACTTGCCATGAGGTTGGGTGTCTATTATATGACAGGTTAACTCTGGGTGAGTACACAACCATTGTTTCTCCATGACTGGTCTCCTGGTCGGCTCAATACCAGCATCCAACGATTTAATGACCCAGATGCAGTCCAATTTAATTAAAAGCTCTCTCGCCACAACAGCAGCACCTTTTCCATCGACAGAACCTCGGAGTCGGTCGGTGGTGGGTATCATGGAATAAATTCCATCATGTTTGAGGGATTATCAGCCGGACTGGCTGTCCTGCCTAGGCTCGCCGGGGAATTACAGCTGTCAATAGAATTGACGCTTAATCTCCTGACCTGAAAATTATTTTACACTCGTTAATAGAAGTTTCACTTGATACTGAATGTACAGCGATGGCGACTGGCGTCAGGGTATTGTGTCTGCTTGTCCATCACGCTTCACTTTTTCCCCTCTTCGTTTAAAGAAACGGTTAATAGGGCCGGGATCTATGCTTGTGTCCAGAGATGGTAGTACGATGCTTGGTTTTTACAACGTTACTTTGATCGTACTTTTTTCCCTCTCAAAATAGTGATTGGTAAGCATAAAACAGTAGTCATTGCCCTTTTTTTGCTTCTTACAAATTTTCCAACAAATCTGCGGTTCGCAAGTTTAAATTTTAAAACCAGTACTCTATTCCAAAGTAAGTTTCATAAACGGTACAGTAACATTATAATTATTTGCAATTTCACACCAGTTGCCAGGTGGTTACCGTTGGAGCTTGAGTGACACCAAGTCGCCTCAAGTCTCCAGCCTTCCTCTTCACACTTTCATAGTCCACAGCAATACAGTTTCACACCAGTTGCCAGGTGGTAATCGCTGAAGACTGAGTGACAGCAAGTTTCCTCAGGTCTCCAGCCCACATCTCATCTTTCCCTCGCCTATCATCCCAGTGCTGAGGTTCAAACCTCCGTTACCCTTTGGATGGGTTTTTTTCCTCTTTCCTCCTCTGTTAGGCCACCGCTAACATTTAGGGTCGTAGATCTGATATTTCTTGTACTTTCCTCAGCATCTATGCAGTTCCTAGACGTGCTGTCGTCTCAATCCTTCCTTTTATCCCGAATTCCTCTAATCTCGCCCTCAATGTACGGTTATTATTATTATTATTATTATTATTATTATTATTATTATTATTATTATTATTATTATTATTATTATTATTATTATTATTATTATTATTATCATCATCATTATTATTATCATAATTATTTGGAATCTCACACCAGTTGCCTGGTGGTAACCTCTGGAGTTTGAGTGACAGCAAGTCTCCTCAAGTCTCCAGCCCTCCTCTCCTAGTACTCATAGGTCGCAGTAATTCTACGATTTACAGTTTCACACCGGTTGCCCAATGGTTATCGCTGAAGGCTGCGTGACAATAAGTCTCCTCAGGTCTTCAGCTAACGTCTCCTCTCTCTTTCGCATATCTTGACAGAGCTACAATTCGTTGCAGTACTTATATCTCTAGTACCTTCCTCAGTATCCGTGCAGTTCCCAATAGTGCTGTGGTCTGTACGGTCTCTATCCTTCCCCTAATCCCGATCTCCTCCAGTCTCTCCCTCAGCGTTTTGGGGACAGTTCCTAGTGCGCCCACTATGGCCGGTACTACCCTGGTTTTCATGTTCCACATTTTCCTTAACCCCCTTGCTAGGTCCTGGTATTTTTCCCTTTTTTCACCCTCCTTCTTTTTTACTCTATGGTCTGCAGGTACAGCAACGTCTACTATTTGGCAGGCCTTCCTTTTTTTGTTTACTATTACTAAGTCCGGTCTTCTTGCCTGGATGAGGTGGTCAGTTTGGATGTCAAAGTCCCACAGTAGTTTGTGGTTGTCATTCTCCAAAACTGCCTCTGGCTTGTGCTGATACCACTTTTCCACATGGTTGAATCCCATTTGTTTGCTTAGTTCCCAGTGTATCATCGTTGCTACTCTATCGTGTCTACGCTTATATTCCTTCTGGATGAGTTGACTACATTCACTAGTTATGTGGTTTACTGTCTCATCTCTTTCACCGCACATGCGGCATTTGCTGTTTGTCTGTATTCTGTCGATTTTTGTTTTTATGTAGTTTGTCCTTATGCTTTTGTTTTGGGCTGCCATGATGAGCGATTCTGTTTCTCTCTTAAGGTTCCCCTTTCGTAACCACGTCCATGATTTCTCGTCTGCTATATCTTGTATCCGTCTTTTAAACTCGCCGTACAATTTTTTCCCTTCCCATCTTTCTTTTCTTGTTTGCTGTACTGTTCCATTGTTTTCTACTTTATTGCTTGTTGCACTATCTCTCGCGCTCATTATTATTATTGTTGTTGTTGGTGTTGTTGTTATTATTATTATTATTATTATTATTATTATTATTATTATTATTATTATACCTGGCCAAAATCAGATCAGCATCATCAGAAAAAAAATGAATCTATCAAGATGCTCCAAGATCTGGCAGAGACTGCACTCGCGTTGATTAGGCGCCCACACTATCACGAAAAACAAAGAAGCCTGGTGGTATCGTGAGGTAATGCTGGACATCCCAGGGTGAGTCGTATTCATCATAGTAACCTATAAACTGAGCTCGTGCCTGCACACACACAAACGTTTTGTCACCAGTGCATAAAGGAAATAAAATTGCGCACAAAAGATTACAAGTTCTCTAAGTAGTTCACTAAATCTTTATCGAAAAATATTGATTAGCTCTATCAAATTCAAGAGCACGCATATACTTTTGCCCACGGAAAAATAATTCGTGCATCATAAGGATTTTTGTGCACTCTGACAACTAGAAATTAAAGGAAACTAGTATTTATGCTCCGGCCACAAAACTGTGCCTGACCCCAGGGTCATCATCTGATGAAGATTATGTTGAGTGCCTGGCCGTTTTTGTTTTTTTTTTTCACTGCTGTACTTGAATGGATTAATTTATTTAACTTTTTATCAAGTGGATGCCGAAGTTCGACATTTAAAAAAAATGTTTTTGCTGCTATTGTGTGAGGTTTACCATTAAGTATCTACGATAGTTTTGCGACCTGTACTTTGATAGCAACTAATCTACTTGTGTTAGTCGTTTGATAGAAAATAATTCAATTGGATTTGAAGGACTGCTTCTCTGGGAAATATAGATGTAGAAATATGATAGAAGTTTAATACAGAAATTATCACATAGAATTGATTTATTTCAAGAAGAAACAACAATGAATTAAGCTATGCCGATAAGTCGTTCCTGGAGTTCAAAGGTTGATTTCAATGCTAAAGTATTACGTGGTCTACTGTTAAGTTTCTACTGCAGTATGTAACCTACTGTTAGGCAGTAATTATAATGTTCTACTCGGAGTCACCGGATTCTAAACAACAAAACTCATCTGTTAACCTGTCAATCCAAACAGAAAAGCAATTTCAAAACACGGTTACAATTTAAAACTGATAGTCTGTTTCGACGTGTGAACTCCTAATGCCAACAGTGATTAAAATGATTTCTCAATCTTGAGAAAAAAAATTCTATATAAAAATTGAAATGAGATAAAAACTGAAGTTATGATGTGAAAATGGATTTATTTTTAACAGAAACATCATAGGATTAAGTATTGGCCATGAGCTGTTCGTAAAGTTCAAAGGTTGATTTAAATTTCCGTTGTATTAAAAGAGTCGTAAAGACAAGACTGGACTAGACCATGCTTGACAAAAAACAATTGCTCATTTAAACATAGTGTGTATGTTCAGGGGTTAGGGTTAGGGGATGTTAACTTCCTTAGTTGAATGCAGTGTTTAGGGTAGCACACATACACCGGTTTACGTTGGTAGATAGAGCACAATTCGATATACCGCAGGCTTAGACTGGTAGAGCGCGTACATTTCCATAGGCCGCATGCTACAGTAGCACATGAATTCCAAGCATCATTACTCAGTCCTAAAACAATTTTCTCTGGCCCTTATGACTTAGCAACACATTCGACAAGAATTACGTGTTCCATTATGAAAGAACATTCCCAATTTTGATTCGATTAATTCTTCGAGGAATTTTCCAATATCTTGAACCACTTGGAAAAGCAAATAAGAAGTGTCACATGGTGCAAAATAAGTAATAATCAGAAGGTGATAGGTCTGGAAAATACGCTGCTTGTAGAGCAAATTATTATCTGAGCTCCTTTGCCGTTTGTTGCGTTGCATTAGTAACACAAGGAAGGGCGTTTTCATGCATCAGTATCATCGGCTGAGTCTCTTAAACAGGCAAATAATCTCTCTTTCAATACTTCGTTAGAACAAACAAATTGCTCTCTGTGACATTGCATAGAATCACTTTATCCAAGTTCAAGCAATTCGTAGAAAAGTATTCATTTTAGCACCAAATACAGAAGCTGGTATTTCCCTCATTTGTTTCTACTTAGGTTGAATGTTCCAGACTATCCAAGAACTTGGCCCGGCTTTTTCTCAGTTTTGCATTCTCGTCATTAATTGCCAGTTCTTGTCTTGTCTACAAATTATGTTTTGTGTCGAGCAAGAAAAAGACAAGTATTTTAACACTTACCAATGTTTTTTTTTGCGCAAGTTCACGCCGAATCCTTTTACGTAGCTTCTGAAATCCTACAGTCGACGTACTACTGTTGACTGACAGCAAAAGCAATAACACACTGATTAAACTTCAAAGACTCTTCTAAAACTCCCGTGACATTATACGAAAATAGAACGAATATCTTTCGCATCAACCGAGAATATAGAGCCGTAATATGTGTAAGAATTATCAAACAAGTATGATAGCAGTTTCATTCATATATAGTGACGAAGTAAATTCTATCGATGGGAATAAAAAGATAATCACAAATGAATTCCGAGTCATGTATTTCAAGCCCGAACATTTCAGAAAAGCTTCGAGTTAAGCGCTACTTTAGCACTTCACAAGTAAGAATCAGGGAGTCGTTTTCAGTACCTACAAAGCAAACATAAAAACAGTTGAGCTAGTCTGCGCATTGTATATCAAAAAACAGGAAAATGGATGAATCGGTGTCCAGAATTGACGTAAACACGGCTAAACGTTAAGGATATTGCATGCACAGTGTTATATTACTTAAGCATAATCATGGTCGATATCATCAATCTGCTATAATATCACAGAACAGGGAAAGGATAATGGCAACTGTTCGATACGGGAAAACAATCCATAGAACCGTGATAAACTAGGAATGAGTAAGGGGTTCAACGTTAAAGAACAAGAACTACAAGTTCAACAATGTCTTCAGCATTTTTACATCTATTTCTTTCTAAGTGTTTGTATCAATGATTAGGATCATACAATTAGTGACGAACTTTCTGGCAAGGGATTTCTTAGCGATACTTAATAACTAGCAACTTTTGTTCTATATATGAAAATATGTACAAAGAACAAAACACAAGTATTCAACAAAAAACAAATGCAAATATGAACATTTTAAAAAAATCTCTCTCTCAATGAGTATTTTTTTTCATTTTTTTTTTGAGAGAATTTATACTTACATGAAAAAAATCATAAGCTGCACATTAGTATTGAAAAAAAGGTCTACTTATGTTATGCTTTCTGATGTGACTGGAAATTTGCAAAGAGGAGAGAGAGACAATTGAGCCTTTGCGTCCTACGTCGACTCTCCTCAGCAACCAAAGAGGACAAAGAGAGAAACGGTACCCTAGATTAGCCGGAAGGTTTCTCCTATATTTCGAGTCAATCTAACCTGAAACAGTCAAAAGAGTCACGAATCTTTCGTCACTTCGTGACAAAAGGAAAAAGGGGATGGAGGGGAGGGAGAAATGTATGAAGATGAGAGACTGGCTTCCAAAGCGAAGAAATAAAAGAAGAGGTAGATCTTGTGATTGAGTTTTTCAATAAAAAATGATCTCTGATTTCAAAGGGATTATAAAGGAAGCAGCAGTGATAGTACTAGCAGTATAACTAGTTGTGGCAGAAGTAGCAGGAGGATACATATAGTGTCTCAAAAGGTCTGGACTAAGTTTCGCATTAATCCAACATGATACAACTGGGAAAAAATATTCCTTATATTTGGGACCAGCAGACCCTACGACAGACCAACTGACCGTAATAGAGATAGGTATTCGTATATATAAACTAGCAAGAGAAATTGAAAGAAAAATAGAAATTATAACAAACGATAAGCCTTAGATATACTTATTTAGACGCCATCAAAAATGAAGAGCAGAATCTCCAAAAATTAGGCCCGGAATAAATGCATCAGAAATAATGACGTCATTGCTAAAATTTAAATCACTCAATAAATATCCAATATTATGGTTTTTAAGGGAGGAAAAAGAGAAAACTGTAAGCTGCATTATGAGGGAATGCCATACGCTGGCCGAGAGGGAATATTTGAAGAAACAGGTCAAAGTAAGGGTAGTGAGATATTGGTGCACCCCATGTATACACAGATATCCTTAGTCGTACTGAATTAGGGGCTGTACTAAAAAATAAGACGTGTAGGTCTGGGGCTCTGAGATTTTGACAAAGCACCTCCATCCAAGTTCTGGTTATTGTGAGCAAGAAAAAGAGATTCTATTATATCGAGTATATGGCTGTGAAGATCAACGAAGGCGAAAGGAAAAGAATACCAAGATGCTGAAGACCAACAGAAGGATTGATAAATCTATGGAACAAAGTCAAGCCTATGATGATCGGTGTCACTGAGCCTGTTCAAAGGAGGAGCGACTAGAAGAGCTCAGGAAATGTTGAGAATGTCAAGCTTTAATACTGGGGAAGGTTCTTGAAATATGATGAGACATGTTGTGATTGCTCTACGTCAATCACCAGACACCTTGGGATAAACGTGTAAATCTATGAGAAAAATGAGATCATTTGCAGATTGATTGTTAGTGAAATCATTTTTCTAGTACTGCTGGTAAATACGCTTCTCAATTGGCACTTCATGAATCAGGTTTAGCGCAAGTGTTAGTTTAGTCTAACAAATGAGAGAAATAATAATCTGACGAGTTGTCAGAATCATGAAGAATGGCACTTTGTCGAGTAATAAATGTAGCTATTTAAGACATCTGCAAAATAAAACTGAATGAAAAGCTGGATAAGTATCAGAATCTTGTCAGGGAGATGAAAAAAATATTGTAACTGAACACGAGAGAGAATCCATACCATCTAGACAACAGAATTACTGAATAGAGTCAGGATATCGAGGAGAATGTTTGAGTATTATGGAGTATTGCCGTCTTTCAATCTCTGGTGTTACCCAACAGTCTCTACTGGTGTAAAAATTTAACGAATAAAAGCAATAAATTCCACTCAAGCTACTATTCCGATTGAGGATGAGTGATGCATATATAATAAACAAAGAATAATTGAAATATCTTTAAAAAATAAAAGTATTTATCTATTAGAATGAAATAAGCCTTGTGCATATGTATGATAAAGTTTAGTCAATATTCAAACTTTTTAGTTCAGCTCAGTTAGAGAGACAGCCTCTAAGCAGCCAGCTGGTTATGAATCCAATCATGGTTGGAGGATTGTTCTTGTTGTTCCTGTTATAGTAAGAAAACAAAGTCGACTGATATATGACAATGAATATATATATTTGATTAGTTGATACTTTCTGGGGGAAAAAAATCACTGAAATTGATTTTTGAATTCCATAACTTGGATTGTTGAAATTCATTGAAAAAGATATGGCTTAAAATGCCCTCATCCGAAGAGGTTTTTTTATCAGCGTTTGTTATCAGCTGGAAAAAGGCATCCAAGCAAAATAAGAATCAACATTAATAACTCAACTGGGTTTTTTTTATCATTTTATTTCTTTTACTTATATCTGAACTAATAAATCTGTTTGTTTTCGTGCTTCAGCATTTGACGTCCGTGTACATAACTTTCTATAACTTCTCCGAGGTTTTCAGCTTAGCCACACGCATACAATGATATCTTGGCTAATCCTCCTCCGCTACACAGTGGCGTGAATCTAAAGATAAATAAGAAGCAATTCTTTTGTTGTAAGATTATTCATAAAATAGGAATATACATAATGCGGGCTAATGCTGGAATGAATAATGAGAGATCGTCTAGCGTTTATGCAAGTCTCTTGGTATGACCGTTTCCCTCTCCTGGCACATACAATAGGCGTTATCGATACATTGGATAAATCCAATGATTCGGGTTAAAAAATATCAACTACCTGAGCTGAAATCTTGTTGGTTTGCTCATCCAGTTCTAATCTACACATTTTCTGAAAATCATGAGACTCCAGAGATATTCTCAGGTGAAGACCTGGTTTATCAATAAAACTTCAAAACAATCAATTTAGATGTCATACTTGTAGAAACCCTCTATGTTTGTACTACTCTTGTTTTGGTCAGATCTGAAGAGAAGTAACTTTTACAATTTCCAACAAAATATTCTAGAAAATCTGTTGTAGTGAGTTCGATCCTCACAAGGTACACTGTGAAGTGATCGGTTGCCAAAATTGTTTCATAAAAAAATATAAGTTTATTCCGCCATCCAAAAGTAGAGCATTCCCATTAAAACATTTCGAAAGCTAAAATGGCATTGTAGTGAGCAGTTTAGCTGAAATTTCAAGCCGATTGTGCATTTTGTAATACGAACATATACTTCGGTGCTCTTATAGCAAAAGGTATTAAAATGGATTTTGAACCCTCATCTTAAATATGCAGTCCATGACAGGCATTTCGAAATGGCTGCCAGTAACGACTGTTTTCAGATCAATTTTCGTATTAGCTATTAATATGATATTGCAGGCATAAATAGTTGACTTATGTGCCATACATAGTTTTGGTGGATTGTCTGTTGCATGAGAAATGCAAGTCATTGAAGGTTCAAAATGCAGCCATGACTGGTATGAAAATTGTAATTGTAATACATTTGTGTTGACTAATCTGATATGGGTGATTTCGATGTTAAATCATATATTTTTTTATGATTCTGGATTCAAAATTAGAACTATAGAATTTTTTGGAAACTCCCTCTTATCTCACAATTCAAAATGAACACCATATATGGGGTCAGTTGCTGGTGTCTATGTAAGAACCATCGTAACCCTGGAGGTGGGGCTGCTCAGTGACACCTGATTGTTATAACCCTTCCGGACATGCCCATCAGATTCAGGCCAGTCCAGCTGATTTATGCAAATAAGTAAGAAAAGTTGCGTTTGTGCTAGTCCAAAAAGATGCCTCAGTTTTGTTACTGCAAAGGGAAGCGTTGAATGGACCTTCATGTAATTGACAATACCTTTACGTTGTTCCTAATGGTTTATCTTGAGAGTAAAAATAGTGAAATGGAGTTTCGAATGACTTCAAGGTATTATCCAAACGACGATTCCCCAAAACAATGAATGCTAAATAAATTCAGCTAATTCTGTCCTCAGTATCATTTCATAACTAACCAAGTGACCCTTCGGGAGAAAGGTGGAAATATTTTGATCTTTCGCTCTTGGTGGGGACTAACATAACACGTGTCGTGCCGTCTTGAAAGTTTTACAGCTGTAAAGACTTAATGCTTCAAGACTGAAAAACTTTCCATGTTAAGAGAAAAGAAAATAAGCAACATCTCTTGTGCATAAAGTAAACTATATATTGCGTTCCAGATTATATATATATATATATATATATATATATATATATATATATATATATATATATATATATATATATATATATATATATATATATATATATATATATATATATATATATATATATAAAGTTTTCCAGTCTTGCAGTATTTAAGTTATAACCAACGAGTAAATATGCTGCATAAAGAATTTGGGGGGAGGGTCTCTTTATTAGTTTATCTAATTTAAGGTATTGATATAAATTATTCAGTAAATAACTATTACTCAAAAGATGTTCAAAGGAATTACTTTTTTTTTTTTTTACACAGAATACAATCTTTTGGTAATATAAGTGGGATTTTCTTGTAGGGATTATCAGTTGTTTACCATGGAACTGTTTTGGGGTATTTTAAAATAAAACAGTTATTTTATCATCATTACCCAGCAGGGCCGATCCAGCATTACGTCCACCATTCAGCCGACGGGAGATCAGTAAATAGTACTGCGGATAATACTTGCATGTTCCATCCCGGTGCGTGTGTGTGATCACTTGCGTGTATATATATATATATATATATATATATATATATATATATATATATATATATATATATATATATATATGTGTGTGTGTGTGTGTGTGTGTGTGTGTGTGTGTGTGTGTGTGCGAGTGTGTGTGTGGGTGGGCACGCACTTTCAAAGCAAACTGGACTTGGGAAAGACCACGTATGGTTGGAAATACTGAAAGTACTACAAAGATAAATAAAATAGAATAAAATACGCCGTGAATTTTATTCATTTCTTTGAACTAGCGATAAAGAATATCATTTGGAAACTGGAAAAACTCCAGAGCAATTGAACCGACAAATTATCGATATTATTTATTATACTCAATATATATATATATATATATATATATATATATATATATATATATATATATATATATATATATATATATATATATATATATATGTATATATATATATATATTGAGAGAGAGAGAGAGAAAGTGGGGGAGGGAGGGATATGTAAAGAGAGGGACAGAGGGAGGGGAAAGGGGAGAGATCGAGATGGATCACTTTTCTCATGAAGTCATGTAATAGAAATTAATATATATGTCTGAATTTTTTATCACAAACAATAACTAGTTGGTTAAATAAACACCAAGTAATATTAGAACTGTCTCCGTATCAGAATAAAAATTCAATGTGAACTTTATTGATTTCATCAATGTCACTGCCCCTGTCGTTAGAACTTTGTGAAACGGAATTTCTTTCGAATTGCAAGAAGGTGCAATCGGTGAATCCCAAGGACAGGGTATGTATGAACACGTCCAGTCCAAGAGAAGTTGTTAATTGAGTTGCTTTAACAGTTTGTGGATGTCAATTTGCTAATTAGAAATCCGCTGCCATCAGCGGCTGACACTGAATTAAGCACGTTTGCAGGTCGACTGCGACAAGTTTAATGGTGTTTGTAATCTACAATTAATCGTCTGTCCTTTTGTCAACACATCGTAGAAGTCTTCTCTTGGTTTTGAGAAAACTGCCTGACTTGAACATACACGCACGCTCAAACACACACACGGACATATATATGTATATATGAGAAATGGACCTGTGTGTCTCACCACTGATACTGCTAATTTGTTCATTCTTTTTTTTCTAAATTCTGTTATTTATCTTAGTCACAAATATCTTTCTTTTTCTCCTAAAGGTTTTCCTTTTATTTTCTCTTTCATTTCTTCCTGTGTTATTGAGTCACATTCGAGATCTCTTAGGTATTTATAACGGCCTTGTGGGGTTAATTCGCTTATGTCTGTTGTTGTCCGGTTAATTGATTCTTTTGGACATTATAAGCTCCCCCCCACTGCACACCACCACACAATTTTATATCCGAAACCCCACACCAATGTCATCATTGTATACTTCAATTTCGTTGAACAACATTTCAAGTTCCTCCCTGTATTTTGCAAGTAGCTTTATATCGTTCATGTCCATGCAGTGGTAGTCTTTTCCCCTTTTGCTTTTGAGAATCGGTATCCTTTGCTGTTTTTTTAATATTTTGTTTAGTGGTACCATAGTTAGTACAAATAGTAGTGGGTAAGAGAATCCTTTTTGTACTCATATCTGCAAAGTTTTCCCCTGTAGCTGTCAAGTATATTACGCAGTTTTCATAGATTAGTCTGTGAATCTCACTGATGATACGCTGATCTCGGATATCCAGAGGCATTCGAGTATGTAGTTACGTGGCATAATGTCGTATGTTTTTTTTTTTTGTAATCGATCCATTGCATTGCAGCATTTTTCTTCTTTTCCTCACTTCTTTTAGAATCATCTGGCTAAAGTATCCTAAAACATTCGCTCCTTTGATTCTTTTCCTACACCTTTTTCTGGTTTTCTGGTAAGTGTCCTTTTCTTTCCACGGAAATATACATTGTCTCTGTTCAGTCAGAATTTTCTATACCAGTAGTAGGCACGTGATTGGTCTAAAGTTGCTTGGTTGTTTTCCTATTTCCATGGGGGACATTATTTCCCTAATCCTTTAGTCTAGAACCTCGCTTTTACCGAGGCAACTTTGGAGTCGATTGATCAGTTTGTCAGAATTATCGGTGGATATCACCAGGTCCCAATGCTCTCCAGATGGTAAATTTTCCGAAAGATTCTTCTTCTTCTTCTTCTTCTTCTTCTTCTTCTTATTATTATTATTATTATTATTATTATTATTATTATTATTATTATTATTACACTAGTTGCCTGAGGGTCGCAGCTGGACACTGAGAGACAGCAAATCTCTTCAAGTCTCCAGCCCTCCTCTTCAAACCCTCACAATCCACACTAATGCTGTGGTTTATGGTTTCACACCAGTTGCGCTGAAATCTGAATGACATTGAGTCTCCCGAGGTCTTGACTCCTTCTCTCATATACAACTATGACATTTATCGTCTCCACCATGCTTTTTCTTAGCTCTTAGGCCATTGCTACCAGCTGGGGGTCGTGTGTCTAAGGATCCCAGTACTCTCCTCACTATTTGTGTAGTCCCCTGTAGCGCTTTTGTCTGTATAGTCTTAATCCCCACCTCTTATTCCACCAATTTTGTTTCCAGTGTCCGTGGTACGGTTCCAAGTGCACTTACCATTACTGGAACTGCGCTGAGTTTGATGTTCCACATGTTCTTCAGTTCCCTTGCAAGGTCCTGGGATTCTCCCTTGTTTTTCATTCTCTTTTGCATTTACTCTGTGATCTGTAGATTATTTGGCAGGTTCCCCTTCCCTTGTCGACAATTACCAGTTCCGATCTTCTCGCTTCGAAGTCCTAGAGTAATTTGTGACTTCCATTTTCCTAGGCTCTCTCCGGATGTGCTGATACCAATTGTCTGCATGGTTAAATTCTATTCGTTTGTTCAGTTTCCAGGGTACACCTGTTGTCATCCTGTCGCGTCAGTTCTTATACTCATTCTAGGCTAATTGATTTCACTCACTGGTGATGTGGTTAACGGGCGTATCCCTTCCCCCACACGGTGGTATTTGCTGTTTGTTGGATTCTGTCAATTTTTGCCTTGATATAGCTTGTCTTGATGCATGGGTGGGTGGGTGGCTGCCATGATGAGTGATTCTATTTCTCTCTTTGGGTTTCCTTTGCGTAGCCGTGTCTATGATCTCTTGTCTGTGACATTTTGCATTCATCTTTTGAATTCTCCGTATTGTATAGTTTTTTTCTGTTCCCATTATCTTCCCATGTTTGTAGTGCTGCTCTTCAATTTGCTACTTTTTTGTTGCTTGTTGCCCAGTTTGGGGCACTTTCTATAATGTCTTCACTATTTGCTTGCACATACTTTTATAATCCTGTTCTAAACACAGTCTTCTATGCTGATGAGTCCTCTATCGCTTTCTTTCCTCTTTACCTAGAGTCTATCTCTGTCATCTCTGGGTTGTTAGGCCTTGCTCATTGTCATAAGCTTTCTTGTTTGCCTGTCTATTGATTGAAGTTCGTTTTTTGTACATACACGAAAGGACCCTGTATATCTTACTACTGATATGGCCTACGTATTCATTCCTTTCATCTAATTCCTGCTATTCAGAGAAGTCTCAAATATTTTTCTTATTCTCTTAAAGTATTTTCTTCTTATTTTCTCTTTCATTTCACATTCGAGACTTCCAAGGTATTTAAATCTGTCTTGTCATGATCAATGTTTCATTCTGAACATCATCCCAATGTCATCACTGTATTCTTTTTATTAAATGTTCAATATTTTGAGCTCTACCCTGTGGTTTGTAAGTAGTTTTATATCTTTCATGTACATTTGACGGTTAACTTCCCTCTTTGTTTCGGAGAATTGGTATCCTTTGCTGTTCTTCATTATTCCGTTGAGTGGTATCATAATTAGAACAAATCGCTGTAGAGTCTCCCTGGAAGAGACCCCCTTTTTACTCTCATCCATGTTATATCTGTCATTATTATTATTATTATTATTATTATTATTATTATTATTATTATTATTATTAATCTCACACCAGTTGCCTGGTGGTAACCGCTGGAGTTTGAGTGACAGCAAGTCTCCTCAAGTCTCCAGCCCTCCTCTCCTACTACTCATAGGTCGCAGTAATTCTACGATTTACAGTTTCACACCGGTTGCCCAGTGGTTATCGCTGAAGGCTGAGTGACAATAAGTCTCCTCAGGTCTTCAGCTAACGTCTCCTCCCTCTTTTGCATATCATGACAGAGCTACTATTTGTTGCAGTCCTTATATCTCGAGCACCTTCCTCAGTATCCGTGCAGTTCCAAGTAGCGCTGTGGTCTGTACGGTCTCTATCCTTCTCCTAATCCCGATCTCCTCCAGTCTCTCCCTCAGCGTTTTGGGGACAGTTCCTAGTGCGCCCACTATGACCGGTACTACCCTGGTTTTCATGTTCCACATTTTCCTTAACTCCCTTGCTAGGTCCTGGTATTTTTCCCTTTTTTCACCCTCCTTCTTTTTTACTCTATGGTCTGCAGGTACAGCAACGTCTACTATTTGGCAGGCCTTCCTTTTTTTGTCTACTATTACTAAGTCCGGCCTTCTTGCCTGGATGAGGTGGTCAGTTTGGATGTCAAAGTCCCACAGTAGTTTGTGGTTGTCATTCTCCAAAACTGCCTCTGGCTTGTGCTGATACCACTTTTCCCCATGGTTGAATCCCATTTGTTTACTTAGTTCCCAGTGTATCATCGTTGCTACTCTATCGTGTCTATGCTTATACTCCTTCTGGGCGAGCTGACTACATTCACTAGTTATGTGGTTTACTGTCTCATCTCTTTCACCGCACATGCGGCATTTGCTGTTTGTTTGTGTTCTGTCGTTATTATTATTATTATTATTATTATTTCTATTTGCAATCTCACACCAGTTGCCTGGTGGTAACCGCTAGAGTTTGAGTGACAGCAAGTCCCCTCAAGTCTCCAGCCCTTCTCTCCTAGTACTCATAGGTCGCAGTAATACTGCGATTTACAGTTTCTCACCGGTTGCCCTGTGGTCATTGCTGAAGGCTGAGTGACAATAAGTCTCCTCAGATGTTCAGCCAAATTATTATTATTATTATTATTATTGGCATTGTTGTTGTTGTTGTTGTTGTTGTTGTTGTTGGTGGTGGTGTTGATGGTGGCGTATATATTCTGTCAAATGATGACATTGCTATTTGCATGATCTTGCAGTTGCGCCGAACTTGAAAAATATCAAAAACATTATGTTGCAATTCCACACGATTTGCCTGCTAGTCATTGGTTAAGACTGAGTAACAACAAGTCTCCTGCAGTTTTCTACGTTTCACACAAGTTACCTGGTGATTGTCGCCGAAGGCCGAGTTATTGTAAGCCTCCTCTGGTTTCCAACCATCTTTTTATCTTCACATAACATTGCAGCGCCGTGGTTGGTGCCGTATCAGCAATGCCTTTTTCATCCGAACTGTTAGGCCTTTGCTGGCGTCTAGAGATCGTAGATCTAATATTTCTAGCACTGTCCTCAGTATTCGTGCAGACGTCACTAGCGCTACGGTATGCATAGTCTCAATCCTTCCCACTGTAAATCACAAGCTCAGCCACATTTACTATTTGGATGGTTCTCTTTCTCTTGTCTAGGACTAATAGGCTGGGTCTTTTTGCTAAGATTGGATGGTCGATTTGGATGTCAAAGTCCTTGAGTAATTTGTGCTCTTTTTCCCCAGGGCTTGTGCTCGTTGATACCATTTGCCAGCATGGTCAAATCCCAGTCGTTTGCATATTTCCCAGGGTATGACTATTGCTACTCCGTCATGTCTATTTTTTGAATTTTTTCTTTGCTAGTTTACAACATTCACTGGTGATGTGGTCAACAGTCAAATCCCTTTCCCCATTACATCAATACTACAATTAAAAAAAACTGTAATGCATTAAAATATAATCTCATGTCCTGTTAAACCATAAAAATGATGAAGCATACTTTGTTTTATCCATCATTTATCATCTCGGGCCTTTGAACTGTATGTTGCCAATAGTTCTATGATTAAGTATTATCATTCCAGGAATTATTCTGTCTAGTATCTTAGAGTAAACGCACATATAACAGTATTCACCGTATTGATTAGGAAATTTCACATATCAGAGCGACAAAAAAATTGTTACACTTTTAGTTTAATTTATTTTTGTGGAAACATACCAGTCTTTTCATTGTAGTTAGAAGCCATTTCGAGGTATCATCTTAGAGAACTCATCAAAACCCTCCGTTCATATGATCAGTCTGTTTAATGGCTTATGGTCCCCTCCCCCTATATACACTCATCCTGCAATCGAATACACAGACCCATACAAGTAACCTCACCTCATAAGCTAACAAAAACAATTAATAGTGTTTGCGTTGTGTCTGCAACGGCTGGGTGAAAACCAAACGCTGGGCGCCGTTTTCGCTTTTTTCATAAAAGAAAAAAAAATAGTGTCGTTCGGCAAGTCGTTGTGGAGGCAGCGCATACCCCTTTCCTTTCTATCCTACACCTCAGTCTCCTGTATCTCCTATCCACTTAACCTCCGATGACTCAGCCAAAGATACCATCTCGACCATGTTTTGGGTCTGAAAACGCTCAAAGGTTTTTCCCATGTAAATTGATCGCAACTGTTTCTTCATTTTACACCATTTCAGCTTACACTATATTTATCGGAACGATTCACTTACCGATAGCGGGGAAAATCTGTGTTCCTAAAAAGATAAACAGTATGTTTTATCAGAATTAACGGCTCCAAAAACTCCTAAAAATGTTGCTCTTATCTTAAATTTGTTCTTTGTCAAAGCTAACAGCTGAGTTGACTTGCCATTTTAATATCATCAACTGAGAACGGGTGAGTCTGGATGCCTACATCTGCGCGTTTTGATAACGCCAAACATTTTGTCTCGGGTGACTGAATTATCTACCAAGGTCTCCGCTACACCCTTTAATAGAGTAACCTTTTTGTGCAAAAAAGAACATGTTAGCTATAAAGTTGAAAATTTGTGCCGGCTGGCTTAATCATCATCATCATCATCATCATCATCATCATCATCATCATCATCTTTTATCGTCTGTCGTTGGACATAGACCTATCCACGATTCGCCAAACTTCACTATTGCAGGCGTCGTTGAGCCAATATTTTCTGAACCTGTCCAGCTCATCTCACCATCTCATATTCTCTCGGCCTCGGTTCTGCATTTGATCTCTTAAGATCCATGTTGTGAGTCACGATGTCCATTGGTTGTCTGCCATTTTTTGCAACATGACCAGCCCATTACCATTGGAGTGATCTAATGGATTCTGTGATGCTTCGGACTCCTGTTTTTTCCTTAATATATAGTGCTGTTTTGTGATCTCTCCATGTGACGTTGGGTATGATTATTTTATGTGTTCATTGCATGGTTCTTAGTTTGCAGGTCAGTCTCCTGTTTAGGTTTCATGTTTCAGCTCCATAGGTGACTATCGTGAGGCTGAAGATCGAATGTTTGTAATTCCATTCATTATAAAAATATCGTTGAGGAAGAGATCATTATTCTTAATTCTTTTTTAGAAAAAATATTTTCAGATTGATCTTTATACTTATCCATTCCATTTTGTTATAATTGCTTTTTAGATAATTCATTTGCACCATCATTATCTTATTAGTTTCACCTTATCTTATCATTGCTTTTCAGATGAAACATTTTCAGAATCATTATTTTATTACTAGCTTTTCTCTATCTTAATGTCTTTGCTCTTTGGATGAAGCACTTCCTTTATCATCATTTTATTACTAATTTCACTCTCAGTCATTATCTTTGTTTTTGATGAATCATTTTTATAACTATTTTATTCCTGGTTGTACTCCATCTTGTCCTCGGTGCTTTTTAGATGATGCATTTTCACCGTTGTTAACTTATTACTAGTGTTACTAAAGGTTTTCTTTGGTGGTTTTTATCATAAAACACGGGCTAGATATATCCTTGATCACGGCAGCCAACAGAACAAAATTGAAAATAAGAGCAATAAAAAACTATATATTCGTAGTTAGATTTATGTTTTTAGCTGGTTTCGTACTTAGTTACGCAGTTACTTATTTTAGTTTCGTACTAATCTTTGCTAAATAAAAACAGGTTGCTACGCTATTGAAGATAATATGTAGAAAATAAAAGAGTGACGGCGTAGAGAATCGGGAAAGGAATGAATGATTGAATGACAGCATATCATGTTCTGCATAATCACCGACCTCTGCGTGATTGAAGTACTTAGAGCAACGTCAATTAAAAACGGGTTCCTGGTATTTGGGATGCAAGTTCAAGTCTCATCGGATACCATTTCTTTATTTTCGATTTTGCGCTCTTTGATTTAATAATTGGTAAGTGTATCTACCCGGAGTTCTATGAATAAAGAAAAACAGCTGTAAAATCGACAAGACTGGAAATCTACAATAAATACGTCAAGTGTTCGGGTATATTTATTTTTTGTCTGTTATTCCCTAAGAGAAACAACTTCTATTTCTAAGAGAAATATAATGCGCACAATATTATCTGATGTTTTTGGAATTCTGTGATAACATCTCAATTTAATTTAATCCTCTCATTCTCTTTACTAGGGACCGCCAACCACAAAAGTCACCAAAATTGTCAACAGGGTTTTCAAGTTGGTCTGACTGTCAGGCTATGTATGTATGTATGTATGTATCATGCGTACAGGCCGTACCGATGGAGCTAGAGGGATGAACATTTATTTCTTTTTGAAAATTCCTTTCAAAAAAGGTTTTTTTTTTACCGGCGGGTGAATGGGCTGAATTGATCCCTTAATTTGTGCTTGGTGGCATTCATGCATTTATTTATTTATTTATTTTTTTTTAGATTCTCACTGTTTAGGGATCACTACCGAAGAACAATCGAGAAAAGTAACTTATCCATTGTTCACACGTTTTACATACATTTTGATTGAGCCACACCAACACAGCATCTTGCTAAAGGACATTGTACACATGATGGTTTCTATGACTGAGCAAACCTGTATTCCAAGTGTTTGCATAATAGCAATAGCAAATTTATCTGAAATAATAGCGTCATTTTTTGACAATAAGGGTAAAGTAGTAACGTAATAATAGCGAAGAAAGTCCAAACAGTAGGTTTTTTTCTCT
>OY735205.1:35333180-35335680 GCA_963457665.1 Thysanoteuthis rhombus
GGGAGAGAGATTTTCAGATGAAAATAGGAGTAAATAGAGTGTAATAAGAATAAAAGAAAAAGAAAAACGTGAAAGAGGAAGAAAGCAATAGGAAGCATCAGAAAGAAAGAGAAAAAAAAAGATAGAGAGGAAGAAAGAAAGAAGCCTAAATCTAAACGCAAAAATACTTATTGTACATGAAGGGAAAATGGGGAAAAAGCTTAAGAACAGAAAAAAATTGGAAAGCCATTGAAAAAAATGGGAGAGTGAAATCCAAGAATTGTAGGGTAAAAAGGGCAGGACACTGAAGAAAGTTATTAGAAAAAAGGGATTGGAATTGGTAAGGTGGTAGCAAGAGAAAGGAGTGGACTCATTGGGGAGAGGATACGAATTAATCATTAATCCTATTCTTCTGAATTATTCGTAGGCAAACATATAAAACATACCAACAAAGAAACACGACGTTAGCGTACAATATGGAAGAGATACAAATCTAAAAGTTAGTGCAAGGAGGGAAAGTTAAAGGATATATCAAAAAGAAAAGTAAAGAATAGACGGATCTAAAACCATGCACTCCATGTTTATGAAATAAAAATGACTAAAATAAGGAGAAGAATTTTGGGGAAAATCTATGACATAAAGGATATCCGACTAAAAAAGGATATTGTATCCGTTTTGTTTTTCATTCTTTTCATTCTTGCATAAATAGAAACATGGTTTCGAAATGAATCAGTTCCTCAATTTTATCAGACCAAAGTATCATCATCATCATCATCATCATTATTATTTTTATTATTATTATTATTATTATTATTATTATTATTATTATTGATGTTGTTTTTGTTCTTGTTATTTAGATTAATTATTTCATTGTGATTACTTACACTCGTTGACTTTCAAATGCATTAGTGACTGGCGGCTTAAAAAAATAATATTACTATTTTCTGCATTTGCTTGTTCACACTAGACAGTTGGTGGTAATCAATAAAGACCGACTGAGAGTAAGTTCCCTCGAATGTCCAGCGCCTTTCTCGATACCTTTGCAGTCCCCAATACCTCCATGACCTGGACAATATCGACTCTTCTTCGAGTTCTTCATTCATATGATGTCGATGCAAATGTTTTTTGCACAGTTGTAAGTCCACCAGTAACCAAACCTCCATGGATTCGTGGCTCCCAAGTGAAGTCCAGGCATTTTTTTCATTTTCCCGCTTTCATTTATTTCCACCATACAATAAGATAGCACAACGATGTCTGATATCTAGTAAGTACTCATTTACTCGTTTAATGCTATCAAACCTGGTCTTCTCGCCAAGAACTGATGGTTTGATGTACCTCGAATTCTTGGATTATCGTTCTTCTTGTATCCCTCAAAATAGTCTGGTTTGTGCTGATACCATTTGTTTACAAATTCGAACCCTAGTTTTGTGAACAAATTCAAGGTTAGCATCATCCCCATCTTGCCTTTCAATTTTTTATGTTCATTTTGAGCCAAGCGGCTGGGTTCACATACAATTAAATATTTATGCACCGAGTTCTCACACACCGTTAGCAATTGATGATTTACACAAGTGATCATGTGAAAGCAAGTCTCTACAGTACTGCAGCATCCTCTTCAGTATTCTAGCTGTTTTCAGTTGTGACGGTGTCTGAAAAAAACCGTTTGTTTCTCAAATTTCAGTCCACTACGTTTTTCGCAAAACCTTTCCGGAACGTTCATAGCAATCTGAGAACGAGGGGTACAACTGCCACTTTAATGATCCATTATTACCTCAGGTCTCTGCTAAAGTACAGGCGCTTATCCAGCTTTCCGTTCCCTTTTGATATTGCTCTGAGACAGCGATATTCGTTTTAGGACATATTTTTCTATTTATTCGATGCAATTCAGCCTCTGGTTGGTGCAAATATCATCGGGTTACATAGTCAAATCGCAGTTGTTTGCATAGTTTCCAATGGATGACTCTTTCCAACCATTGATGCAATATTTTGTACTTTCTCTGAGCAAATGCTGCATTTGCTTATTATGTGCCCGCTTGTCTCAGCTGTATCTCCATTTGCATCTGCTATCCTTAGTTTCTCTTTTCAGATCTCCCCTTCGCAACCATGTTCTCTAATTTCTTCATTTTGTCTTCTAAAATCTCTGTACTGTTATTTGTCCATCCATTTTTTGACTGTCGTTTTCTGGTTCTCTATTTGGTTTCCTATTTGTCCTCTTATTACTTTCCATATCAATTAATTTTTTGTTTTTGGTTTCTATTATTTCTCCAAGCATCCGTCGTACTATGAACAGAAGTGGTGGTAGTACTTTACTTTAAGATGGTTTAAGTGATCTGATTCCAGAGAATAAATCTTCTTCATAAACCTGATCGTTTTTTTCCCTGGCAATACAAATGAGCACCTCTTGTGGTTTTATTTCTTTTTCTGGAGAGTATTCCGCTTTTTTTAAGGAACGTCGAAAATACTGCATGGACAACACCAGAAATCCCAATTATGATCGACATTATTCGTCTCTCATTAAGAA
>OY735205.1:35340680-35508180 GCA_963457665.1 Thysanoteuthis rhombus
AGCAAGAGCATTTTTGAACCTCATATCTCTTTTATTTCTCATGAAGTTTTTTCCTTGTCATTCTTTTTACTCATTCGCTGCTATTTTGTATAGCACGAAATACAGTGGAGCAAGTTAAGAACGTCCTCTGCTCGGTGCAGCCAGGTGAAAAATGGTTAGTAAATATCCATTATCCTTCGAAGAAAATAATGCCAAAGTACGATACCTAAACGCCGATCAGTTTTTGAAATTCAAACAAAGCTCCAAGTTGAGCAGTGAAAATATTTGAAACTCGTTGGGTTATCAAATTCTGTACAATTAGTATCATTTTTGGTCTGAATTTTCTAACTGAGTTGTTGCATCTATAATATATTGATTCATTTGCACCAGTTTCTTTGACTTTGTTGTCTTTACCATAACGTTTCAGCCGCTGTACCCACCAGCTTTCCTGTGCGTATAGTATGCAATGCAGTTGTGGCTAAGAAGACAAAGACGAGATCAGTCTCCTGCTAAAAATAGAGCTGGAGGAACAGCGGAAATCCGTGCTCTGTGGAGAGACTTTGATATCAAGTATGGCCGATCATGTATGGAGGGGAAATGGACACACCAACTCCTATGTTAAGAAGTCAAAATAAGAGACATAAAACAATTTTTAGAGTAGGAAGATTGATGGAAGCAACTCACGAGCTCAGGGTCAGATTTAGACCTGATTGGAGCAAGGCACTAGGTTAGCCCTTCATACACAGAAATTGAAATACATGGCAAATCACAAAATCAAATTCTGTTTATTTCATGTAATTCGAACTGACGGGTTTTACATGGAATGATTAAATGAGTTATGTATCTGATGTAAATACATTTATACAAGTAAATACCTGTGAATGCACGCCAGCAAATCTCTTTGAAGATTTTTAGTGTTCCCCTCCTCCAATTACTATTGACCCGAATTACGAGCCATAATATAGTGGGAAAATCGTGACGTCAAAACCGAACTTCCGGTTCTAGCTGTGATCCTGTTGATACTAAATAAATCCGAAGAGAATTTCGCACGTTTCTATTTTTGTCATGTTTTTGGCTATTTCACCTGTGATTCCACACAGATTGTCGGTATAGGATATCTTATTTTATACTTGATAAAAGAATATTTTAAAATCTCCAGTAACTGTTGTCAATTTTCACGCGTTCTTCCCACTGGAAAGCAGACGACAAAGTATAACAGAACAAATGAAGCTCGCAGCCATCATGGCTCAATATTTGTTCCCGATTACAGTGACAGATCTGATCATCGCTGATGCAAATATCACATATTACCTGATGATGGAAACGATCCCATCGTCGGAAAGCACTGATTTTACGTTCGTATGACTTTAAAGAGATATTTTAGGCTAAAATAGGCGGCCCTTTTCTGGGTCATGCCAAAATCAAATCAACCAACTTTTTTCTTTCAAATAAAAAAAGTATGTACCGTTGCACGCTTTGAAGAAAGAGTGTTTCGTTTCAAAACACAGATTCATCTGACTTTATATTGTTTACAGAAACAAGTTCAGTATGAAAATTTTCTATGATGATTCTTTTTAATTGACGAAAAAAAGTTTGCAACAATGAAATGACTATTTTCTGACGTTTTAATTTTTGCTGTCAAAAAAGTAAGAGAAGTACCTGAGCAAAGACCGTCACAAGTCTAGACATATTTTTCGTTCCACCCGGCTGTACATCAATCGTTAAAAATTGATTAATTGACGATGCAAATTCCGTTCAACCATTGGTTTATTTAAAAAGAAATATAGGGTCCCTTTTTAACATAACACATGCAAAACACAGGGTCGTGCCTTATCTTGTAATATGCAAATAATTAGACAAAATACGTCAGACTTAGCTATATCATATTTAGAATAATTGAAGGCATTTAACTGGAATTAATTTCAAGCAGTGGTTATTGATTAATTTCTAATCAAAAAAATAATTGGATGGTCATAGTAAGATGGCAAGGGTTCTATACCTTTTTAATATCATACGCACGCGTATGTGTGTGTATGTGTGTGTGTGTGTGTGTGTGTGTGTGTGTGTGCCTGGCTTTATGCGTTTGAGTCTTTTAGCACTTTTAAGCAAACAATCTCGTTGACAGACTTGGAAACTGGCATCAGTTCTCCACTAAACGCCTTCTGGAAATGTTTTTTTTTTTGTAAAAAAGACTTTCCAACCTGTTTAGGTTTATATGAATGAACTCTAGATGTGTTTACATGTTGTTTTTTATGTTTTGTTTTCGATGTTTTCCACTGGGAAACGCTGGTGATGTCATAAATATTTCCCCAGACCGTAGTCAGTTGTCAATGAAATCTTTTTACACGACTTCAAATGCTGACACTGGGGTTCTTCAGTTATCACCTGTTTTAATAATATAGTTATAATATTTTTGTAAAGGCCAGGGCTAGTGCCCTTGAGCTATTGCTTCTTTTGCCCCTAATAAATCCGGCCTTGCGTGTGCCTAGTAGGAATTATCTAACCTGTAGACTGAGCATAAACATTAACACCATATGAGAGCTTTCTTTTTTTGATCACCATGGCTGTGCAGGCATTTGCATCCCAACTAGTGCATGGATATTCTCTTTGAAGTAAGTGGGTCGTTACACAGGGGCAATCTTACTATCTCAACCTCTAAGGTCGTTTTCCGGGGGAACGGCTGACTACTTTTTACAACTGCAAGATATACCAGAAAGTAGGTAGAGATTACCATCAGTCTGCTATTTTGGCACCATTCCTAGTTTGCTTTTCACTCAGAGGAACCATTTCTTCAACTAGATTTCCTTGCAGGGTTTGGAGATCTTAAACTGCAATGCTATTTATCCATAATTGGGAGTAGCTTGGGAAACGCATGAATCAAAATTCGGTGGATGACTTTGTCAAGCTGCAGATTAGTCAAACCATATTTATTGAAAAGGTCAGTAACAATTTTTTCTTCGTAAATAATTTTTTTTTACCTAACCTTGCTCAGTCGGTTACAAGACGATGGTGAGGATCAAACTCACTGCATTAGCAAATTGTTGTGCCAATCATCATTCCCTGACTTTCTAGCATTTATATACACACACACACACACACACATATATATATATATATATATATATATATATATATATATATATATATATATATATATATGTGTGTGTGTGTGTGTGTGTGAACTTTGGTATGACGTTAATCGTATTTGGCAACTCTAGGTCTGTATTGCTTTCTTTCTAATTCTGATTTATGATTATAGATAACATGTGAGTCATGTCTGACAAAGATAAACAACGTTTCTAAATTGCTCGTTAATAGAAAGAAAGATAGACGGATTAGAAGTCGGATAATATTTCAGGGTTTCTTTCATTATTTCTCTACAAGAACTCGTTTTATTCTTCTTTGGAAACCCTTTTGCTACAATGAAAGTGTGAACGTCACAAGTCGTCATGATTACAATTTAATCTCCCCAATGTTTGGAAATCTTATCCGTGTTCTTAAATCTCCGAAGCACAATTCAACCATTAATGATTTCTCATCTCATATACGGCTTGCTTCTTGGGAAAGACCTGAAAACGTTCTTTATTTACGGGATTGTTATGTAGGGGCGCAACAAAAGTAAAGAATTTTCAACTTGGTTTAATGCCACCAACGGTGTCATCACCGCTGCACGTCATTAGTGCAAGCAATCGTGGATTGATATTCCTACCTGGGGGCATCCCCAGCTGCTAACACTACCGACCGTTAATTGCCACGAAATCATCCTTCTATCCAATTACTTAGCAAAAGAAATACCCAATCGTGCCTCGCTTTCATAGCTATCACGCTAACCTTGGCACCATTACGCTGACACCTTACAGTCTTCTCTTTCAGAAATCCAATCCTGCCACCTTATTCTTACTCGCCTTTCTTTTAAAACATTTCTTTCTTTTTTTCTCTCTTTCCCCGATCCCACCAACACTGCACTCTCTTTACTTATATTAATTCTTATCTTTAACTCCGATCAATTCGGCTTTTGTGTTTGCATAAAATCTTGAATAGTAATTTATTCAGAAATTTAGTCTTACTTCCCGATCAATGTCGCTGTTGGACCTCGTCGAATGACTGTAAAGGGATGAGTTGGGATAATTTGCCAGCATCCGCGTGCTTCTATAATATATACAACACGCACGAGCAGCTCAAAAGACACCTACAGCAAAAAGATAAGGCAGTAATCATTATAACAATACTACCAGAGTTCTAGTATGTAATTTCCCACAATATCTCAAATTGGATTGTTCTGACACTTGATGAGCGGGAAAAAATATCTGAATAAGCAAACCGAAATTCAGTACAAGTAGATATAAATATTTGTTGAAAATGTTGCATGAGGCCTCAATTAAATCTTTTTTTGTACAAACCAAAGTGCGCCTACAGTAGTGTAATGAGTTGTGCTAAGTTTAGTCAATACATACAATTATTCTCAAGCGTTTTTTTATAAACTGAAAGGCGTCTACCATGGTGTAATGAGATTTGCCAAGCTTGGTCACTACTTACTCCTGTGGCGTCAAGCTCGTCGTACGGACCAATTCTTTTATGCAGGGAGGTCGATTCTTGCTTGATGCCATGCATTTGTGATATTGCGTTGTATTAAGATAAGCCAAATTAATATTCATTGTAATATAATAATTCTCGTGGCGTCACCGTTAAAAAGCTCGTCTTGCAGACCAGTTTTCTATCGTAGACTGTTCAATTCTCATTATGTGCTCCACATGTCTGACCTTGTACTAGACTGAACTAAGGTTATTCAATACCATATTGCCTTTTTGTGAGTGGTGTTCAGCAACATGGTTTTGCAGACCATCCACTAGTAGCGACGATTTTATCAGCCTTGATTCCCTTTTAGCTTGGATTAAATAATGTCTGATCGTAAGTCACAGCCGAGATTTTTAAAGCTAATTTTTAAGTTCTTTCCACATGGGAATCTGGTGCAACAAAACCTTCAAATTTTCATCCCCCTTTTTGGTCTTTGTCCAAATAATCCGGGGAAACCCAAAAGTTATTCTGGCTATTGATTTGGTTTTTCTTGAGGTTATCGTCCATGTAGAAAGAGACATCTCTTTCCATAATGATTGTACGTCTGTGAAAGACAAGAAAGTCAAAACGTGGTTGCAAAAAAACAAATAAATGAATAAATAAATAAATAAGTGAATAAAATCACTGATCCGAATAAGATTACGAATAATTATGACTCAGAATAACAGAATGCATCATCAGTTTCGCTATTATCTAGCGTTGCGGTTATTGACATAGGGAGCGGATTCAGTGACCAGAGTTTGGGTTTCGGTTGAGGCTACTGGTAAAAGCATGAATCCACTTCACCTCTTCCAGGTATGGGTAAATAGCAGGGCTATTGAAATCTTTTAGCCTAATAAGAGAAGCTTACTCAGACGGAAAAAAAGAATCTTCTACAGCTGGGCAGTCACCATAATTGGCCCAAAACCTGCTTGAGAAATGGGGAGAATTGAACGTCGGGCGTGAACCCTGCTCCATGAAAACTTAAAATTGCTTCAGAAACAACATCAATCTCCAATGATTAATTCCCGTTTTGTCTGAAATGGAAACAAATATTACCCAATATGCTTTGTTGCATTGTCCGATTCGTATATATATATGATCCGAGTTGATATATCACTTTTATATGACGAACGAGGAATATATATATATATATATATATATATATATATATATATATATATATATATATATATACATATATATATATATATATATATATATGTATATATATATATATATATATATATATATATATATATATATATATATATATGCAAGTATCGACTATTTTCTTTAAGAAGCCTGGGCTGATTTTGCCTAAATTTTGTTCTTATATTCTTATATGTATCATGGCATCGGTAGGGATACATGCAGCCACTTACACTACCACAACCTGGCCTTATATATGTAACACATGCAAATACTGTCAGATTATCGGCTTTATCCGCAACCCTCTTTCCCCCATAAACAGACATGCTCTCACCAACGCATGCATCAAGTTTTATGACACTGACTATTCAATTCACTGATTTCCCGATAAACCAGAATTCCCCAGTTTTGTAGCAGCTTCGGGGAGATATAAAACGGACATTTTCTCTATGCATCCATTCCTCGACAGACAAAATAATTAACAATGACTTAACACCAACCTGCATGGACAAAGTGAGCTAAATTATTCGGCAATATCATCTACACTCTATTCCGGGCCACCGATATCCTTCTTCCCACCGCCTCCGATGTCGTCACCAACGACGATTCTGAGATGCGTGCGCATGCACAACAGTGTGTGCTTACCTTATAGCGATGTCCCCGTAAGTGACCATCCAATTGCCGTCGTTACGATCAAGAAATGTTAGTGCATAATGAGTTACGGTTAAGCATTCAACCCGCAGGGGAGATGAGGATGAGGTGTCTGCTACGAACAGGACCACGCTTTTCCCCTGCGCCCCTAAACACAACCGCCGGTGGATAGAGAAATTCAGGTGGAGCTATATGCTAATTTGATGCGATTAAGACCCTATCTCAAATATACCGAGCATTCAAGTAGATAACAACTGAGCAGTGAAGTCTAAAGATTAATATGCAGACGGCCGGTGACAATCATTGACATAATGAATCTGCCGCGAGGCAGCATGTACGCATAAACAACTGTTGAATATGTTGTGGTGACTGGATCCCTGGTTAAGTGGTTAGCAAGCAGGTCGACAATTTGGGGGACTTAGCTTAGGTTTCAGGTTGTATACGAATAATGTCACCTAGTTGGACCAATGGAAATTCTATGGATATTGGCAACTGAAATAATCTGTTATCCAACGTCACTGTTCTTCCATAACCCTGTTCTCATATCTTCTTACACATCCCCAGTCCCCTTTTAATTTCGTTGCCTATCCATGATATCTAAATGTTGCACAAGCATCGATCAAATCCATGTGCAAGTATTGTCCTATCACGACAGTAAATTACCGAACTTTATTTTCTGCCCTCTTTTCCCTATTCTTCAATCAAACTACGAAACGTTTTCTATCTTCAGCCTTTCCCTACTCTTCAGTGAATTACATATCTATATTTTTCTTTCCTCTCGTTCTATTCTCTTATTAAACCATCCAACGACCCTTTCCTTTCTCTATCTTCCTATCTCTTCGGTAAATTACCTAACGCCCTTTTATATCATCTTTCGTAAATAAAAAATACATTAATTCATACAATCCATTGTAAAAAAATAAGCAGCATAGGGAAAACATTTTCTTGAAAAAGAATCGCATGTGATTTATTAGTTTTTAGTCGTATGTCGTAGCAAGCAGAATAAATAAATGGAAATAAAGATGTTATCGATGGGATATAGAAATAGTGATTGTGTATATTCATTTTATGATAATTAACCAAATGTTTGTCTGTACGTCCGCCTGTACGTAATAGCCTACCAAAGAAATCATGCAACAAATCCCAATGAAATTTTTCTGTGTGCGCTAATGTTACCCTGGAGCAAAGTTTAGCGGGTTGGTTTTTGTAAATTCACTGCATTTTTAGAACGGGTTAAATCTATAATGCTCATTCTAAAATGGATATTCATTTTGTTGGTTGTAATGGGGCTTGATAGAAAGAGCTATCGATGTATAAAACAAATAAGATTTACAAGGATATATACCCGGTGAATGTCAACATTTTATGCCTTATGCACCCATCAGCAACCGACATGCTTTTTACTTACACCCCTATACTATTGTAATATACTTGTTTGATTTTTTGAGCTGAATCTTTTAAGATGTATGAAAAAAATCTAGAAAACCTTATAAGGTTTCAAACAAAAATCTGTTCTTTCATCTGATGTTTTCTAATGGAATTAAAGCCTCAATTCTGGTAAAAACTATTCAAGCGAAGGATTTACTCTTTTTTCTTGATTCTTCCTCTGCGTTGATCAAATCCTGCTAATCTAGCTTCCTACCAGTAAATCAGATTGATCCGGCATTTCAAAAGTATTCACTTTCCATAACAAAGCTATATTTAGGCTCTTTCGCTATTCGAAAGAACAGCAGACCCATAGAACCTTTTGTAAGCAGGAATGACCTAGAGTGACTAAGCAAATACCATTGATTCATATTGGAGGAATTTTTGAGCATTCCCACACTCAGAAAATTGAGATGATGGTAGGTTAGGCTGGCCCTCCAAGGGTTAGTAGAATGATAGGAGGTACAGGAGAGTGTAGTTTAGGAGGCAATGTGTGTGTGTGTGTGTGTGTGTGTGCTACCTCTATAACGGATTGCAGAGAGGGGGAGGAACACTGAATACTTCTCTTCCGTAAAATGGAAAATACAGCGTACAACGAACTTTTGAAAAGTGAGGAATATCTTTACTTGCGGTAAACATCGAAGACACCAACAACAGAGAGTTTTCATTTCGTGTTGTCATTTTGGCATATTTTCTACAACATCCCCATTCAAATATCAAAAATGACTTGGATTTCTATTATTTTCAGGTCACAAACTGAAGATCTCCCAATTTTCAACATAATTTGCAATGTATATTTTCAAGGATTGAATTAGCAGGGATCGTGATTATCTATATATTCTTTGTACTTGGAATATACATATATATATATATATATTAAGTGGCGATTTTATTATTGTTGCTCTTTGAACAAGAAAAAATATCGATTTTTTGGAACAAAAGAATCGCTTTCTCTTTAACAATCAGTTTTGATCTCACTTTCTCTTCCTCTACCAAAAATGAATGAAATATACATGTAAAATAATCTTAGGAAAAACGGAAGCTCAATAAAACAGGAAATCTATTCTTTCTCAATTTTTGTCGACTATTTTGATTGGCTTGTGTACGGTGTCATGTGACATCGAATGAACTAACCCTCCGGTTACACGATATTCATATTAAATTGATCCAACAAGACAATTATTAATATTAAATGACCGGCGTAATTTCGTTGCAAAATAAAATCCTCCTCATGAAAAACGTATTTTTTTTTTCTTCAATAGTTAGGTTATTGCCTGCAGATGATTATTCAAGACCTTACTGTAAAAAAAAAGTCATAAAGGTTCCGTTTCATCTTGTCTCTGTTCAAATCATAGAAAATATTCAATTGATGTACTTCCTTTGGTTGGTAAAAAAACTGCAGCATATAGCGTTTGTTATTGCAGTAATTAAACTTATCGGTACGAACGTATCTAATATACATCAATAAAATTCCATTGAAAAATTTCTTTCGTTGACTTTTTTTTGACTGTTGAATATTTTTGTTTTGTTTTTTTTTTTTGATTTTGCTAAATGTCAATATTTGATTTTTATTTCGAATCCACAGAGTTCCCGGTGATAGTCAAATGGTAATTGGGGCGAAGAAAACGCTGTGGAATCCATAGTTTTATCATTGTAAAATGAGGAAAAATTCTTGGAGCTGAAAGGGGGAAAAGATAACTGCTTAATTGGTGATACTGAGCATACATTTCAATTTTTATTCTCTTATCTCTATCCATCTATTTCTAATCCCTCTCTCTATCTATCTATCTATATATATATATACATATATATATATATACATATATATATATATATATATATATATATATATATATATATATATATATATATATATATATATATATATATATATATATCATGTACACAGTACTTGTCATAAGTATTTGAACAAACTGACACGTTTCGGCTAATTGCTTGGGTTTCAGAGTTAAAAACAGAAACATTACGTAAAACAAACAACGTTTCATTGCCATCAACATAAGAAAAGGATGAGTTTCGTCACGTTCTGTGGTTCTGAATGTCAAAATTGTGGAAATGTTGTTTTTTTTTTAAAGAATTAAATTGTAAAGTAAAAACAACCCTTTTTTCCAATCTTTCTAAAACCTTGTTCAGAACCAATCAAAGAGATTGAAAAGGTTAACTCACATCGCTATTTGGAGTTGCTAAACTAGCATTTTAACTTGGATCACCCCTGCTTGAAATCCTTAATTGCCTCTGCAATCTCAGGCAATAAAAAACAGATGTTCTGTCCATTCAAATACTTATGAGCAATAATTGTTAATATCGACAAACGATCGTTTATATGAAAATTACAGCTCATAAGTATTTGAATTAGCGTTTTTTCCCTTATATCCCATTCCTAAAGTACATGTACACACAAGCGCACATACTCATACACACACGCACTCATACACGCATGCATGCACACAAATACATTATAGTATATTATATCATTTGCTTAAAAACTTACAGATTACTGATTTAACAATATTCCACCAGTCGAGTGCATTTTCTTTATTCATCAGCCTCGGTAGGTTACAGGAAAAATGCAAGAAAAGGAAAAATTTTCCAGAAGGGATACTGCATAAGTACATATCTATGCATTTTGGTTCACATATACACAAACATATATACATATACATACATGTGTGTGTGTGTATATCTGTGCACGTGTGTGTATGTGTGCATTTGTGGTTGTGTCAAGTCTGCTATCTAAACTACCCGAATAGCTTCCCCATAAGAAGTCAAAAATTGATTTTTTTTTTCTCTTCAAATGAGGCTCTCAAATCCCTAGTGGCGCGATTTCGAGAAACTGTGTGAACTGTCCGGCGAGAAACGGTAATTACTGGGTAACGTAGCAGATGAACATATTGATGAATCTTTTTATATTCTTCGGATCTTTGTGTAGAATCTCGTATAAAAACTTACGTATGTATATACATGCACATCAACATACATACATACATACATATATGTCTTTACGTTGGCAAGAACAAAAATAACATTAAGGGAGAAGAAAAAAAATGAGTATTCGAATTATAAAACAATGGGAAAATAAATGAATTTGATGCAGTGCTGCTTTTAGGGTCCGAGTTAATCAGTAGTACAAATTTCAAATTTTATGCTAATATGCGTGACTGGGAAATGGAATCGTGAAGACCAATTCGAGATCTCTCACAGCGAGACCTTCCCTCGTGGACTCTATCGATGGCAATTAATGGTCGTCGCGCGCATATAAAGATTCATCGTCGCTTCTCTCTTTCTTTTTTTTTTCTTTATACCTCATTTCTTAATGTAAAAATTACCGACTTTTCATTATAAAAAGCGCTTCAACTATTACGCCTTGGCAAAACTCATTACAGCCAATCAAACTACGCCTCAGGGTGGAAGCAAAGATTTGAATTTGGCTGCATAAGCAACACACAACGATTCCAAACTGAATCCTGCGTTGGGACCGTGTTTTTCTCAATATCACGCAGAAACAATTGAATTATGTTTTGATGATAACTACATGGAAATTTATTTCTCGAGGAATGCATAAATGTTTCATTTCTTTTTTTAATTGAGGCGTGTAGAGTGAACGTCTGAAAACTGCATCTGTCTCGTTTTTTTTTTTTTAGAAAACACGGAGGGCATGAGCTTCTTTTCTCCCTAGTGTTCGTACGATGAATCCCAAATTGATAATATCTTACCCTATATCCATTGTATAATGAAGTGTTTCTTTATAATTAGTTCAATGATTATCTTTTCAATTTGGGGGGTCGTTTCTTGTATGACATTTGTCCAAAGTAATCGTTATATTCCAATATTTAACCACTGAATTGCTGTTATCATAAACCATGGTTTTAGTTTTTGTACATTTTTTGTTTGAGCATTCATTTCGTTTAAGCTGATGTTATGTTTGTCAATGTTCAATGGACTATTCACGCAATCACAAGCTTCAAGGGTTTTATACATTTACTTGCTTCATACCCGTAAAAAACGAAGGGATTACTTACGCATGGATCAGCACTTCTGTTTACTACATCTGTGTGTTCTATGAAAGGTGTTACACACACACATGCTCACTCACACCTTTTCTCTCTTTCTCCCTCCCTGCATATATATATATATATATATGTGTGTGTGTGTGTGTGTGTGTGTGTTCAACACTTCAACGAGAAACCGAATTTCACTCATGTATTCTGTCACTAATTTTGAGAAAAAGGAACATGCAATGCTCTCCTTACACACCTATAGATGGATACAAGCTACGTTTTATATCTCTTGTGTTTCCTTGTCACAGCCTTTTGAGCAGTTCATTCCCCCGTCATCTTGAGTTAGAATTTTAGTTCAGTATTCAGTAACTTGTGGGAAATAGAATAAATATAACGAGCATTGTTAATTCTGATCCTGTGTCAGACTCTATGGACACTTATAATACGACAAAGTGAGCTAGTCTGGTCGACCATTTCCATCATGCAGTGAGTTCAATATCCATTTGGTGCCCCACACTTTTGGCAAAGAGCCAGTCTATGCTATGCAGTGAGTAAATGCCTGGGTTCTTCAACAAGCTGGTCTCGCAGATTATTTTTACTGAGTAACGAGTTCGATTCTCACTGGTTGCTTAATGCTAGTGCTCGTGTGCCATACTGATCTCAGTACATAACTATGATTCACCATTTTTCTACGATTCACTGTCGGTGAAATATTCAACCACAACAAGGGCGTTTAGGTTGTCAAGTCTCTCTCGTGCAACATTACTACTGCAGTGATGAGATCCTCACGGAATGCTCCGCAATTATGGCCATGGTTTTCTCTAAGACGTGTACGTGGGCGTAGGTACACACATCTTGCTGCCAGCGCACAAATAGAATTAATATGCACACAAATAATTAGTTATCTGAAATGTAATGAATAATTAAAAACAATAACAACAATGACAACAACAACAATAACAACAACAATAATGATAATAATAATGATAATAATAATGATAATAATAATAATAATAATAATAATAATTTCTAGCTACAATATTGTTATTTTGATGGATAATTGCAATGAACTTATTTCAACCGTACATCTCATAAAATCAAGCAATACTCATTGACGTTTTATCTAATCAATCAAAAATTGAGCAAAGCAACTCAAAGAATAGAATAAAATCTATACCCTACTTCGTAAATTGCTATTATGCTTGTATTATATATGAACATACCAATATACTTTTTATTAACTACAAGATATTGTGCTGAAATTATTTTGAAGCAATCTCAAGTTCACATTCACACAAGCATCCAGGAAGCACATACAAAAAACGCAGGGAAAATTCTTACACGATACACTGACTATTGAAAGTTAGAGGGACGTTGCTTGTGGCCTTGTACAAGACTAAGCTAAGTTTAATAACTATGTGAGTATTCTCGTTAATCTTATTTTCCCAGCAAAATTCGACTAATTTACTCAACGGATTACTTTAGGTGAAATATCCGTCAGCTGAGAGCGCATAGAATAAGTAAATAAAAAACAGTAGCAAACAGTTTGAACGTTGCTGTTGACGTTTAAATTTTCTGTGCCATGGAATAAGGGCCTGGTGTCACTTTACCCCGCTAAAAATGCAGACTGACTAAATAGCAGTTTCTTTTCAGAATGGATACGGACATATCAGGTTGTTTATATGTACACGTGTCTATGAGTAATTACGTACGTGCATACACATGTGTTTACGCGTTGGTGGCTGTGTCAGATATATACTCATGCATGTTGGTGATGAGAGCAAATGTGTGTGGACGAGATGATGTACAAACATAACTGTATCTTATCAGGGATATCCTTTGAGTAGGAAACAGTCAGTCTACTTTTGGTACACCACTCTCAGATGCCTGCCGTTTTTATATACGATTATTTTCTGTGTTCAAATTTCGTCCGGCAATTGGCACAGGGAATAAATTGAATCTAACAAACGGACCTACCAGAGTGGATCAGCTGAGAAAAAAACGCTTTTATCTCCTTGCAGATAGAAGAAGACCATAGAGTGGATTGGCCGAGATTTTGAGGGAAGGGAAACAAATACAGGAAGTATGAATTCAATTATTTGAAAGACATTGATCCAATTGTTGAATTATTGAACTATTGAATTATTGTTGTAATTGGAAAGAATACGTCTCTTTTTATAAGTTTCCAAAAATATCTGGTGGTTTTTCCTCTGAGTATCAATGGTATCTACGACACAATTTTATATACAAAACGCTCAAAATATGTTTTGTTGGTAGAAGCTTCCGTTAAATTTACACTCACCTACAAGATGTAATGTTTATTTCCCCGCCAAGCTTCTTCCGCAGAAATAGAAAAGAATGAAAAAATATTATAATAGAAGCATCTCATTTTAGGATTTGGTTACATATATATATCGAGTTTATTCACTTGATCGTGGGAAGAGCAAAACTCTCTGAATTGGACAAAATACTCATCAGACACCTGAGACATCATAGGAAATTGGCTGGATAATTCAACTGGAAAGGCTAACCATAACAATACGAATGTGAATAGACTGAGCTATTCTGACGGAACCTAACAATTTGATAACGCTGTAATACTTCATTATTCTGAATTTCTGAATCAAAGCTTGAAGGTTTTGACGCAGAAACATATCAGCTCGATCATATGATTATTCCACGTATTTCAAAGGTTTGGGAAATTATAGATTGAATTAAAAAGCATGAGATGTATATAATGCAAATTACCTGAATATATGCATTGCAGATTTATATAAGATTTATCTATGTGGAGAAAAGAAAAGTAATATATATATATATATATATATATATATATATATATATATACATATATATATATATATATATATATATATATATATATATATATATATATATATATATATATATATATATATATACATACATATATATATATATGTGTGTGTGTGTGTGTGTGTGTGTGTGTGTGTTCTATTGGCATTAAGACCCCGTTTAGTTGACTATCAGCTTCAACCAAAGTTAGTTTCGTTCCACTAATGCTTATATCTAAACCAATACAGAATAGGTTCAGGGACACAAATCATTGCATGGTTTTATTCTAATTTCATAAGTGAGTTACAAACGAAGAAACTTCATTACAAAAATTGCAAGAACCTATCTGACAATGTTCAGTTTTATAAAATAGATTATATCCCTGAGGTCAAGATTATGTCGCTGAATAAAATTGTGGTGCTGGGCGAGTTTGAGGATAAATGCATGGATTTTGTTTCTCATTCAGGTTATGGTATGTAGGTGATTTAGCAGCAAGAAAGAAAAGAAAGTCCAAGATATTTTGCTACATCGATTTTTTGCCTCAAACTGACAACAAAACAAAAAATTGATTGCCATAGATTCGCCAACATTCATTATTCTTCCCGTTGAAAAGCGAAAGCCAGAGTTAGAGCGAGACAAAGAACGTAGATAAAGTGAGACAAAACCTGAGATATAAAAGGAGAAGTGAAAAGACAAAAGAAATGAGTTGGTGTTGGAAGGGGCAGCAATCACCAGAAGGAATGAACCAGTGAAAGACAAAAGAAAACCTTACAATAGACTGTAGTGGAAGCAGAGCTGATCGAACGACTAAATATACACTCTACAACACACAGACACACACAGACACACACACATATATATATATATATATATATATATATATATATATAGCCAATCAAGTTTCGGAAAGTGTGTATATATAGTAATATAGATTTGAATTAAGAGCATATCTATATATTTAAACGAACATGTTCATATATATATATGTGTGTGTATTTGAGTGTGTATGTGTGTGTTTGTATTTGAAGGAACATAAATTTACATATTGGACAATGACATATGTATTTGAATATATATATATATATATATATATATATATATATATATATATATATATATATATATATATATGTATATATATATTCAAGTTAGTTGTAAGACTTCAATACACTTGTACTTACACGCATGAATATGAGCATAAGATTTGAAGAACCATATGAGTATTTGCTGGGACAATGTGATATATATATATATATATATATATATATATATATATATATATATATATATATGTGTGTGTGTGTGTGTGTGTGTGTGTGTATAAATATATATATGTGTGTTTGTATATAAATATACTTATATGTGTGTGTATATATATATATATATATATATATATATATATATATATATATATATACATATTCTTACATAAAGTTGTAGTAATTAGATATCTGTGTACGTATACGTGTTTTCACATATTTTTGAACAAACATAAATATATTATTGAGACATAGATACGTGTATCTTTTCAAATATGTTCACTCATACGTATTGAAATCAGCAGTTAGTAAATATTTGTATACATGTACGTATATACATAAATGCATTAGAATAAACATACATGTATCTATAGAAATGAATGATATTTACATATGTACACACACACACATATAATATACTTCGGCTAAAAGTATATTTTCACACACATACACACACACACGCACACACACACACACACACATATATATATACGTGTTGGTGTGTTTCTTGTGTGTGTATGTATATGAGTGCGTGCGCATGTTTATGTGAAGCTATTTGCAAGGTGGCACAAAATAAGCTGAATGGTTTGTTTTTTATTGTAACGTCAAAATGAATTGAAAAGTTCTTTTTCCAATGTTTTGTCCAAATGATCCTCCTCTTCTTGTTCCTATATTCTCTTTAGACACTGTTTTACTTGGAATTTCTCAGAATTTCAACATGTATTGAGGCCATCTTACGTTGAGTGTCCTCTTTAAGGGTTTCTATGCTTTAAGAATTATTGACATACACCCTATCCATGAGATCGCCCCAAAGAAAAAAAGTACAGGATGCTCAAATCCGATGAACGCAGTGGCCATCTTCAATCACCATTTTTCCATTCCATGTGATTGGGAAATTGTTGCTGTACATTGGGTCTTGAGCAACATGAGCCGTAGCCCCAACCTGTAGTCTTCGGATGGCTGCGACAACAAATGATCTTTATTCATTGTCTCAAAGCATTCTTCATTTTTAGTCTTAGCAACATTATATTCATAATAAGAGAAATTGGGACCAATAATATAAACCATGGTGTGGTGATCTTTAGTATGTTATTCTTGGGTTTTCATCTCATCCAGATCGAAAGTTTTGTATATTAACAAAACCACTTGTGTGAAAATATGCTCCATCACTTGTAGCCAAATTTTCTGCGAGGTTTATGGAGCCAAGATTGCATTCCATCTGCGATTGCTTGTCTTGGGGATGAAGGGCTTGGATTAATTGAATCTTGTATGGAAAGTGATGCAAGTCCTTATCTAGAATATGCTACATTGAGCAAAGAAAGATTGTCAGTTGAGAAAAGCGTCTGCAAGTCGATGCTTGAGGTTCATCTGCAACACTTTGCCGAACAATGTTTTCTTAAGGTTGATCCAGTGTGTCTCACATCCGCTATGCTTCCATTTTCTTCAAAATTTCGAATTGTAGTCTAAATTGTTCCTACACTGCTTCCCTAATGTTATAAGATTGACTATACGCTCATTCATTTAGAACTACTGACCAATTATCTTCAAAGAACATTGTGACAATTTTGGTCAAAACACGGGTCAGAGACATCGTAGAATCTATTGGAAAACTCGAATGGCAATGAGCTGGTCATGTTGCAAGAATGAAAGACAACCGATGGACATTACAATATGGATCCCCAGAGACCACATGCGAAACTGAGGCTGACAAAAAAAACAAGATTGAGAGATGAACTAGACAGATTCAGAAAATACTGGCTCCGTGATGCCTATGATAGGGAAATGTGACGGATCCTGGGGAAGATCTATGTCCAACGACGGACGCTAAAAGACTGATGACGAATAATAGTGAACCTCTGCATATTTAAGTCACACTACGAATACTTTTCAACACAATCTACCTCTTCATAGTGCATCAGCCCGATGCTTATCGATCTATCACGTTAGAACATTATACGATAAGAATTTCAGGTCAAAATTCAGCTAATACCCACATACTTTTTGATTCACCTTTGCATAAGTATGTTTATATACTTTCTTGTCTATGAAAATGTGTGTATCTGGGAAGGAAATGTGTTGGATGTTCTATTCAGAGAGTAAGTATATTGCTAAACTTGATCCTTACTTTCAGTTCCATATACATATATTCATACACGAATCTTTATTCTTCAAGGGTTCACAATGAAGGGAAATTCCCAAATCATTTAAATGGTCAATAGAGAAAAGTTTTTCCCTTTAAGGGGTCAAAAACGAAGGGACCTTTCCTTCCTTCAAGGGTCCAAAAGTGGAAAATAAAAATTAATAAATCTGAACTTTGAAAAATCGTTGTCTCTGGCGTTTTCCAGGGCATTTTTCGTGACCTCGTCTGATACAAGGAGTTGCACAGATGAAAGATAACTTCGGTTTTAGCAAAATCGAGTGAGTTTTGCAGAGGTTATTTCAAATTAAAATCAGCATTTGTGTGAAAAGCTGACTCAATCATGTTAAGGGCACAGTCCGATGCAAATCCTATACATATATGTGTGTGTGTGTGTGTGTGTATGTGCGTGTGTATATATATATATATATATATATATATATATATACTCTCTGTGTGGACGTGTAAGTGCCAAATATGTGTATACATTTGTGTATATGGATTACATCGGAGGAGAAAGGGGGTCTTGTGTCTACTGGTGCTGAGAATTCATTTAATTCCCGAGGCCTGATGAAAACAATTGCCCAACACAATAGATGCAATTCATACGCCTGCTCACTCAATATAGGTCAATCGACTAATTTCATTGGTATTTTCCTCGTTCACTCTGCTATTGAGCAGATATTGGAAGTATATATCTATTCTTCCATCCCCCGCCCGATTCTCTCGTCATAAACGTAAGTGTGCAATTGTCTACAACTTTTTCTGATCACTGTCAGTTCTATCTTGAATTGTCTATCGCAGTTTTATGGATTGCCATAATAGCATGACTGCCACACACGAGTCGGCCGCTTGCTTCGATATCCTGATATTAGCATTGATTAGGAGCCAACCCGTATTCGAAAAGGCGGAAAGGAGAAATGCGGGAAGAATAAGAGAAGACAAGTGTAATATCAGAAGAGACACAATGGGAAATGAAAAGTGAATGAAGTTAGAGGAAAACTTAAAAGAAAGAGAAAATGGGTCGAATGCACAACTGGCTGCTGCAGGGGCAAACTTCACTCCTATTTGTATCACGACGGAAGATGATCACTGCAACTTTAGCTTTATATATATATATATATATATATATATATATATATATATGTGTGTGTGTGTGTGTGTGTGTGTGTAATTAGTTGGGTTTGTTGCCCAGAAAAATCCTAACACTGGAAAACAAATAACATTTTAATGAGAGTTCATGAAATCGAATAAGGGGTAGTTAAGTTTGCGCTTGCGTACATTCATCTCAACGGTTGGGCCAGCACACACACCTTAGCAGACAACGGAGGCCAGCACACAACCTCGGGTAGGCCTGATTATCCAATCTTAATACCTCAAAAGTTAATTTTTATCTCAACTGAGAGTTTGTGTGTTCATTTTTTGATGTTAGTACTTCGCACATCAAAGCAGTACATTGGATTTAAACTGTGGCTATGTCTTAAAGGTAGAATTACGTGTTTTTTTCTTTTCTCATATAAAAAGTTGTTTTATCATTGGGTTAGGCTGAGATTCCTTGAAAAATACTACTGAACTGGCTTGAGCATTGAGAGAAAGAGAGATATACATTCTTGGTTATCTGGGAGGAATGAAAAGTGAGCGCACCGTTTAGCATTACAGCTACCTTGTAAGACATTTAAATATTTCCTTTCTCAAATTGACACATTTCCTGAAAGTTTGAAGGTCTAATAGATTTAAAAAAACATGATAATAAAAGAAAAGAGAAAAAAAGCAAAAGACACAAAGTAAATCTTTCAACTTAGATTTTGAACTCAGATTTGTCCGCCGATTGTATTTACCTTCGTTTTAAACACTGCTGTATTGTTACGTTTACTTATTTTTTTAGCAATAAAATTAGCTGTTTTTAATGTGAACACGAACGTAGACCCAATACGATTTGACAGTTCTTTATTTTTTGAAAATTCTTCCTCGAAATGTGTGCTATGGGTAAAATTGCAACCGTCTGATTCCGGCCATGTTTTTGTTTCAGGCATGACTGCAACATTTCTACCACGATAGGATTTCAGTAATTTAGCTATTAAAGATTCCACTTCAAAATTAGTTTTTGGTGAGTACGGGTACAATCTATAAACTAATAAACTAAATCCATGCAAAATTGGTTACTTATTTTGTGTCAAGCGGCTTTCACACTTGCCTAGAAAATAACAATTACTCTAATTCATCAAATGTATATCCGTATGCCTGTGTTAGTATAAATGAAGGGCAGCTGGAGTTATGATCACCATTTTTCTGTGGTTACAAAGAATATGTTTTTTTTGTTTGTTTTTATTACATAGTTGTCTTTGAACATTTGAGAAATAACGTGAGGCCTGCATACATGCAGCAGCAAATAATAATGCAATCATTTCCATTTTATCAATGCAATGTTCAAAGTCTTGTTCTGTTTATCAGTATGTGACCTCTATGTAGCCAAAACAATGCATTTTGACGAGTGGTATAGAATTAAAGTACCTCTAAAACAAGCAGTTGCTGTTTCTTATTCGAACCAAAGGTGCTATTATGGCCTCCTGTAGTGACTTTCTTGGAATCCCGCCCTAGGAGCCGTCGTTACTCAATACACGATGTCTGCAAGTGTGTTCCAGATGTGAGAGAGATTTCAGGGACCGAATTGTCCTCACTAGCCCTCTCCAAATATATAACTGAAGCCAGGGTCATTTTCGACAACAGAGATCATCATCATCATCATCATCATCATCATCATCATCATCATCATCATCATCATCATCAAAAGAAGAAGAAGAAGAAGAGGAGGAGGAAAGAGGGGGAGGAGGAGGCGGAAAGGGTGGAAGGTGCAGCACAGTTTTTGTACCATCTTTCCCCCTATTTGGTTTGTGGGTATTCAATGCTAGAAATAGAAAAAGAATGAAAAGTTAGTAGCCAGCCTCTCGACCTCAACAGATAAATATTTCCTTTCGCTGTTGAGGTCAGTGTTTGAACCCTGATAAAAGTCCAAATTTCTAATGCCAATATTTTAGGAGATTATCGCACAGCACAATCTTTGCACCCAGATTTCTACCTTCCTAAGTTGTCTCCGAATTTAGTTCTAGTTAAAATCATCACTGAAAAGAAAAAATGTTACTGGTCCCGCGAATATAATAGTTATGAATTTCAAATAGATTTCAGAGATTGGTATTCGAACCTAGAAAGAATCTACGAACTTCAATGCTAATTTTGCAGGTCCACAGGCCTTCCCTATTTGGAAGATGAGTACAACACAATCGTCTTTTTTTCATTTGTATCGTACTAAATCAGGCCTACTGATTATCAATACTAAGTGTAATTTTGTGACATACCTCGCATCAAATTGTGTTAGTTATTTCCTATTAGGGCCAGAGGTCATTGTTTGAACCTAAGTAGAAGCCAGATTTCCTAGGCAAACCGACCATGGATCTAGAAAAGTTAGCATGACACATTGGCCCTGTCTTTATTGGGATTCGTGTCGTACTGAATTAATGTTGGTAATTGTTAAGAAGAAAAGTTTTTAAAAGCGATAAAACCCAATAAAAGGCAGAACTAAATGTAAAGAATGGAGACATGAACCAATAATAACGGAATCTTTTAGGATTTGCAATAAGATTAAAAAGGCTATAAAAGAAGAAGACATGGAAATTAACACATGAAAAGAAGGAGGTAGAGTGGAGAAGTGAAAGAAAATTGAAAAAAAGAAAGAAGAAGAAGAAGAAGAAGAAGAAGAAGAATGGAGAATGGAGAATGGAGAATAAATAAATACAAAAAAATCGTAATTGTTATTTCTTGTTCTGGAGGACAAAGTGGCTTTACTGCTTTGAGATGTGGGAGATCACACAATGAGGACTTGTCTTAGTTTCATTAACTCATTTGACCGTTTCGCCTGCATCGTTTCATTCGTCTACGCTAACCCCCATCTTTTCTGATACCCATCTCCCAGCTTCCCCAGCTCATATCGTACTTACTCCCCTCTGTCATCCCCAACGCACAATCCAAGAATGTAGATATCTCATTTGGGCTGATTAGACCATTCAAGGCAAAGTGGGGCGGCAAAGAAAAGACAGAAAGTGAATATCAGTTATTAGACTTCAGACTTGGACCCTGACGTCATTCGTCCTTTCTCTGAAGGCAACAGCATCAGACATTATGCCAACCTCTTGGCTGTGATCTGATATGTTTTTCGACGTGGGGCTTTACAGGAAATAACGTCTTCCTATTGCATAATCAGAATATATATACACATATATATATATATATATATATATATATATATATATATATATATATTGAATCTTGCGTACATCTAAAGGCTAGATTTCCTACATTTTCTCTAGAGTGGTGAGGTTCTACATAAGACATATTTCCCACGGGTGCTTTAATCTCAAGATTTTATTCTGATGTTTTTCCATTCTTTTTATTCGATTCACGTGACGATAGCCAACCAACATTGTCCAAATCTGACATAAGTGAATATCATAGTAGGAGAATCGCAATTATTTGAATATATATCACGGTGAACGTGTTATCTTACACACCACCACTACCATCACCATCAACAACAACAACAACAACAACAACAACAACAATAACTGCCATAGATTTGAGAAGTACAGAATCAAGCACTGTTAGGTAGTTCTCAACCTATCTTTTGAAGGACCCGTATGTTCAGGCATGCCTCATAGCGTATGTCCCACCAGTGGCAGAGACTTGTCGTTTGCGTCCAGGTAAGAAGTTAAAATTTGAATGCTGATTTTCAAAGCAGGATTGCAGTTCTTATATGCAAGATTAATTCAACGTGATCTTCATTCACCATAAGGCCTCCGTCGTGCTAAGCAAATCTTGGTAAACATCATGCACCAACAGCAATAATCCAGGGCGCCATATACAGTCTTTCGAATTCGTATTTTAGCCATGGTCAATGTATAAAAGCTGGTTCAGTTTAGTGCTTTGCATGAACATCTTTCAAATAATTCGAATTTGACTCCAGAATTCTCGTTCAAGTTATCATTTTCCATATAATTATGAACGGGAAGTATTTTGCCACTTAATGAAGACGGTCAGCTCTACTTTTGTTTAAAGCGCTTATTTATTCATTAATTTATATCTAATTTTGAAGATTGGAAGGCAGAATAAGGTCACTAGCCCCGAGAGGCTACCAGCCAAGTAGAAGGACGACACTGAATTAATTTGAAAAAAAACAAAACAAAACAGCTCAAGTAAAATAATTCAATGGGAAAAAATAGTTCATTTAGAAAGAGTGACAACAGGCAAGCTCAATTTGTTACCTTTACCGAAACTAACATGGACATAAAATCTGCTTGGAAGCTATAACAGATTATGTTTGTCCTGCATTGGACTTCAGATGTCTGCTGATGATGATAATGACGAGTGGGGGATATCGGAAGTGATGGACATGGACAGTTTCTACGGGGGTGTTATGCTAAGAAATATACGCTAACAAATGTACGCCAATATTGTTCTTTTGGAATTTACAGATGCTGGCAGCGATCATATCATTCAGAATGTGAAGAAAGCAGGGTTTTTTTTCATTTTTAATTCTGCAAAAGGAACCCATTCACCTTTCCAATCAATCGAATAATATTTGATCTTAGGGGAGTTAATTCATTTCTAGTAGTGTTTTGAGTTCGATACTGATCATAATGTCGTTTTCTTATCTGGACTTGACACTGGATTTATTATATGCATTCAACCGAATCATATAAAGCACTCATCCGTCCGATGCTTTCAAAAAACGAAATAAAAAGAGACTCCCCACAAAGCAGGTATAAATAATTAACCAAACAAAAAGCTAAAATCAATTAAAAGGTCAACTTCAGTACTCTGGGAGTCATAACATTTCATGTTAAGTCATTGTCTCAGAAAGAAAAACGTCTCTAAATAAAATCTTATCTTGAGATAAATACGTTTTTACCTTGCTTGCTTGAATAATGCATTCGTGCTATATAGTTTGGATTGGTGACTTGTATAGTCAGGTTTTTGTTTATTGATTAAAGTTTTCTGGAGCAAATATTACTTGCAAAAACATTTCCACTGTCAACCTTTCACGAATCAAAATCTCGTAGTCTTTCATATCTTCCATGTTATTACACAGTGTTAGCTATAAGCAGTGTTTCTTTTCATTCAGCATGAAACCAACTTCATTTAATTATAAAGGATGTAGGGTCCGGTGTGTAAAAGTTTCTAAAACTAATGGCATAGAATTAATAAGCATATCTTAAAGATCAAATATCTGCCTCCTGATTTGCCAAGTGGTGATTATATAATCACGATCACTGTAAAATATGGAATCCTGCTTAAATCATTAAACTTCTGCTGCAAGGCCCAATATCTAATAAACGTTTAACAAGAGGCTTTTTTAGTAATTATTCCATCTAATCGCCTTTCTATCAATTTATTCAGTAGTTATTTTGGAAACAAAACTCCTTACAATTGTTTTTGTACTTGCAAATCATAAATAGCATTAACGAGGAAATGAAAATACTTCTTTGTCAGAAGATCTAACATCAAGTGTTGAAAAGCAAAATGAGTATTTTTTTCAAGTTCTATCCGAATGCACTTATATCATTCATCAATGGAGTACGACAGTGAATCACGTATTGTACATAAGTAGATTCGTCTATTCAAAAAATAAACGAAGACGAAAGAAAAAAAATGAATGAATCTATGAGCAAAAATTGCTTGTCGACTTCTCTTCTGAGGGAGAATGAAGTACGAATCAATTGCACCTGAAACGAAGTGTACAAAGAAAAATAGACACAGTACACCTGAGTCATATATCTGAGGTCATATGTTCGGCTGTTGAAGCGTTGCTTCATGTTGTACGAAATTCAGAAGTGATGTAGAAAAAAAGAGCAACAGAGCAGACACTGTAACATTTATATGGTGTCAAAAGAAAATGAAATAAAATGCAAGTCAAGGGCAGATAACTATAACATTTTTATAAAAAAAAACTTACACGCCCTGCTAACAATCGGCATACTGAACATGCATACTTGGTATTCATAATAGTAAGATCCTTTAATCATTAAATTTTGTCCACAATGATATTAACTATTAATATTCACTGATATTCTACTTAGCTTAATACGCCAAAAAACACAATTATTGGCGAGGAGCAAGAGAATGAATATTGAAATACAGTGCTGTGCCTTGAAAATGAGTTTTCAAGATCCCGGTCCCCAACTCTGACACTGTTGGGTGTCATACGACTATTTTTGCCACTAGACAAGCCAATGATTTTCATCTTTCAACGGATTTGTTCAGTGTAGAATCTTTGAAAATGATTGCCGAATTAGTCAATAAAAATTGAAGACAAACATTTTTCTGTTTAATTAGTAGATTAGAACAAAGTTTCAATGCTTGAAAATGTTATCATCGAGGTTGGTGTTCTTTCTCTGAGCCAACAAGGATATCTATCTTACAAAAAAAACAATTTCTGCCATAATTATCTCATATTTTATGTTCACACCAGATGACTGCTGATTATCACAAAATTTCAAGTGATAGCAAGTACCCTTAACTCTGTAACAATTCCCTCACAATCCCCATTCTTATTTATATTGGCTTAATATTCGCCGGGTTGTAAATACAGGTTTTCAGTGTGTCAAGTGACAAAAAGTTCCCGTAATAACCCGGTATTTTCCTCCACATTCTAGCTTAGAATTTGAGTTCTGTAATACTTTTGTCTGTGTCATGCGTATTCTGCATAGAATCTCCCACTTCTTCGCAAGGATCATAAGGACTACTACAATGATTGGCAAAACTTTTACCCCCATGTTCCACATTTGTTTCAGTTTTCTTGCAACGTCTAGATGTTTTTTGGCTTCTCATTTCCACTCAATTTTACTATGTTCTGCTGGAACGTCGAAAATTTTCTTCTCCCTAATTACGATTATTGAATATAGTCCTCTGACTTGGATTGAAAGAGCTTTTTGAATATGCAAGTCGTATAGGATTTTAGATTATTTTTGTCCCAAACTGTGCATATAATTCTGTACTTTCAAAACGCAATTGCTTGCATAGTTCTATCCCTCCTTACCCCGCCACGTCTATTCATGTACTGGTCCAACCACAGAGTCTCAGTCGATCGATTCTCTGACTTTCAACTGGTATGCAATTCGTATAGGTGGCAACAAAATAAGATAGTCAGAAAAAACTCTTGATTATGACTCTTGTCAAAATTACAGAAGGTATCATATTTCAACTATTTCGGTATACAACAAAAGAATTTGACTCTAAACCAGTTGGCATATCATTTTATTAGATACATCTTCTTTTCAAATTCTGAGGATGTTCTGTTAAAGTTAACAACATGAAAATCTGAATATTTTTCTCACCATTATCCAAAGTGTTGATGGCTGGGGTTTCTTATCAAACTTTTTTCCCGGAAAAAGAGATTTTTCATTTTGTATCTTGATGAAAAGTACTTTCCCCGTAGAGTAGTCCCCATAATCGTGGTTAGTGCAATCATGATGATTAACTGTTACATTCTCGGCAGACCGAATTCGAGAATCCAGCCCAGCTACGCCTGAATAGAAAAGTACCTACAGCTTGGCAATCGACATAGCTAAGAGTAACTGGGTTAAGTTTGGGGCAAGCAGCTCCACCAAAAAAAGAAAAAAAAAGAAAAGAAAACAACTTATTTCTACAAGAACTGCAGGAGGGTGGTTGTGGCCCCATGTCCCACTCGGAGTCTGGAGGATAAACTGAAGAACTAAATGCATTATAAAATGCTTAACAAAGGCTAAAAATTGATTGAAAAGACTTGACAAAGTTCGATAGATTCTATACAAGTTATGCGTCACAAGGTCTGTACAAGAAGAAAAGTTTTGATAATTTATAAATTGCTTTGTTAATCTTCATGAATGAAAATACCTTCAACTAATACCAAAAAAAAATCTGTTGATCTTTGAATCTACTTTTAACTACGCTACGTTGAGTTTTTCCCCGAGAGCAAGATAATACACCTTAGTGTGGAAAGCAAATTTGTAAAGGTGTACATAATTAAAATGACAGCCTAGAATGCTATCTTGATTAACAAATCGCTGAAAGGAGAAATGATTGACTTTGCGATCTCCATCAAATGAAAATAAAACAGTCTACTTATCGGGAGGACAGAGAAAGAATTTCAATTAGCCATGCACCTGTTGGAGTGAAGAGAGTAGTCGAATTAAGAAGACAGAATTCGATGAGGAAGTATCGATTAAAGTGGCAATCAACACTAACGCACTTATTTGTACACAGACCAAATGCAGGTATATCGTTTATATAAATACCTAGTTCTACATAACTTGCATAGAATGAGCTAAATAATGAATACACGTTTATATAAAAAAATAGGTTTTTTTTGGCCTTTTTTTCTTACAAAGCATCACTTAGTTTGACACAACGATACAGTATATAACTAACGTTAAGGCAGGGAAAATTGTTGAGCTCTTAGGTTGAATATGTTGGTAAAAAATCAACCCAAAGAAGTTTTTCTGTGTGATAACTATTCCTAAAGATGATTTCATGAATTGGTTCGCATGCAGTCTGACAATAAAACCGACACAACAGATTTGATAATCACATAGGTTAACATTCAATGGGAGTGACATGATCAGTAAGTCATGTCTGTTCTTATACTTACCGATCTATCATCATTAAACGCGTTTTTAGGCAACACATGTTTTGTTTTTAAAATCCCTGAAATATTTACATGGTAAACAGCTAATGATCCAACGAGAGGAAATTTATGCATTGTACCATATTAGCAAAGTATACTTACAAAAGAGGACAAAAACACTGAAGAGAATTACAAAAATTGCATTGACAGATATCGGGAAGTGAGTGATTAAAGTGACACAAAATATATTTGGGAAAGCTTTCTAATATTTAGTGTTTAAAGTTTTGAAGTTTTTAGAATATATATATATATATGTATATATATATATATATATATATATATATATATATATATATATATATAATCAGGTAATTTTTTTTGTCATTCCTTCTTGCTGTGAATCAAGCTCTTCTCCATTTTTATCGTTTAATGATTTGTACATTATCTTCCAACCTTGTGTGCCAGTGGATCATCTTTTTCTGGATCATCTTTTTTTGGGTTATCCCTAACATTGCTCTTTCCATAGTGCTCTGTGCCTGTTACCGGGTTTGTGTGTGTACACATTCATACAGACAAATACACCCATACATAGTACATAAAAAAAACAAAAACATGTGAGTATAAAACGCGTTTACAAATTAATATTGGCGCAAATATATGTTTAGAAATGAAGATATGTAATTTAGCATGAGCATACACAAAATTAGCCGAAATTTTAGCTATATATGTTTGTGTGTTTGCTTACTATGATTTCCAGTTGTGTATCAGCGAAAAAGGAGAGGCAGAGATGTTTGCATAACCTCTCTTGAATAATACTCTTATAACCAGCACCAATGAAGCATCTTACCAAATAGTGCCATCACAAATTTGAGCAATGTTGCTTCATAATTAGGATGATAACATCTTCATATTACTGTTATAAAAATGTCAAATAATTTCGAATTTTATTTCACTTCAAAAACGTTTAGAAATTGACTTTTATCAAGTTTCTTTGTTAATTTATGGAAATATGATTAACAAAATGATTTAAGATTGGCCATTACCAAACAAGAAATATTTCTTCAAAACCCAAACCTTTATTTCCAAGGGTGGGTTAATTATCAAAAATAAACCTCGAGTACTTCGTTGGTATCTACTACTTTTGAAGCTTACTTTCTGCAATAAAATTCACTGATGGTCCATTTGTCGAATAATCCATACATGTATTGATGAGCAATGCACAGATGTCTTCTGTCACGCTAAAGGACGTAACTGACATAGTAAAATTGAGTTCCATTCATGCAACTTGCGTACTGAAATAGATTTTCAATCATATTCTATTGAAATAATCAAAATGCTGAAATTTCGAAAAAAGATAAAGCAGAAAAGTAATAACAGAATTAAAAAATAATAAAAATCTATTCCACTGAACACTATTCTCAAAGGCCCATGCAATTGAAATAGATTTGAAGTATAACTTATCAATATTTCCGGAATACATTTTAAATTAAACATCGCAGTCATCTTTCATAATGTTATCAATTTAGAGCTTGCGTTTAATCTAGCCATTCCACATCATATAATAACTTTTTCAAATCAACTTAAGGAACGGAGCATCAATAACTAATTTCATTTCTGCATTGAAAATGATTTAAATTTTATACCCAATCAACCCCTTTAAGGGTGTGATTGTAAACTGAAAAAAGTCTCATATCACTGACCCACTTAACGCAACCTCTGTGTACAAGTCCGTCGATATTTAATATGAGTTCAAATGTAACAGTTTTACAGCCAAACTTTAGCGCAATGGAATTCTGGATTTTATACACATTAGACCCCTTTAAAGGTATTATTGTAAACATGGGAACACCGATATCCCTGGTTAATCTTTCACCTCCAGTGAATATTGATGTAAGTTTAACACGTGCAAAACAGGGGAACATATTGTTGTATGGCGAAACAGAAAAGATATATTGCCTGGCACGATACACCAACTGTAAAAATGAAATGAATTAGACAAAAAACATTTCAGTACTCATTGAACAAAATTTTATATCATCTTACTGTATGCATTTTTATAATCTCTTTTCTTTTTTTTTAGACGGGTGAACTATTTTCTACGATCAATAGAATCGTCATCATTTTTGACTGTAGGAATGTACTATTCTACATTATGAAGAGCAGCGTATCCGTATGTCCGTCACACTTTAAAGATTTGTATTAGAATAAGTAACGCTTCCGTCAGTCTGAATGTCTGTCTGTCACGCTTAAAAAAGATTACATCGAAAGTGATGATGGGAGAGGGAAGATTCTGAGGATCGAATTGTGAAACAAAAACAGCGTGGAGGCCCGGGAGAAGTCGATAGAGACATGGTACGGTTACGTAAAATGGGAGGGATGAAACATAAAAATAATCACTAAAAGAGTACGGCTGAATTTGGCAGTCGAGAAAAGCAGATAAGCAAAAAAAAAATAAAATGATGTGGGCTTAAATTAGCTTTTGAATATTTCTGACCAGGGTATTAGATTAATCGTCGGGGATGGTTGCTTCTGTCAACTTCCATGAGTTTTTTTTTTCAGTGACTACAGTGGTTTAGATTTCCATCCCTTGGTATACCATTAGCGAAGCATTGACTTCTTTACACGTTTCTTTTTCAAGATACTTAAGTGATAAGGTTCAAAACAAAACAGTAATTTGAGGACTTATTATTTTTTTCTATTGTTTAAGCTTCTCTTGATAATTAAGTGTGAAATTGAGCCGTATCGTTCTTGACGACACCTGTACATACATCAACGAGAAAAAAAAAAGAAAAAAAAACTATCAACAGGGCAAATTACAAGTTTTCTCCATGTATTCCTTTCTATTTATTGTCTTTTGTATTGCATTATCTTTCTCTTTTGTACTTGTTCGAAGAAGATGAGTCTTCCATTATTCTAACAAGAATAAATCTTTGAAAAGTGCAGTTAAACTTCTATCAAACGATAATGTTATACTTCGATCACCAAAATCTTAGAAAATGCCAATTAACTCATCATTTCTATCGAAAGAGTTGATAGATGAGGCTCCTTATCAAACATTTTTCCTGGAAAGAATTTTCTCATTTTGTATCATGATGAAAAGAGATCCTTTCCCTATGGAGTAATTCCCATAATTGTATAATAATCTATCTTGGAAATCCATGATCAATGCAGTCATGAGAGTCCGGGCTCTCCACTCGCTAACAATCGAGTATGACAATTGATTGTCAGTCATTTCAAAGCTGCAGTCAAAGAGAAGTCGCGAATGGAAATTTTCAATGAGGAATTAGGATCGAAAATAGTAAGGTATATACAACCGCTCCAGACTAAATTTACTGTAGTTTGCATGGGAAAAAACATTAAATAGGTAATGAATGCAATTTAAACTCAGACACACATACATCCACATACACCCCTCCACACACACACACACACACACACACACATATATATATATATATGTATATATATATATATATATATAGCTGATGCGATATTGACTCTCTCAACTATACAAACTCACACATATGCATTTGTGTATATATGTGTGTGTTTATATGTGTGCGTATGTGTTTGTATGTGAGTGTCATTGTACGTCATGTTCGTATTTGAATAGGTCCATCTACATATAACGTACATTCATGAATCAATTTTTACCAAGTTAATGAAAAATCAATGGAATATTGATTGTACTTGTTTATTTTGGGGCTCAAACACTTACACACATATGTATATATTAACATATGTTGCAAAGATGCATATGTACATAAAAATACAAATGTTATATTCAAATTTATATATTTGTATATGTATGAATGTGAATTGGACGATTGAACATTGCAATCATCATGCCACTATGAGAAAAACAGCGACAAATGATTTAGCTAACCACAAACCAATCAGTCCACTCATACTCATTAACAAAGCAATCATCAACCCAAGAACCAAAATACTAGACAAAAACTAAGAACGGGAAAAGGCTGGCTTCAGAAGGCGTTGCTCGTTGACCACCTTTATTTGGTGTATCAAATAAAGACTAAAGAAACAGGACACAGAATGCTACTTGTCGTAACATTTCGACTTAATGGAACCCCCAATGTAGTCGATGCAATCGTACAGCAATGGGTAGACCTCGTATTTATCGGTATTACCAAACACCTACCAACTGAGCATTTCCTTTATAAGGCTATTTAATGACTAGGAAACCTTTCAGTTCGAAAAGGTGTGAAGCAAAGCGACCCCAGTTCGCTTAAACTCTTCACAGTTTGCCTTCCGATATTTAGACTGGAATCGGAATTGATGGCAAAGCAACCTCAGATTTGCTGACTTGTCTTTGCCGATTATTTTCGCGGAATTCAGATAATGTTAGACGGACTGAATGAAGAAAGCAAGCAAATAGGTCTTCATATGAGCTCGAGTAACACCTATATTATGTACAAGAAACATATTGAAGACAAAGAAACAACGATCAAAACCGAAAATGCAGGACTAAAGAAAGTAGACGACTACATTTAACTGGGACAGAGTCTCCATAAAATTCACAAAAGAAGGAGAAATCAAACGAAGAATCATCGTAGGTTTGCAAGCTATCGGAAAAGCTAGCTCAGCATCCAAGAAGAAGAAATGTCCCATCAGCTTTAAAAAAAAAGGTCTACAACTAATACATCCTCTCGATAATTACCAAAGGAGTGGAAATATCAAACCAAACCAAAAAACTAGCACTCATATAAGGATCAGGAAACAAAAGCAAGGAGGATCATACCAATCACAAAGAGAGACTCCGACAGTACATTAAAGGAATAACAGACAAAATATCATGAAATCCATGCGAAATCTCAAATAGCAATGGTCAGGCCATATTGCTAAAATGTCGGACAAACGTTGGATGGCGTGACGATTTGGAAAAGCTTAGGAAATATTGGCGCCCGCCATCGAGAGTAAAGTATATAATCGATGCATGATACCAGCTATAACGTATGTGTTTGGCCTGGAAATTTACAAAACCATCCCAAAACCAACTCAGAAATGCACAGAAGATAATCGGAAGAACAAAGTTCCAATAGCGTTAGGCGATGGCCAAAGATCAACATGAATCAAAGAGAGGGCCAGGGTGAGGGATATCGTAAAAATACTTTTTTAATCAAGCAACAAAAATGGCAATGAGCAGGGTGCTTGATGAGAAGGGATGACGATAGATGGAATAAAACACTAACATGGGACAGTAAACACAATCACGCTCGTTATAGATGGAGATTGGAAAGACCTTTGTTTTACAGTGGACTTCTCACAGCTGCTGCTGATGTATTTAATCGTGTGTGCATATCCATTTACAGAACTTTTCATATAAATAAAACATTGTTTACATAAAATTGACTTTAGAACATAATCTGTATTCTTTTTTGTCAAAGATTGCAAAGACCTTCAGGGATTTCCAGCTGAGGGATCCGAATGAACTCAATAGCTTAGCAATTCTTCCTTATTGCAATGTGAATCTGCATTTTCCAATCTCTTTGAAAAGAGAGAAAATCGCTTACTTTTATTTCCATTGAAGAAAATAATTCAAATGAAAAGAATTAAAAAATATTTCCCAGGAATTTAACATTCGAAATTGCAAAACCTGACTAAATACTAGCTTTGTTATATGGATTACAAAAAAATGTCCTTTTTTTAACTCTCAGAACTCAGTGATTAGAAACAGAATGTCTGTTCTTTCAAATATTTATCCAAAGTATATCATGTCAATATTGATAATTGTTTTTCACGTATAACTTTTCCTTCATTTTGATTGCTGTTGCTTTTTATCACAACTATGATAATATTACTAATGGTTCAAAATATTTCATTTAAGGAAATGAATAAGATAAAAAGAGGTATCGGAACAGTAATACCGATATATCAACTTTAGAGTGTTCATGTCATGTGGTCTAAACCTACAGATCAGCCATTCTGTCGAAATATTCCTACAATCTTTCACCTCCGTGGATAATAACATGTAAATCCTTGATTTGAAGGGTAGGTTCGGCTGCATGCACGTCTCACATATCTTTAAAAACTTAATTGTTCAAGCCTTTGGGCTATTGATGCCCCAGGCCCGCCGACTGAGATCCTGGAAAGACGTAAAAAACATCCTGGATATCTGTTCACGGAACCAAGCTATAATAAAATGTTTTTTCCTTATATTCCCTATACTTTTTTTTTATTGTGTGATGTATAAATTGTCTGATTTTGGGATCATCTGTTGTTTACCATGTAACTGTTTCGGGGATTTTAAAAACAAATCAGTAATTTTAACATGACACCCCGGCAGTTTTGATCAAGTACCACGCCCGTTTATCATATAGTTTATGCCATACATGCATTTTCTCGTTTTATAAGGTTTTACGTAATAAGGTGTTACGTGTATTTCATACAGCGTATTTTTCCAAAACAGGGTTTAATCATGTAGGTTACCCGAAAAACGTTTTGTTTTTTTTTCTTAGATGAGGGATCTATAAGTATAACAACTGATATGGCTCAGTCTTCGTGTCATTTATATTGATGTTCACCCAAGTGAATAGTAAATCCGTTATGTTGGGTTCAATTTCAGACACTATGAAAACCAACTTGAAATATCATCTTTAAGAATATATACATCTTTCGGTAAACTGATTGTTGGGGAATGGGAATAATTATAGTCAGAGAATATTTAAGTTACTTTGGATTCGCCAATGTAGTTCCCATTGTGTCTGAAGCATCGGAAGAATTTCTTAACATGTTGACTGACAGGGGAAGTAAAAAATTTGGCTTAATTGATTGGTCGACCGGTTGTACATTTTGAAGTGTTGTTGGTTATCAGCATTTGTTTTAACCCTCATAACTACGAGTTCCATTTTCTGTAAAATACCTACGGTGAAATTTGTGTAGTCAAAATATGAGGTAACCTGAAAAATATAAAACATATGAAGAACCCAGAGTGAGTTGGACCAAAGTCTTTCTTTTGAAGCCAAAGTGGTTTTCTGTCTTTTGGGTCCCTTGGCCAAGACATATAATTGCCTGCCCACTTTAACCGGAAATCTGGCACAGACATGTTGCAGATTGGTTAAGAGAGTGCGAAAAAAAACCCAACTCATTTTTATCATTAAAATAAATAAAAAAATTAAAATTCTAGAAAGTTAACTGTTTCTTATTTTCAAGATTTAGGTAGGTTGGGACATGAAGAATACAAAAACCCTTCGGCTCAGCGTTCTTGTGAAGCGTTTTCTGCATATTGAATATGAGGGGATCGACGTAAGACAAGTTGGTTTTTGTGACACGAGGTCAGTTATGGGGTAAACTTTGACCTATGATCCAATAGTTTTCTCATTCATTGATATCACAAATTTAGGCATGATATCGATGCAAAGTTTGGACAATCAATAGTGACTCTAACTCAATCAAAATATTCTCAGGGCTGTTTTGAGTTCAAAAAGGGTTACTTACATAGAATGAAAGGATTTATTCGCCACCTCATAAACATTATTAATGATCATGTAAAGATCGCAAGGTTCTCTTATCTATTGTTACAAGTATTACAATGGACTCCTGTCCCCAAGTGCAGTAGGAAGGGAAGATCCTTGATCCATAGGCTTCAGTTGATTGCTTGTTTTAAATTCTTTGGGACCGAAAAATGCACATTAGCATAACAATATAATGCATTGGGTAATAGTTATGTTCATGTGCTGGGGTTTGAGCGGAGAAAAAAACCCATAAAAATGAGCCATGTCATAATTTACTCGCATGTACAACTATATTTTTGCATGTGGCCTGTCATAGTTGAAATGCTGGTGTCTTTTCCTCATCAAACCGTGCTGAGATGTAGATATGGAAGTAATTTGGAAAATACAAGTTGATGTATAATGTATAACAATGACGGTATCAATAATGAAGCTTTTATCGTGGGATGACTCTGGGGAGAGGTATGTGTGTGTATGTGTTAATGTGTGTGTGTGTGTGTGTGTGTGTGTGTGTGTGTGTGTGTGTGTACATTTGTGTGTCTGTATGCACGTATGCGTATCCGTTCATTGTCTCTTCTCTGTAGCTATTTAAATGCCTTATAGCCCCGGATCAATACCCTGAAGAGGCTTACTCATCAATTTCTCCACTGACTCACACACACAGACACACACACACACACACGCATATATATATAATACATATATATATATATGTGTGCATGTATGTATGCATGTATGTACGTTTGCATGTATTTATTTATTTCATTTCATAGCCTTTGCCAGAATTAATAAACTGGGCAGTTCCGATGCTTCTCTCCTTTACCTCTTCCGAATCTCAAACGTGGAAGGAGGGTTCCCTTCGTTATCAATTCAACCAATATTTCTTTTCCTCTCCAAAAAGAGATGTAATAATTCTAAAAAAAGATGTAATGCATATAACACATACCTCATTGACGAAAACCATCAGAGAAGATTCTATTTCAATAGGTTCTTTATGACACACTTCCTTGACGACAACTGATATAAGAGAATGCTAGCCCTAACAAAAAAACCTCACCGCTATCAATGATGATGATAATAATAATAATAATAATAATAATAATAATAATAATAATAATAATAATAATAATAATAAATGGTGATGGGGGTACAAACCACAGCGCTGCTATGATAGGTGAGGGAGATATGAGAGGAGGTCTGAAGACCTAAGGAGACTTACTGTCAGTCAGCCTTCAACGATAACCACCGGGCAACTGGTGTAAAACTGTAAACCACAACACTCCTGTGGACTGGGAGAGTGTGGAGGTGTGTGTGTGGGGGGGGGTGACATGGGGTGACTCGCTGACATTCAGTCTCAGTTGTGACCTCCAGGCACCTGGTGTAAAAATGAATGATAATAATAATGATGATAATAATAATGTATACATGCAGTTGAACAACTGCATACTCCAAGATCTGCTCAGATTTTCTTGCAGAACCCCCTTATGTAGGATTTGATAGAACTCCCTCGTTGATTGGATAGAAGCTAGGATTATTGGTTTCGTCCTTTAACGAGCATTTCATGAGGTAGAAAATGACTTGTTCATACCAAAATATAATCATATTTGTTTGAAACTGATATTTGAATCGTAATTTTCTATCTCAATTAGAAATTGTCGACCAAAACTGCCCCCAAAAATGTCCATATGGGTTCCTTCAGTTTTTAGGTGCATCCGGTTAGCTATCTATATACATATGTATCATGCATATAGGCCTCACCAGTCGAGCTAGAGTGCTTAAAATATAAGCATTTATTTATGATTATCTCTTGAAAAATGTTTCATGTTGTTTTTTTTTTTTAGCAAAAAATCGAGGCTAATTTGCAACGTGGGTTTATGCTAAATCTATCCTTTAGCTACTTCTCAGCAGCATTCTCGCTTGCTCTTTGAAAATTCCGCCAAAAGACGGTGGTTATGTGATTGTTTCTCAAGAGTAACTAACCAGACCTGATTGCCTGTTAAAGGTTTGAATTAGACCCCTTGATATATGCATGATTCAGAATATGTCTATCTCTGAAACGAAAAATAAGCATGGGGGTAATCGGAGTCGATGAACTGATATAATTCGGGATTAGATGTATTTCTTCATTTTTTGAAATTACAAATTTATGAAGAAAATCCGGGTAAAGATGCGATTTTTTACATGAAAATGTATAACTATTTCTTTTTTGGTTTAATTTTTATTAGAATATGTTTTTTTTTTTACTGTAAGCAAGATATGTAGTTTACAAAAAGGGTAGAAAAAGAGGGGAAGGAATGGGGGTTCAATAAGTGGGGAAGAAAGGAAAAGGAGGGAAGGCAGGTAGATAATTCACAAAGTGGAAAGGAGAAAGGGAAAGAGGGCTGATTCAGTTTGATAAGAAAGAGAGAAGTAGGAGGGGGAATAGAAAACTAGTCAAAGTTATTGTAGAAAAGTTAGGCTGTTTTAATACGAGTGTAGGTAGAGACAAAATGAAAATATTCATAATGTGTCAGTAAGTGGGACAAAAGAGTGGGGAAGTAAAAGTCATTCACTTGATTGAGAAGGTAGGAAGCCCCCAATATAGGGTTTCTCAGGGCGGGGTTGGGAGGTTGATCGATTTCTTCACTGTTTTTAATCCTGAGTGAACGAATGTGTGAAACTTTACAATCAGGAGTTTATGTACAAATATTAATCGTTATTGCAGCAGATAATCGCAATTCTGTTTTCCCTTCATAAACTCAATTCCTTTTATTAGTGTACTATTTTTAACATCAAGTGAAACGTTACAATATACAATCGTGACAACCTTCCATTATGCCGGAAGTTTGGGGTGCAGGAGAGAATAACTGCTGAATATTTTTGCCCTTTTGGGCATCAATAGTCGATTTTGACTATAGTTAAAAGTTAGAAGGACAAACGGAAGAACACGAAGAAGTTGAGTTTTAAAATTCTCCCAAATGATGAACGTATGCAGTATCGAATAAAATTCCAACTGATCACTTGGGGACCTTTCTTTATAGTTATTCATATGGGTAAATCTTTCCAAAGAAAAAAAATCATGTTTTATCAGTTCGTGATTGTGAACAAACTTAAATTTCAATGACTTCGTTCAAATGAATTGATTTTTAGACGTTTTTTTCTTCGATACACGTTGACATCCATTTTTTTTTTGAAAAACCAACGAAAGGAATTTTCCATATTTAATACATACACAGCAGATAATCATAATGTAAATTGGAAAATTGGAGGAAGAAAATATACTATATATGGACGTGTAGAACCTAACTTGTACCCATATCAACAATTGTTGCATTAATAAGAAAAAATCTAAGATTAATTTGTGATTGTTGGTTTGGAGAGATAAACTGTGTTCTGTTCGTTTCAATTCAAATGTCCATGGTGGTATCTTCAAAATTGCACATTTATTTTTATTTTTCAAAAAATCAAACACATTTTTAGTGAATAGTTTGGCTAAAAACCCCATGAACATCATGAAATGAATTCAGTTTTAATGATTTTAACTTCATTGTTCTTTTTTATGAAATGCAGGAATCCTGTGTCGTGTTCGTATAAATGTTTTTAGTTTTGCAGAGAAGCCATTCTTCGACTTGCAACGGACACCTTTTTCTTATAGGAATGAATAAGCCTATATCAATACCCAGGTTTCGCTTCGTTTCACATGATCAGTTGGATAATAATAATAATAATAATAATAATAATAATAATAATAATAATAATAATAATAATGATGATGATGATGATGTCTGGTTTGGTTAGTTACCCAAGAGAAACCACCATGTAACCAATGCCTTTTGGCAGCATACAAATTTGGAAAAAAGAATAACCGATGAATAAGTTACTTTTTTCTGCTTTTTGTTGGGCAGTGATCACTAAAATGGTTTGAATCTTCAAAACACAATCGTGGATGCTGCCAGACACAAACGAAAGATGCAATTTAATATAAACTTGCCATGCAAATTGAACGTCCATTCTAAGAACATTCGGATGTGAATTTTCCGAAAATAAATAAGAAAACGTTTTTTCTAGACATGATAAGGAGTAAATGTTTGAATTTTCAGCCCTTTAGCTCCATCGGTGCAACCTGTGCGTGCCATAAATCCATAGATAATCAACAAGCCAGTCTAGCTTAAAAATGAATGTTTTGGGGGAACAGTTTCAGTTGACGGTCTCTAATGATAAAACTGTCAGTCACATGAATGTATATATTACGATAGATTACTATTCTGTTAAGAAGAATTGTCTAAATTTGGCCTGACTCGTAAATTAGGAAGCGAAGTAGGATTTACATTACGCAAAAAAGTGAAATCTATTCAACTTGAAAACAGTCAGTGACATGATCAAATATAATGCAGGGCGAATAAATCTAATTTAGACATAAAAAAAAGTCGTGCTAAAATTGTCAAAAGGCCAATAAGCAGAGAATTGAGATTTTTTTCATAGAGTTTCACATGAAAGCCTCCCAGAAAATTCTATTTCACATTTTTTTATTTACTTATTTTTTTTTATTCCTCTATAGCTTTGATCGCTACAGTAGACCGACTGCAAAAATAAGAGCTCAATTGATGGTTTCAGAACATTCTAGCAAATCAGTAACTCTACTGAAAGGGGAGTTTACGGACACCGATCAAGATGCGTACACTAGATTTTACAAACGAATGTTAGAGAAAATATTCGAGCTTCATTCAATAAAATATCTTGTTGCCGGCCTTAATGTGTTTTGGCTGTTGGCAGCAACAGTAAGTTGAGGCTCCGTTAGTTCCAGAATGGCTAGATAATACTTAAAAAAAAACAAACTCACGCACACTAAAAAACATTTTCCGAAAAATAGTCAACTGGGAAGCACCAAGACCTGATTAGATCCACGGATAAGAAACTTGCCACATTACATGACAGACTGTCTCTCTAACTCAGAGGTTGCTTTGATGTCAGCGAGTTCCCAGACTGGATGGTCAGAGGCAGAACGATTCTCATTCAAAAGTATATCGAAAAATAGAATCGGACAAGAAACTATAGACCAATCAGGTGCCAAACAATGATGTGGCTGCTATCTAACCGAACAGATAGCTGAGAGAATATATGTATATTTCCAGTGAAAGAAAATGTCTCTTACCAGAGGAATAGGAAAGGAACCAAAAGAGCGAATGATTCGTTCTACACTGACCAGCTTATTCTGAAAGAAAAAGAATATGATCCAATAGGATGTATAGATTACAAAAAAGCATAAGGCATGATTTCCCAAAGCTTGATACTCAAATGCAAATCCCAGAACGGCAAATCACTGGTGAGATTGATTGTCAACTCCATGAAAAACAGGGAAGTAGGCCTGATAGGTACATGGGAAACCAAACAGATGTGAGTATAAAAATAGGAATTTCTCAGGAGAGTCTCTGTCCCTTGTACTATTTGTACTAAGCGTGAAATCACTAAACATATTACTGAAAACAAAAAAGGATACAAATTCTCCAAAACAACGAGAAAAGTCATCCACCTCATGTACATTGATAACATTAAACTATTTGCAAAGAACCGGGAAGCGCTCGAAATGTTGATCAACAAAGTTGAAGAAAATCGCGATAACATTGGAATGGAATTCGGAATAGATAACGCGTGCTAATTGTAATGCACTGGTGAAAGCTCATGTCGGTGGAAGGAATCAATCAACCACAGAACAACAAAAATTATAGAAGTGACCACATAACTGGCATAACTACCAAAGAGTTCTCAAATATCACTCAATAAAATAGATAGAAATGAAACTATAAAAAAAGAGTTCCTTAGGTGGATAATAAAAATATTAGAGACCAAGTTAAATTGCAGAAATATAATAAAAGGAATGAATATATGGACTGTATCGGTATTGAGATACACAGGTCCATTGTCGGATGGAAAAAGGATGAAGAATCAATGGAGTGGTGAAAAAGGAAAAGTATGACAATGCACAAGGTTCTACACCTCAGGAATGACACAGATGGACTGTATGCAGAGAGGAGAGGGGGCAACAGAGGGTTTATCAACACGTAAGTGTCCAAATGGTCAAAACTGAATTAGGAAAGTATGTGCAGGCAGGCAATGGAGATATAATGGAAAGAGCTTGAAACAATGCATCGAATACCAAAAAGTGAAAAAAAAAAAAACGAAACAAAAAAACGATCGTGCAACAAAGAAGACAACAAGGAAAGAAAAAAAAGGAACAGAAAAATGCACAGGGAAGTCAGAAGATGGAAATATCCTGAGCAAGAAATCACTGACATGAATACGTAAAGGATACTTGAAGAGAGGGATGGAATCCCTCATTATGGCAGCCCAAAACAAATGCATTGGGACAAAGTATACCAAGGCGAAAACTGACAAAACCTCAGATGCCGTCTCTGTGAAGAAAGGGATGAGACTGTGAATTACACAACCAGTGAATATAGTAAATAAGCGTAGTAGTTCAAGAATAAGTACGACAGGGTAACAACTGTAATACACTTGGAACAATGCAAACGTCTGGAATTCAATCATATAGACAAATGGTCCCAGCACAAACCAGACAATGTTCTGAGAAGTGGAAGCCACGGATTTCTGTGGACATTCAAATCGAATACTGGAGAAAATATCGGAAATATGAGATCTACAACCTCCATTTGACAATAGCCTAACGGCCTGTATTAAAATGGCATAGTGGTGGCATTATAAACCACAGCCCAGCTGTAATATATGAGAGCCATATGAATAGTGGGTTGAAGACTTGAGGAGATTTGCTGTTACCCAAGACAACTGGTATGAAAATGCATCATCATCATCATCTATTAAAGGACTTGATAATCAGACTAAACAGAGTGAGAATACACACACACATACACACAGACACTCACACACACACAAACACACGCACACACGCACACACACACACACACACACACATATATATATATATATATATATATGTGTGTGTGTGTGTGTGTGTGTGTGTGTGTGTGTGCGTGTGTAAATATTACAGCAGTTAAAAACAACAATAGAACAAATCCCAAAATCAAAAAGTGGGAAGAAAAAATACAATATACAGGCAATTCAAAGGACAAACCAAAGAACTTGCTGATCCAAGTACATGGAAATGGCTATGCAAAGGAAATTTGAATATATATATATATATATATATATATATATATATATATATATATATATATATATATATATATATATATATATATATATATGAGTGTCTGTGGTGTGTCAGTATGTGTTCCTTTTTCTTATGTGTGTGTACATTGTTTAACATTTTCATATTTGCTTTAATGCATACGCGTAGCACTTTGTATGGGCATAGTATATTCATTCGTCTGATTTATAACTATGTATGGTTGAATACATCGATATGCTTGCCTGTTCATAGATGTGTGAAAGAAAAAAGTCATAACCTTTGATATTGTTATTGACAAATGCTCATCTTATCCATTCAATAGTATCGATAAACATAAATTTATCAACGGAACCTAATATATGTAGTCTATACGCATCCTTATGCACAATTGTCAAACATCACCCAAATATATTTTCTTATCTTTCGAATGTATGTGTAAATCATACTCACATGAATAGTAATACACATGCATGCATTAATACTCTTGAGAACCAAATTGCCTTCATGTTAGATACTAACAATATATGAATATATATAAAGATAGAGAGTGAGAGATAAAGAGAGATGGAAAGAGTGAGTGAGGGGAGAGAAAGTAAGAAAAAGAGGGGAATATTGATAGATTGTTAAAGATTATATACGAACATAACATAGAAGATATGGTCGAAAAAAGATATATTTTTAGAAATACTTTAATAGTTCAATCAACTCATCAGTCCAAGATGGTCGCTACTATAGAGATTCACTCAGATTTTCATCAATAACTAGTCGTTCATTCTCTAAAAATCTGCTTAAGGAGTAATTAATTCAGCATTAAAAAGAAACCCCCAAAAGATTAATTGTCATTTTTTCATTGCCAACTCGCCTACGGCACAGTAGCTCTTATCAAATGTATTGGTCTTAGAACTGCCTCATATCTCAGAAACTATTTATTTTTTTCGACTTTCAATAATGTGTTTTCTGAAGATTAATTTTGATTTGAAAAAGAAACGACCTTGCCCGTCCCAGCCGTTCGGCACGCTTTTTGAAGCTCAATAACTCAGAAACTAATGAAGATTGAAACATGGGTGGTTCACCAATCGATAGCCCATTAATTAAAAATGTATTACAAATGCGACAAGTGTGTTGGTTTTCCAGTAGTTGGGGATTATAGTTTTCTCTCAAGCAGGTGATACTTGTTCATACAGATGGAAAATAGAGTAGCTAAATACAAAATACAAACAAGGTCATATTACATCCGTATAAGTATACAAGAATTTTTTCTGTTCTAACGGCTTCTTCATGAAAAAAAAAACCATACTGGTCTCTCTCTCTCTCTCTCTCTCTCTCTCTATATATATATATATATATATATATATATATATATATATGTGTGTGTGTGTGTACGTGTGTGTGTGTATGTGTGTGTGTGTACGTGCGTTTGTGTGTGCGCGTGTGCATGTGGTTGGGGTGAAATATATACCATGAGTCGTCTATATTATTTTAAAAAATCTCTTCCGCAGCAGTGCTCAATACTTATCGACTAAATACATAGATACATAAAACCAAAATTCATGTATCTAATTCACACACACACACACACACACACACACACACACATATATGTATATATATATATATATATATATATATATATATATATATATATATATATATATATATATTGAAATGATTTTGAAACAATACCGCATCACAGTAAGGACTTATCATATACAAACTAGCGGCATAGGGTAATAGAGTTACACCCCTTTAAGAAACACTTAAACACACATCCCCTTTCACACGCACACATACACATGAAGCTGGCACAAACAAATCCTAAATATAGAACACCTCTTTTAGAAAATCAAATTCATATAACACACACACACGAACATATACAAAACATATCCTACCCACAAATCCTACCCACAGGCACTACTCAAAGTCAGAATAGAGGCACATCAATCTACTTTATCTAACCCCCTCGACATACATGAAATCCCAGACATAAAAAAGGTCATATGTCACTCACTCTGCTCCCCAACTGTGTCCATAGACAACTCGAAGCTTCATCTGAGACACATTTGATATCTTCCCTCCTCTCCTCATCATCACGACTAACATTGTTCCCCTTGCATTCATTTCCTTTCAGCTCATGCCATGTAACGGGCTGCTCTCCAGTTTTCTATATTGCAAGGACTTCTGATGAAGCTGTTGGAACACAGAAAAATGCCTCAAGTCCTATCAATGATAGGAACCAAGAACGAGCTGAACGAAGCATCCACCATCTGTGGTAGCAGTTACAAGAGGAGGAAGAGATAGAATTGGGAGAGCAAATTATCTTCCCTTGAATCTCATATTTGTAAAATGATATTCAAATATTCCGCAATTATGATTTTGTAAAATTGTAAATGTCAATTTTTGGCGTTTTAAAAATATAAAAATGCGGACCTGGGACATTCTTTTATTACATTTTTGATGTCTCGATCTTTCATTTCCACATAGTCAAATCACTACTACCATCATCAAAACATCTGTATAGCAAGAATTTGTTGTCATGGGGATGAGAAAAAATTCGAGAGAAAATCCAGATTTTTCAGATTTTGTAGTCTGATTAGGATTGTTGTTGCATGCGATGTTCAAGTTTACTTGATTCCACGCAAAGAATCTGGGAGAAAGATTGTTAGCGTTATTCCTGATTATGTCCTCAATATGATTCTCCCCTAAAGGTTTCTGTTATCACAATGTCATGGCCCTATCTTGGAACGAAAAGAGAAATTAGAACCCTTATCTAAAATTATTATGATGATGGAACAATTACAAGTATTTTTGACAAAATTGATCATTCATATAAATTTACATATTTGATTCGGTATATCTATTCGATATCGTCGACTTTCCTTGCAAGCAGATTTTTACGAGTCTGTAGATTATTAAGCATGTCGCAGAACCTTCTACCGTAGTGTTCTTATATATATATATATATATATATATATATATATATATATATATGTGTGTGTGTGTGTGTGTGTGTGTGTGTGTGTGTATGTGTATATATATACATATATTACAAAATGTCTCTGTTACACACACACACACACACGAACACACACACACACACACACACACACACACACATATATATATATATATATATATATATATATATATATATATATCAGTATAGTCATAGACATCATTTTTCCTATTTTGCTTTCGATAATTGACTGTAAGAGAGAAAGGCAAGAATATAAAAGAATTCTATACGAGATGAATACACTTTGAAAAACAAGTGAATGTATTTTTCCAATCGTCTACCGTATATCATGAGAGTCTCAGTGTCGTTAGAATATTAATGTTCATTTCCTAGATGACAATTTCCCTTGGGAGTCCAATCTCTCTGACTTGGTGATGGGACGATATCAAGTGTGTGATAATAAAGGTACCAGTTGATACTATATTTCTAGCTTGATGACATTTAGACTCACCGACCCTCATTTCTCCCCAGCTCTAGGTGACAACAAATACACGTCATTACCACTAAGGGCCAATGTAAAACCCTAATTGTTCATCATTATGATCATCATCATGATCATCAGTCTTTTAACGTCTGTTGCTGGACATAGACCTTCCAAGGATACACTATACATCTCTATCATGGGCGTTGCAGAGCCAATATCTTCTGAATTTGTCTAGTTCGTCTCTCCATCTTGTATTCCACGGGCCTGTTGTGCATATGATCTCTGAGGATCTATCTTGTGAGACATGATGTCAATCGATTGTCTGCCATTCTTGCAACATGACTAGCCCATTGGCATTTGAGTTTTCAAATGGATTATTTGATGTCTCAGACTCCCGTTTTTCTCACTGATATACTGAGCTGTGTTGTGATCTCTCTATGAGAGGTTGAACATGATTTTTCCACGTACATGTTATATGCATTTCAGTTCGTGGATCAGTCTCTTGGTTAGGTTTCATATTTCAACTCCATAGAAGAATATCAGGAGGATGCATTGGCTGTATACAATTCATTTTAGGACTTATGGGGTCTCCTTGTTTTCGAAGTTAGAGCTTGCTCTGCCGAACGTTAGCCATCCTAAAGTGATTCTTCATTTGATCTCTTCTTTTGAATATCTAATCGCGATTTGTTGTCCAAAATAGATGTAGCGGTCTGCAATATCCAGTTCTGAGTTTTTAATTTTAAGCGTTGTGTGTTCATTTCCAAGGTGATTATTGTACACGTCCTTTGTTTTGCTGAAGTTCATGTGAAGGCCAACTTTCTTGCTTTCTCCTTTCAGTTTATCTAGCATTAGTTGGAGGTAGTGTAGGTAAAAACTATCCTACCATGTTTTGAAGTTAATATATATATATATATATATATATATATATATATATATATATATATATATATATATATATATATATATATATATATATCGCAAGTACTCACACTTTCAATCTATGATCGTTAGTAAGGAGCGCAAATCGGAAACGAAGGATTTGCTTGTAGGGAGACTAGAATTCGAATCTTTTTTTTTCAGGGAAACCTGTCAATTCAATAGGTTTTCTACCAATTCAGATATAAAATCAAATCAAATGGCTACCAAACCTCAAATATATCAAGTATAACCATATAGCTTCATCTTTTTCCTCAGGCACCCGGCATTACTACCGTTGATATTTATTTACACCCATTAGTAGTATGGGTTATCAGATTATCTTGAATATGATTTTGATTTTATTTTTAGAATGAGCAGTTAAATTTAAATTTCATTTTCATTCAAATTGCCTCTTATCGTCACTACTTCTAGTTCTGATAGTTCCGATAAAAAGCAACTGAAATCAAGATGAAAGAAATACGTGCCATATTAGATTGCTTCAACGTAACCACTCAATATGTACACAATGGCAGGCCAGATTGCATTCAAAACTGCACTTATCTAACGATTTTCAGACTGATTTATTAAGGTACTTAATTCTAGAAATGGAATTTAAAAAAATGGTGGAAACATCTTAATTTTCATGTAATGGTTGAAGAAAACTATTTTCCATTAAAAGATAAATTCCCTACTTAATCATGATATTATACATTGTTCTGATTGGATATAAATTCCAGTAAGAATAGAAAACACAGAATAATCAGGTCACTCCACCTGAACCTCTTTCAGATCATGTAATCCAAACCAATGTTTCCATATAAGTATGACGTCATTGTCTGCAATTGTAAAAAGAAAATAGAGAAATTTAATATTTTCTGCTATAAATAAGACTATTGTCTATCTATGTAGTACTCTGTCATCCCCTCAAAGTCATGATGGATTAGTGAAAGAAAAAATGGGTGAAATGAAAGAAAGATAGAGAATAGAGTAGGAAAAAAAATTTAAATGTTTTTTTTTTTACTTTTTAGGATGAAATTCGTGATCAAAATCTTTTACCTCGTTTCGTGGTCAAGGCCAAGAGGAACTATTTATTTTAGATGCATTTGTACGCCTCTGAAACATTTTCCAGTCTCTTTACCCCTACTCTCACGGATCAAAACCTGACGAAGATTTTTTTTTTTTATCACTCCTAGAGCTCAGGATTATGAGGAAATCGTTTTTTCACGCTTAGGGGTCAAAACCGAGAGTATTTTTCCCCACACTTTTTGGAGTCGAAATTGAGAAGCAACTTTATTCCACTTTCAGCAGTATAAATTGAAGGGAATTAGTTTTGCTGCTTCAAATGGTCGCAATCCAGGAGAAACTTCTTTCTCACTTCTAAACGTCAAATTCGAGATATAACCTTTTTTCTCCTTTTATAGGTCGCAGTCCAGGGATACTTTTTTTCAGTTTTTACGAGTCTCAATTAGGAGTTGGAAGTTTCTCCACTTCTAAATTTAAAGATTGATTTGGGACTTCTTTCTCCTACTCTTAGCGATCAAAGTCAGAACGTACTCTTTTTTCTACTTTTTGAAGTCTAAAATTGAGGAGGATTTTTCAAGTTTGAAGGGTCAATATGAAGGAGGATCTTTTAATCTCTTCTAGGAATTACAATCGAAGGGGTATTTTTTAAAACGTCTAGTGGTCACAATAAATGGAGGGTTTTTTTCCCCTTTTTAAGGTCAAAATATAAGAAAAATATTTTTTTATTTTTACGGGTCAAAATCAAAAAAAAAAAATAATTGAAATATTCGTCATCCTCGTCGTCGTCATCATCATCATCATCATCATCATCATCATCATCATCATCATCATCATCATCATCATCATCAATCTTTCAACGTCCATCGGTGGACATGGACCTTCCACAATTCTTTATCATGGGCGCCAGTATCGTCTGAATTTGTCTTGTTCATCTGTTCACTTTGTATTCTGTCGGTCAGGTTTCGCATGGGATCTCTGGAGATCCATGTTGTGAGTCGTGATGTCCGTCGGTAGTCCGTCATTCTGGCAACATGGCCTGCCCATTGCCATTCAAGTTTTTAATATATTCAATGATGTCTTGGACTCCAGTTTTCTTCCTGATATTTCAAATATTCCATATTCTGTTTAGAAAGAAAGAGTAGAGAAAATGAAGTGAAATTGTTTACTGAAGGGATTGAAAAAGAGAGGGACAGAAAGAGAAATTATGTAGTTTGATGGAAAGAAGTAACGAGGGCACTATCTTGGGGTACTGAAATAGGAAAAAGTCATAGAGTTCAATGCGAATATGGGAAAAGGTAGGACAGGAAAGAAAGTTAGGTAGTTTAGTGTAGATTTTCGCATATCATTAGTCCTGAAGATTGGAAAGGATAAAGGAGAGAATAAAAAGATAGAGGCGAAAGGCAAGAGGAGCATAGAGGCATGAGATAGTGGATAACCTTAGTTTGCAACATCCATGAAATTTCCAAAGTCCAGATGATTTATTATATTTTTCTCATTGCATAAATCCCAGTAAACCCCAAAAAGAAATCTATGGGGCATATATATATATATATATATATATATATATATATATATATATATATATATATATATATATATGCATTCATAGAAAACTGGATATATATGTACCAGGCGTGTCAGATGTGTTAAAAAAAAGAAAAATTAGAATTTTGGCCTGAGACTAATTCCGAACCCAAGTTCTAAAAAAGACGTTACTGAACGGTGGATCAAGCCCATCATTTTCAACAAATTGATCTATAGGCTTATCGATCTTCACACTATCGTAGACCTCCCTAAAAAGCTTGAACTGGCACATGACCACAAATGTCGGGTACCCAATGAATATTCAAAATCACTGCATTAGTAATGGTCTAGTAATGTTGTACAATATACATACCTATCTAAACATATATGAGCATGTATGCGTGTGTGTATTTCCACCTGTGCATATATATATATATATATATATATATATATATATCCCATGTACTCCAACACTCACACAACAGCGAAAGTAAAGTACAAATATATGCATTCTTTGGTGGTAGCAGGTGCACTTGTCTATATTGGAATAAGCGCATTTCATAAGAAATGTGTGACCTTTCGCTGGCATTATGGACTGATGGTCCGACAGTGAAACAATTTTCCTTGCGTATTCTTAGCAAAATAGGATTTTAATCCCTGACCTTGCATTAAAGCCCCTTCTTTTAGTAAGGATGCAATTCAGCTCCGAGTGAATTGGGGATTCTCTCGTCAAAGGGTGGGTAAATTCAACTCATCCTCAAGTCTTCGTATCTGGCTGACAAGCAGTCAGACATATCTCTTATCTTTTTTGAATTTCTATCACCCGCGGTTAGTTCGGCGTTAATTCTTGTCAAGTCCAGTTCACAATACCAGTCACTTTACCCTTCTTCGCCACCGTGCATTGGACACACACACACACACTTATATATATATTGGAAGTATAAGCATGTATATGTACATGTGCATATCCTTTTTTCTGACCGTTTCCTCTGCATTTTTCGCCGTTATTTTTATTACCTTTTTTGTATATATATGTATATATATACGTGTATACATACCTATATCTATTTATCTATATGTGTGTGTGTGTATTTCAACGGATCTTATATATATATATATATACACACACACACATATATGTATATATATATGTGTGTGTGTGTGTGTGCTATTTAGTACACACAAGCATACATGCATATAAATTCTTGTACTTACACACATAATATACAGTTTTGTACTTTTTTGAACGTATATACATATATATATATGTATATATATATATATATATATATATATATATATATATATATACATATATATATATATATATATATAGAGAGAGAGAGAGAGAGAGGGGGGGGAGAGAGAGAGAAATGAATTTGAAATCGCTCATGAAATATATAGTTTTATTCTTGTTGGTATAATTTTGTATACATATATATATATATATATATATATATATATATATATAAATATGAGAAAGAGAGACAGACAGACAGGGAGAGTTTTGTACTTGTAATGGTATTTCTCTCCCTCTGTCTGTCTGTCTGTCTGTCCGTCTGTCTGTCTGTCTCTCTCTTTATCTATCTATCTATCCATCAATCTATCTATCTATCTATCTATCTATCTATCTCTCGCTCTCTCTCTCTACACATATATATATATACGTATATATATATATATATATATATATATATATATATATATATATATATATATATATATGCATACACTTCCTTTCAATACTTTTCTTATGTCCACTCTTTTGCCTGTAATCTATCGGGTTTCTCCTTTTCCACCTTTCTCTAATATTCCTAATTTCTACTTTCTGTCATGTCATCACAGCTTTTGCCCACCAGCACATCACTATAACTCCTTCTTTCTTTTCTTTTCATTACATTTGCATCGGCTTTTCTGGTCACCCTTATACTCATTCCTGGTTTTTCTCCTTTACTGCCTGTCAACGCATTACATACTCTTCATTTTCCAGCTTTCATGTCCATTGCTGCTTTTATGCTCACTTTCCAGTAGAGCCACTTTTTGCCCTGACGGATCACCTTGCCTTTCTCCCCGTCCGTCACCTGCAGACTATTTGACGTGAACCTCATCATGTCGCATTCACTTTTTGCATCTCACTGTTCGCCAGCCGATGTCTAATTTCCTTTACTCACTTCCTACCTTTCGACTCACCTTTCTCTCCAAATATCGATCATTTGATCTATATACTTACATATTCCCAAACGACCAATATGTTATATGGCAACACTTCTCCATCTATATGACCAGTTGAGTAGATACCATTTTTTTCCGCGAGTAAGTCAAACTTTTATCTGTTCAATAGGTGCCTCGCAAAATATCTCAACACTGGGCAGGAAGAAAGAAACTTGCTTCCATTTCAAAATTCTGCGTTGCATTGTCCGTCTTCGATGACAATAAAAGAAATTTTTATTGCAACCAGCCACTAACACACTGAACTGAATAACGTCTCCATGATGAAATTTTTGCAACTGGTGGGTTTAGTAGAATTTATTGTATCAATATTAACTGACCAATAAATATGGTTCATTTTCTGGATAAAAATTCAAAATAACTTTTATTGACAATGTCCAAGAAAAAGAGGAAGGTTGCCGGAGAGAATCTTCCATAATTTTTGAAGGTGTTATGGAAAGTAAACATAAGTACGGGCTATTGCATCATTGACTCGGAAGAAAAGAAATTCACGTCTTTTTATAAAATATTTCAAGGCTAAAATACTTCATTCGTCTTTGTGAATTAGATGTCAACGTTATTGATATAAGATAAGTATATTCTCATGCCCATTTATATGTTGGAAGAACCCAGCCATATTTGATATCTCGCAAACCGTCTGTGTGACCTTCATTTAAGGTGCCAACTAGTCATAGAGGACCTTACTGCGCTTACATGAACATAAAATCTGCCACAGGTTGACGCAATCAGCAGTGAGACGCCAATGGGTCAGCTTGTGTACTGTGTGACTGTCGCATTCACATCTTGTGCAGCTTTTTTTCTTGGGTACTTTAGTCTGTTTGCAGACCAGGTTTAGATCTTTATGACTTCTTGCTTTCTCCACAGATATTAAAGACTACTATGGATGAGATACTAGAGGATGCAACGACACCACTGACGATGATCCTGAGAGAGAACTTTGATCACTATTCAAAAAAGTGGATGTAAGTCTATGAGATCCCAAATGGAGTAATTTGAAGAGAATATAGGTGGGTTGTTATTTCGGTATTATTGAATGACTGGATACCTTTAGGTTAGATTTCGTATATGAAGCAGCAAAAACCTTCTAGATTGAAAAAAAATCTCTATCTATTATTACCATAGATACTGCCATTCACAGCCGTAATAATTTATCATGAAATAATGAAGAAGTCCAATTACATCATCCTTCAAAATTAGCTTTAGAAGCATTCCACAATTTTCGACACGAAACACTGTTATTCATAATAAGACAATATGATAATTTGTCGCTTCAGACAAAATGATCTAATTATAAATACTTAGGCAATGTCTGTTCCAAATGTGCATGTTTTGGAGGGGCCAAACTTCATAGTGTGTGGCGTAGTCAGTCATGATTGTCACGTAAAATAAGTTATTTTTGGCATAGGAAACTATGGCTTCGATGTATTTGGGTTACATTTTTCTAGTGTTGCATATTTAATATCTGAATTTAGATAACTCTAAAGCTCAGAAGTTAAACGAGATAATTTGTAAGGACTATGAAAAAGGATCTATAATTGCTGATTTTTTACATATTTTCATCAGATTTCATGAGACTTATATTGTTGATAGATCAGAATAGAATGGTAATCATTTGATACCGTCGGAATTTCATAGCAAATGAGTTAGAACGAATCTCCCTGACCACTGATAAGCTCCTTTTTCTTGATTTTCAATAGACAACATACAAACTGCTGAAACTTCCGGAAACTAATTTTCGGTGAAATTCCAGAAGCTTACAAATATATCTTCTCGTTATCGTCAGTAAAATTTAGTTTATTAGCACAGAGAAAATGACTGAAGTTGAACAAAAAAGGTTGGCGGTAGAGTTGGTGGATGACTGAAAGTGCGTTTAGTATTCCAGGTTCAAATGCATTGGTTTCTGATAAATAACTGTTATATATATTTCACAGGTTACACAAAGAACAAGTATAAATCATAATAATGAGAGCAATGATTATAACAAAAACATATGCATTACTACGGGCAACAGTAAAATCAATGATTATAAAATTCATAGCAACTAGGCATAAATGCAGTAATCATTATTTTGCATGAGGAAATGTTTAAAAAAATGCATTGTTTGAGATTCAATATTAACCAAAATTCGAACCAGGTCTTTTTCCAAGCGCTTGATTTATCCTGTGTTACCCATTGCTAGATTCATCATTGCTTAACTCTGGTAATCACACATGGATTTTGATATGACAACGATAAAAATATATTGGTTATGACGATACATTCTCTATCTCAAGATGAATGATGCGCAATATCAGAGAATATATTGCTTGGAGTGAATGACCCGTGCCACGTCTAAGAATTATGGTCAAGGATATTGGGTAAGAAGTGTATGCCCGTTATATTGGCCCAGGACATAAGTCAGTGTTTTTTCCTCCCGCTCGGACAAAAACGGGCATCGCAACTTTCTCTTCACAATGAGACTTATTTGAATTTTAAATCTGACAGCCAAATCATTATCAATTACGTATCAGCAGAGTGCCAACTGAAAGTATTGGAAAGAATACCTTCTGTTCATTGCTTTGTAGGCTTTTGGAGTGACACAGTATCATAATTTACCCCGAGAAAAATATTCAACTCCGAAGCAGCCACTTTGTGCGTAACACAGTAAAAAGGTCTCGGCGTGCCTGGGAATAAGAAAGAATATTCTCACTCGGAATACGATCATTGTTGAATATCTTTAATATTACCATTTCTTTTTTTCAAAGAATTTGGTGAGCTGAACCGATCTTTTTATCTCGTTCTCAATAGTTAAGTTACATAACCCCCAGGGTGACTGTTTGAGAATTTCTAGTGGCCTAAGAGAAAATAAACTAATCCCAAGATCATCGATGTAAGTTATTCTATACTTCTAAATCCTGTGATATAACTGTGATGAAAATACTAATTACCATTGATTTATTAAGTTACTATTTCAGAACGATTTACCGTGTTTATCAACATATGTGACGCACGATTAGATTAGGAACAAAACGGGTTATATTAGTCACTCAGAAGAAACTATCACGTGATCTACTCCTTTTGGCAGCATGCCATATCAGGTGTGATTGATAAAAAAAATGGACTGAAAATCAATGAATTGATTACTTCTCTCACCTTCTGTTCAGTTGCGATCACCAAAGTTCTAATATCTAAAAAAACAAAACAAAACAAAACAAAAAAAACAAGCTTGAACCGTGCCGGACAGAAACTAAGGGATTAATGTGGCATAATCTTACAGTGTAAATTGACCCCAGCTACACTAAAAACCTCTTCTGAGGGGGTTCAAAAAACAGAAGAAAATATTAGTAGCTAGATCCATCGCTGATATTGATATTTGCCAAGTTTTTTTTTTCAGTACGATAAACGGTCATTCACTGAGAATTGAACTTATTAGTACATTAGTAATGTTTTGTGATGGTAGATTGCTAACCATTGCACTATGGTGAAACGCCTTATGAATGTGAATAAGTATACTATATTCTTTTATGAAAATTATAACACCCTGCTTGCGCTGCTCAATGCATCACAAAGCTTTAAAATCTAACAACATTAAAGAAGTTTGTTTTCAAATACATCTCATATGCAGGCTTTGTTAGTTATGCAATTGGGACTGATATGTGACCAACGTCTTTTGGTAGTCTGTCGTGTTGGGTGATTAATACGAAATTTGGAAGAAAAAGGGTCATTACTCAATAAGTTATTGTTCCTGTCTTGCGTTTAGCAGTGATCCCTGAAACAAACTGGATTCTCAAAGAAATGAGCGTGAATGCTGCCAGAAACAAACTATGAGAACCAATTGATAAAACAATAAATAAGAATTCACATCGAGGTTGTTTTTAACATTTTTGTGATCAAATGACTTAGAACAAGGAAGCCTTATCCCTTATTCGACATCTCTATCTATCTTTAATCTCCGTCTGAATCAAACGAGGGCGACTATTAACTATCAGAACATGAGTTGTATTGTTTGTCTTTACTCTCTCTACTAGTATCACTACGAAAGATTACCATCCTTTGCACTATGCACTTAGTATGTTTGTATTTAAATCATTCTTTCCTTTATATTTTCTGAAATATCTGAGGGGTTTTTTTTTTATAGAAAGAAAAAAAATCGAGATATGCAATGCTATTTAATTACTCTAAAAAATGCACTTTAGAGGAATTTATTTGGTCACACAGTCAAACATACGGGTCTTATTATTTCCAAAACAAGCATAGTGTCTTTTCAAAATCAAATATTTTAATCCTTTTTTTTATTTTCATTAATTTTCTGAAATTCATTTACACGCGATTCATATGGAAATATTATTTGTTAAGCTTATAAAACAATGACGATACTTTTAAAAATGTTTCCTTTGACAAAGCTTCAAGACACCAGTGTTCCTCTGGTGACATATAAAACCAAACGTATGCATTGAATGTTTTATTTCGGCTACGAGAGGTCCGGTTTGGAAACACATTTGTTTGTTGGCTCTGTCAAACAATACTGTTTAGCTGCTCGCGTGATTTCAGGCGAACATATTGGAATCTGGAGTAATTTGAAAAAAGCTTTCACTAATTTTTTAATTAAGCTGATGCCTTTACTAAGATCAACTCGTCAAAAACTCTGGAATTAGATCACGGAAGATTTCCTTAATTCATACACCATTCCCTTTCATACTTTCCATTTTTTGTCTTCTAGAATTTTCTGTCCTTTTTAATTTTTTTTCCATAAATTTAGTATGATTAATTTTTCTTGTAATTTTTATGTTTTAGAAATTCTTTTTTAAAAAATCTTTCTTGTCTCTAGACGCAAATACCTGCGGTACAGCAAAAAAAAAAAAATAATAATGATAAAATGGAGAAAGAAATAGTCTAAGATGACGTGGAGCATTTTGTATCTTTTATTTGTATAATGCGTGCATCTTTCCTAGGTTACACACAGCATGAAATGATTGAAGTTTGAAAGGCAAAGATGTAGAAGTTATTACATTAAGATAATAATAATCACTATCATAATAAAAACGTTGAACACGAAGCCAATGAAATTAATTCTAATGGTACAAAATAACTGTTTCCTAAAAAAATAGTGTTGAATATAAAGGATAATATTTTCAGTGAAAGAATTAGTAAGAAAGAAATATCGAAAAGAAAGTTTGAAGTTATGGTATTAAAAAAAAATGAGATACGTGAACACCTAAAATAAAGTACAGGGAAGAAGAAGAAGAAAAGGAAAAGGAACGCAAAACAAGTCAGAAAATCCTTGCTGGTACAAAAAGCATGTCCTTCGAATTACCTTTTAAAGCCCCTGACTCTGATTATATAAGAGAATATTCATTGAGTTGTCAAGCAACAAGCCGTCCTGTGAACGCATGTCATACGAAAGGACAATCACGACGGGTGCTTTGCACAGATTTATTCCTCGGTTCCGTTCCAGAGAAGAAGAAAAGTCGGAATTTCATGTCAAGATTACCTTTTGGTCTTCATCTGCTGGTTGCTTTCTCGCCAATATGTCACTTCTGCCGTCAAAGGCACCAAGAATAAAAATTCCTTGGAAGGAATCCGCTTTTTGCAACTGTGATTGACATTTAAAAATCAAATTGTCACAGGAAACAATTCACTTCTGAGTTTCCGAAGATCGGTCGTAAAAAGCTTATACCGGGTATTTTTGGTATTAGTCTGGAGTAATCATTGTTTACCTGTCTTGTTTTGGATTACAGAGATTTATAGACACCTGTTATGAGAGGATTATGTTTGCCTTCACGTCCATGTTTGAATAAAAATGCATGGCACAACTTATCAGGCGAATACCTTAGCCCTTTAATAAGTCACCTGGGTATAAAAAGAGATTGTTCCAGTTTCTAAGTCGAGTGTTTCTATAGGGATAATATCTACGCATATATATTCAGCCTAGGAGGATATTCTTAGGACAATTGGTATGCACCAATACTCCAAGAGCAAGTGATAAAATTGGATAACTGAAGCCTTTACATCACTTGTATCTCAATAAGTCCTAAAAGTAAATGGATAAATTTAGGCTCCTTTCTTTACCTCGATTAGATTTCACTTTTTGATTCTTGGATTGTATGGCGCCAATATGTGAGGAAAACTGACAACTTGCATGTAAGTTATCGAAAGAAAATGTCTCAATCCTCAATCTTTCATTTCGATATGTTAATTGTATATATCCAACGCCAAGGTATTGTACAAAATGTGAAGGGGTGATTCGTAAGTGCATTTTAATGATACTTCTTCTCTGACTCGTAATGAAGATCATTAAGGTTTATGATGCTATTTGATCGGCTACGTGTTCAATCATATTTTACTGTGGAAGTTGCAGTAATACATGATGAAAAATGATATCTCTATCACCGATAGACTGAGATGTTACAAATGCTGATTGAGTGTTATATGCGTCCAAAAACTGAAACAACAATTGGATAATTGAATAAATGCTAGTCCTAAAATGAAGGTATTCAACCAAAGTATCCTACCGATGGTTACCTATGGAGTTGAAACTTGGGACCTGACGAAAAGATTGACCCTCAAACTGAGAAGCATGCAACGTGCACATGAGAGAATCATTCTCAACCTCACATGGAAAGATCATGACAGCACTCTATATCAGAGAGAGACAGGAGTTCTAAATATCGTAGAAACTGTTAAGAAAACCCAAATCGTAATGGGTCAGACATATTGCAAGAAGATCAGACAACTGCTGGAGATCACAACTCACAAACGTTGATCTCCAGAGATCATATGCAAAACTGTGGCTGACAGAAAGAAAGATGTTGTGACGAGATAGATAAATTTAGGTCAAAATGGCTGGTCAAGTTCCCTACTCATCAGCTCTCACAAAGACTGCAACTTGGAAGTCTCCAGGCTTAAGGAGTAATATTTGATAAAACACACGAGTTGTTCTTTTGAGGAATGCATTACCAATCTTTTCAAATCACATACTTTCCAAGACAGCATTTCCCATTTAATTCTGCTACACCGAGCGAACGATTTTCAGTTGATATCATTATCCGGGGCGAAAATTCTATCTTTTTTTGACAGAAATAATTAGGATGGATTTTTCTGTTCATGCTTAATTTGAAATCTTGTTTTATATGAGAGTGACCTTTTGAAAACTCTCATCTACACATTTTTTTTTTTGCTTATTCTCTCTTTAAATAACAATAGCAAATGAAATTTAAAATCCTAACGCGTCATCCGGACTCCAATCCATCGCTTGATGCTGCAAAACATCAACTTTGCTTAGCATTTATTAGACTCTATTCCGTTACTTTTTTATTTCAAAGACAGACGTGTAATAGCGGATACATACAAATTTCTTGGGAAGTGACCATTTAGTTAAATGTCACCTTTCAACAAAAAGCAATTCTTTTTGATATCAAGTCTTCATCTATCAGATCAAAACTTAGAAAATAACTTACATATTCACACTGGCAGCTCAACTGCAGCTGACCTTAACATTTATAGAAATTAGATAAGACCTGATATTTTAACATTTGAAAAAATGTTTTCTTAATCGTTTTGTATGCGTTTTAATAACGCATCCATTTCAAAGTTGCACTTGCCATCAGTTTAAAGGTATCAGATGATCAATTGCATTTGTTTACAGTATCCTATTAGATAAGGAATTGGACCGAATTTATCTTTATCATTCGAAATACTCATCTTATTTGAATGTGTAACAGTTTATCTTCAGCGAGGCAGATGTAAAAAAAAAACAACTGAAATTCCAAATTAAAGCAGTGGTCCAAAAATTAATGGAAGCTTAATACAAAAAGAACCAAAGTTATGTATCATTTTGAAACAATCCGACAGAGAAGGAAAACGGAAGCAAACGTGAAATCGGGAAAGTATATGGATGATAAGTCATCCCCCCACCTCAAAGCAAATTATGAATTTTGTGCAATTATTAAAATTTTGTGCAACGTGAGCACATGACAATAAAAAAGAAAATTGACATTGTGAGAATAATTATTATTGTCGAAGAATAAGAACACGAATGATGAAAACAATATCAAAGCCAGGTACACGCGATTACTCTTACGTTGGACCAGATAAAATGAATCTGTGTATCGAAAGTTAATGATTATAGCCAAGGCTCTACACCTTAGGGATAATACTGACAGCCTTTACGTAATAAATTGAATGCTAAAGCTTATATGCTTCAAGGAATGTGTTCAAAAGGTCAAAATATACACAACAGAGCAGTGGAAAAGTATGAGAATTGCCCATAGCACGACTGCAATTGATAAAAGAACAGCAGAAGAGAGAACAGTGAGAAATGACACAAAGTTGGAAAATGCATCTTTCTTCGGAGAATTTCAGAGGCAAATAGGAACTCTCACAGGCGAACAATTATGGACAGGTCTGAAGAAAACATTGCAGCTCAGAACAATTGGCTCAAAACTAATTATTATATCATGTTGAAAGTAAAAAAATTGAAAATGCTGCTTTTTAGAGGGAATTACACGGTACACCACATAATCAAATGCAGCAAGCTATCCTACAAGAATGCAAAAATAGGCACGCTGAAACAGAGAAGATACACTAAGAACTGTGCAAAAGACTTGGGTTCATTCATGTAGTCAAATGGTATCGCAGCTAACCAGGGGCAGTATACAGATACATTTTCCTAATTTTGTTGTATTTCTCACTTTTTTATCGTTTTTTTCCTTCTATCAATTGCAATATATTCAAATAAAGATCCCGACTGATCACTCTATCCAAGCAAAATGACCAGATCTGATACACATTTTAAGATAATCTCCATTGTTATTTTTTGGAATGGTTTTCATATATTAACCGTTTTTTGCGTTAACCTACAAATTTCATTTTGCCCATTCAAAAAGTCCTCGATGCTTATGATTCCTATAGCTCCTTCCTGTTTTTATGTCATCCCTGGGGTGTACAATCTTGTGCATCGTCATCAATTTGCTTGTCTATCAATTTATCGATCTGAGTTCCTTTTTCTCTAACTCAAGATGTGTCCTGTGTATCTTACTGTGGATACTAACCACGTGCACATCTTTTTCCTTTATTTCCACGATTTAATTTGTTTGCATTTTTTTTTTCAGTAATCCCTAATCTCTCAATGCTCTCATTCATCTTCCTTTCATTTCCCTCTGCTTTGTAGTGTTACGTTCGAGTTCTCAAAGGTATTTGTAGCAATATTTCGTGGCCGGTGCCCTATTTATTCTGTTTGTCATCTAGTGGTTGTCACTGGGGAGAGAGTGACAGCTCTTTCAACAACACAAATGAACATGTCATATTTCACGGCAAGATTTCCATTCGTTGAATTTCAGATGCTCGATTAACAAAAACGATCACAAAACCAGTATGGCCCTTAAGAGAATAAAAGAAATATCATCAGATACTCATTGCAATCAGTGTTTTAATTATCATGACATGCATCCGCCTGTTAACATAAGGTATTTGAATGGAAGACTGAGTAACCTCCTCCACCTTCATCAGGACTTTCACAGATCCCAGCATGGTTTGGAGAGTACCAATCCTCGCTCTAATCTCCAATAATTACAATCTCACATTTTGTGGTTTCGGCACGGTTCTAAGTGTACTAGTTACTATGGACACGGCCCTAACGTTCATGTTCCTTGGCTCTTGAATTTCTCGGGTGATGTCCTAATATTTTCATTCTCTTTCGTTTATTTCATTTACCATTTTTTGCCACTGATTCTGGCTTTTCATGTCTGCATTCCATATATCACCATCGCCTCTAAAGCGAGTTCATTCCACTTTTATCGTCTCCCGTCACCTCCAGCCCTTTTCTTTTTTAGCAGTTATTGATATCTCTAAGCGACTTCAGGTTCTCTTGGCTTCTTCTGATGTTGTTATTTTAACCTACCTCTTTGCTTCATGCCCTTATTTTCTTGTTCTGTGAGTAAAAGAACACCCAAAATCACTTAGGCATATCCGTTCGCACATCTCATGTTCATTTCTTTAATCTTGCCCCGGGGGTAGTTGACCTCTGACTCTATCGTGTCCATCTCTTGCAGAATTGCTTCTTTCTTTTAACCTCGGTTCGCGGACAGATTAGAACTATCTTTAAGCATTTCGTAACCGGTAGTATCTGTTTCTCCATCTGTCCATTGTAGGTTCACAGAATTCAGTGCACGAATTTCAACGTTTACACTATCTATTTATATATTTATTATCAAGTTTAGTACAAGGGTATATATTGCATATCGTTCGCACCTTCTTCCTTTGATTTATATTTGTTTCATTTGAATCTCGTTGAATTAAAAGTATTGAATCAAATTAACAAGATATAGTACGATGTTGAGACAGCCTACTCACAATCTTGTAAGTAGTGTGAATTTGATCCTTATCAGATGTTCCACCCCATCGGGGTTTTGCCATGACTAAGCTATGTAAAGGATGATAATAAGACATCATGGTACTTATCATTCTCGATATTTTCCTTTTCCCTTATCCTTTATCTCTATTTTCTTCCTTCATATCAGTTATTTTTTGTTTAGTTTAATGGACTGGTTTATTCTGATGCTTTTTAAGTATTTCTTTTCTTTTTCTTTTTTACTTATTCTCAAAGTTTCGTCTTCTTTCTTAATGCTTCTTATTCAGCGTTTTTTTCTTTGTTTCTCCGTTTGGTCTTCCGCCACTTTTATTTCTTTCTTTAATTCATTCATTTTCATTTCCTCCTTTCTTACTTTCTTTTTTCTGATTCTATCTACTCTGTATGTATCTTTTCTTCTTTTTATTTTGCTTTTAGATCATAGTTGGACTAAAACTACTCTGGCTTAATATTGAATCTTTGTTTTTGTTTTTCCCGCATCGATTTCTTCATTCCTTTCTTTTCAAATTTATCTGATATCTTTTTTTCACCCCCCCCCCCTTATAATCTCTCTTTGAACCTTCGTTTTCTAGTTTTTTGATTACTTTTTCTTCCTGGGTTTTATTCGGCCAAACTTATTCTCTTACTTCCCTTTTCACAGTTGTTCCACTTCCCTCTATTTCCCCTCGATATTCAATTTCATTTTCCTTCTCTTCTTATTTCTCCCTTCCTCTTTTTATTTTTGCACTCTTTACTTTTCCCTTAGTCGTGCTTTCTTCTTCTTTCTTCTCTTTTTCATTCATTTTTTTTATTTTTATTTCTCCAATTTTTTAATCAATCTTTCTCCTTTCTTCTCTTTTTCATGATATCTTTTCCTCTCTTACTTTTGTCGTGCTTCCCTTCTATCTCTCATTCTTTCTCCTTCTTTGCAATATGTCTATCACTTTTTTGATTTCCTCTCTTCTTTTCGTTCAAATTGTTCCTTTCCATCACCACTCATTCTCTTATTCTCCCCACTTTCTTCCATTCAAAAAAAATTTCCCATCCCTCTCCTGTTTATTTGTTTCACTCGAATCCTTTCCCTGAGTCGTTCATTTCTATTTTCATTTAATTTTTCCTTCACATATTTGTCTTTATATTCAACCTCTTCATCTTCTTTTTATTCTATCATTTCACTCCTTCATTCATTTCTCTCTCTCTTTTATTCTACCTTTCTTTCACATATATATATGTTCGTGTCAATAAATGGAATGCTATTCCATGTTCGTGTCTATAAATGGACTGCTATTCCATGTTCGTGTCTATAATGGACTGCTATTCCGTGTTCGTGTCAATGATGGAATGCTATTCTGTGTTCGTGTCTATAATAGAATGCTATTCTGTGTTCGTTTCTATAATGGAATGCTATTCTGTGTTCGTGTCTATAATGGAATGCTATTCTGTGTTCGTTTCTATAATGGACTGCTATTCCGTGTTCGTGTCTATAATGGAATGCTATTCCATGTTCGTATCTATGAATGGAATGCTATCCAATGTTCGAGTCTATAATGGAATGCTATTCCATGTTTGTATCTATAAATGGAATGCTATCCAATGTTCGTGTCTATAATGGAATGCTATTCCATGTTTGTATCTATAAATGGAATGCTATATCAGTATTTACAATTATCCGAATAATTTTGCAAGAACATGTGATCTGACAGATGTGGAAATCTGAAAAAAAAACAAACAATGGGAGTATTCAAATTGTTTTTTCCTCGTACAATTGACCTCCTTCCTGCTGTTTACTTTGTTGACACGACTTTGCAGCCGATCCGTTCTACGATCTTTTTCATGTGCCCTACCCAAATGTAAAGATGGTAAACATAGACATTTTCTCTGCAATGGTAGTCATGCTGTAACTTTTTCAAAACTATAGACAGTATCTTTTTATAAGAATGTGAATAGCTTTACTATTAATTCATTTGTTTCCATTAATGTCTTTTTTGTTTTCAAACCTCTATCTTTTTTTCATTTGCCCTTTCCCCTATCGCTAGCATGCTCTCTCCCCCCTTTTTCTCTATTTTCTTCTCACTCCTCTGCTTTGCCTGCGTTTTCTTCTCCCTTTTCTCTTCTTATTAAATCAATTCTTTTCCTCTTTCTTCTTCTTCTTCTTCTTCTTCTTCTTCTTCTTCTTCTTCTTCTTCTTCTTCTTCTTCTTCTTCTTCTTCTTCTTTTTCACAGTTTTATAATCTCTTTTTCTTTCTTTTTCTTGACTCAAATATTTCATTTCCACATCTTCAAATGCTTTACCGGTGACCATAATACAGTTTAAAGATCATTTCCGCTATCTTCTTTCCTCGCATCTTTCGCAATACCCTTTAAATCTTCATTTAAATTTTCAATTTTCAGAGTAACTTGGGCACTAATGAGAGACGCAGCCATGACTGGGCGTCTGTCTGTGTAATGAATACATTGTTCAGGGCAACAGACAGACGCAAGGACCCACAACTAAATGAGGGGTCGTTCGAGGGAAACGCACACATGATAACATACGCATACACGTACTCATAGACATACACAAACATGCTAATTCATATTAACACACACATACACTAATATACAGACAAACGTACATATACCACATCGGCCATACAGGAGCATTCATCTCCTATCAAGATAAGAATGATAAATATCAATAATTATGTACCCATAAATTTAGCTATATGTATATGTAATTATACACGGACACATCCATAGAAACGCATACATATATAATCACATACACATAATTTCAGATTTGAACACATACAAAAAATGTGTCTATTCCTATACAATTAATTCCCTTGCAGACATACCACATAGGCACACACTGACACACAACTGCAAAAAATACGTTCATACATCAAGATATATCTATATACGTGTATGCCTTTACTGAGTGTCCAAAGCTTGTGACAGAAAACAGTAATAAAGTAAGATTGATTAATATACGTATAGGTCCACACAAAAATATACACATACCTATGTAACTTCTATAATTAATGCGTATTTTCTAAAGGCCATGGCCAAATATATTTTTTATTATATATGTACATCTGATTCGTGTATATGGAATTGTAAACGCTGTTGGAAAACACCAGACACAAGGTTGAGAGATGAGATAGGAAGGTTTGCCGACAAGACGTGACAGAGGCAGGGGTTAGCACAATTGCAGTTGTCAGGGAAAGAGATGAGAAAGCCCTCGTCCAGCAATGACTTGATGATGATGATGATTATACGTATATACACGAAGAAAATCCCATTAATTTTAAGAATAAGGGTCTTCAATCATTCACCCTCAGGTAGTCACTTATAGAGCTGAAACATGGAACCAAAAAAAGATTGACCTCTAAACTGAGAACGACCTCACGTGTACAAGAGAGAACCATGCTCGACATCACATGAAGAGATCGAGTAACAGCATAGTATATAAGAGAAACTACAGGGGTTAGGAATATCACAGAACCCATTTAGAACTTGAATGGCAATGGGCTAGATATGTAACAAGAATGTCAGACAACCAATGGACATCCACCTAACAACGTGGCTCGCTATAGATCGTATGCAGAACTGAGGCCCGTGAAATATAAGATGGCAAGAGGAAATAGACGAGTTCAGAAAGTGTTGGCTCGGAGACACCTATGATAGAGAGGTCTGTCGAATCCTGAGAAAGGTCCACGTCCAACGACAGATGCTGAAAGGCTGCTGCTGATGAAAGAATTGCAAACAAAACACACGACCTCATAACACATTCATTAACTGCCTCTTCATTTCGATCCGTGTATAAAAACCTGCGCATAGCAAGCATATATGTGCTTCCACTGTAGACACGTGCACACATACAAAAACTGTTCATTTTGAAATGTGCACGCATTCCTCCGCTTATTACAACAAAATAATATAGCTTAGCTGACCCTTCCCGTTCCATTGCCTTTTCCCCCTTTTTTTCCAAATAGTCGGTCATTTAATACTCCTTCTCCATTTTCGGATACTAAATTGTTATCATTGTTATCATCATTCTTTTTTTTTCGAGTCAGACTCTTAGCCAAAAAGAAAAGGAAGAAGTAATATCAGATTTTATCTCTTAGTTTTTCAAATTTTTCTTTTAGCATCTTTTGATATTGGTTTTCTCAAATGCAGCAAATGACAATATCAGAAACCGTCGATCAAAACTGTCAATATGGGTTTCTTCAGTTTTCAAGGTGGTCTGGCTCACTGGCTAGCTTACTGGTTGTGTATCAATCACATGTACATGTTTCTATTGAGTGACTAACCAGACCAGTTTTTTTTTCAATTGATTTTAAACCAATATATATATATATATAGTGTATGTTTGTAGATAGGTCCCCTTTCGTTGACAGGGATGTTTCATTTTGGCTTTGTTATCGCTTTTTTTCAAAATTGATCGAAAAATTCGTTTTCATAACTGTACTTTTTTCCCTTCGGAAATGCCCTTGCAAACGTTTCCTAAGAACTATCGCCGAGAAGTTTATAAGTTTTATCAACAGATGACCCATTGAATTAAATAAGTGTAAATATATAAAATACTTTTCTTAACATATGTTTTTCTCTTATGGTTTATTCTGTTGAACTCATCAAATTCGACACGGGTCTTTTTATCTAACTACAAATAATGAATTAATAGTTGATGAACTACAGACATAAGAATAAAATTAGTGAGGGATTCTTGCGCTACACTGAAGAAACTTAAAATTCGACAACATTGCAAAAAATATGTTCTTTAATATATCTCGTCTTACATAACTCACCCGACAGTTGGATGATAGGCTGAGCGAAGGAATACATACGTGACAAGAGATGAATATCATTAAACATTTGCCAGTGACCAACCGTTGGGTCTCTAACATCTTCAAGTGCTTGGGCGTCACAACATAACATTCGAGTATATTGCTCATGTAGAGGGAAATCATCGGAAATTATCAGATTGTAATGCTGTATTTCAATATATTAGCCAGCGTGTGCAAACACACGAACTACCAAATCTCTCTCTATAAAATATGTAAATTAATGATTAGTATTTCCTCTTTTCTTAAAAAAACACAAAAACAAAACAAAACAACAAAAAAAAACAGAATATTTGCTGTGTCAGTCTGTCTTGAATAATTTAGGCGACTGGGAGTTTAACAAATCCTACCTGCTAATTTTAGTATCAAATAAAACTCACAAGATTCAACTTGCTTATCATGCAAAAAAAAAAACAAAAACATGCTTTCAAAAAAACTGCAATTCGATTCATCCATAACGGGATGAGGGTATAGAATTTAAAGTAACTAGTAACCCTGTAATATCAGAAATGCGTGTTGTTTCGCTGGATCAACATCAAAAAGCAATCATCAACTCCCATGCAATTTTTAAGGCTGGTATATTAATACTGAAAGTGATCCTGTTTCGAAGACTCGACGAGAGTTTTAAATGTTCTAAATGTAGGAATGGAGGTTAGGTATCAGACTCGATGCACTTTGCAAGCAGTCATTGCCTATGTACGGGTTCACGCGCTGATTCGGGCGCCGCGGTCGGGCTACAACAAAACATTTGAGTAAACGACGCCATGATTTTTATGATTCCAGCTCGAGGGAACGGTGGCACTGATCTGGAGATGTTAGCTGGATTGATAGAGCGCAAAAAATATCTCGGATGTTTATTACCCTTTAATGCTTTTATTTCGCTGCTGTTTAATATTTCCGTCACTTTTTTCTTCCGAACTACGGCTTTCGACTCATAAAACGTACAAAAATCAGCCTCCCTTCGTATTTATTACCCTATAAATCCATTTATATTATATCCTGCCATATTACAAAGAAAATTGGACATATGAACTGTTTCATATAAATAAACTACATGGATTGATATTATCAATCATAGATCTACGAAAACGGATGCAGGGTAGCCACAATTAAAGCGACGAGTTTATATAAATTTCCATTCAATTACATCGTACTCTAAACTTATATTTTTTCCTTCAGTTTTCTCTCACACACACACGTAGACATGCACTCACACGTGTGCACACTCGCACACACACACACACACACACACAAACATACACACACACAATATATATATATATATATATATATATATATATATATATATATATATATTGCCCTAACTCTTTACAGAGTGCCTTAAAAGTACCTTATGAAACACAGACTTAGCATAAACAAACACATAGAATATTTGAACAATTTTAGGCACAATTTCATGCATCATCAGCAGAAACCACCGAAGATCTCGGAAACATGTTGACAAATCTGCATAGAGAAATCAATTGCAGTTTCAAATGGTACAGCCGAAAAAAACATAAGAATGATTGGCTGAAAAGCATTTGGTATGAATAAAGACCTACCGAAAAGTAAGTTACCAACAGGCATAAAACACAGAGTATACGATCAATTCATGTTATCAGCTACAGTGTACAGGTGCAAAAGTAGCAAACTTACAAAACCACTGCAAAACAAACAAAAATTAGCGCAGAGGGCAATCAAAAGGAATCAATAAAATGATCATGGGCAGAGCACATAGCATGAGAAAGACAACAGATGCAACTAGTCAAATCACATGTCGTGTACTTTGAGGGCGCTCATGATTAGTACAAGCATTGTACTTTTTTATTCCTTGCGATATGCTACTTTGCATCATTGTTTTTTTTTCTTTTAGGCCAATCGGATATTTCACTATCAAACGCACAAAACCAGTTGACAGTCCTTCCCAACAATAAATTTATCAATACAATCTGGACCCCAACCTACGTATAATTAACTTTACAAACGTACCTGACTGTATCTCTAACTAACTCTCTTTTCGTGCCTATCGAACACTTGAAACGCAACATATAGTCACCTAGAACCTTACCACAAGACACCAACGTATGGTCCATTTTATTTGTATTACTCGAAACTATCTGACCTTTCAGAACATCTACAATGACTATTAAGGATACAGAACATACATTTCCCAAGGAATACTATATCATACGTAACAAAGACCCCCTCCAACCTATATCCAACCACCTTGACCACTAATTGAGACAACTTGGACCCTAAACTCTACAACCAGAATACTCCCAAGTAAGTTTCAATACTCCGCCTCCATCATTAACAAACCCTAAACAGACACACGGAATACTATATATGTATATATGCAAACACTCTACACCACTTTACTAAGTACTCATAGCTTAACACTGAACCATTGAGTAGCTCCAAAATATCAATGACAACCAATTCTTAAGAATGCCCACCTCCTTTGTCCAGTACAACCAATGAAATACCCATAACGGCTACTATTCTTTCCAACAAAAGATCCAACCAAACCACGGCAGATGTCTTCTCAGACATAAAACAGTCCAGACTCAACGCCATGAATTCTTATTTTTTTATTTCCATTTTTGCCGTTAAAGTAAAATATCTGATGCTAAATTTGCTTACCACAGAAACCTAACATTTTAACCAATATAAGGTACACACATACCAATGAAGATGGGAACCCTTTCTTACATATGTATAGTATATTGATGAATCAAATTCATGAATGAATGAATTAAACTATTTTCATTGTACACTTACACATACGTTTGTCTCTTCCCTATATATATATATATATATATATATATATATATATATATATATATATATATATATAATGTATAAATATGTAATATGTATGCATATAATACGTTATGTATGCACATATGTATATATGGGTGTGTGTGTGTGTTTCGTGAGCTTACCTACTGTTCTTTCGTACTTCTTTGCAAGAATGTGCCTTGGATTGTCTCATCTTTCACGCTCGTCTGTCTCCAGACATCGCTCTTTATGTCAAAATTGGCTGAGGACAAGAGAATGTTAAGAATAAAGAAGACATCTATAAAACAAATACTACGTTGTGTTGTTTTGTACGTGTATTCAAAGAGAGGAAATATAAGAAAACCACGGACAATTTACAACACTCTATAATGTCCTACACGACGGTGTACACAGCATTGTCCGATAGAGATAGGAACGTTGTCCGATACCAACAAGTGCAATGCATTGTGCGATACCCCTGACAACGCTATATTGTCTAATCCCGATATAATCCTATTCCACCAAGAACGCTATACTGTCCAATACCGCTGAGATGCTATATATTGCAATGCAATTGCGTATACTGCATTGTCCAATACCATAGAAAACACTACATTGTGCCATACTAACAAGAATGCTGCATTATCTGGAACCACCTGAGAAAGCGACATTTTTCGCTTTAGTGGCTAATACACCATCTTTATACATGTTATATCGTACAATGTGGCACTGTAATTATTGAGTGATCATTTAGACCAATCATCTGTTCAAGCATACACGAATCAGCGTAATTCTATTGTAGCGACCTATTTCCCATGTTACAACAGTTTGTTGACCCATGTGATAAAGTGGTCCCATTAAACTGTTGAAACATCTGTTTCCTCATTGCAAATGCAACTATTCACAGAGAACACGAATGGTATTTAATTGCCAAACTTTCTCTCTTTTGGTCTGAGTGTGGCTCAAAAAGCTGTATGAAAACGACGCCATCCAACTTGTTTAGCAAATGGACTGACCAGAAGCCGCAATCGTCAAGTCACTTGTACATCAGTATTTTTATCTTCGTAAACCTATTAGGGTATTTAGGAAGACAGCATCCCTACGGGGCATCGCTTCCGGGCAGTCGATGGAGATGTTTCAATTACCGGGGACTTTAAAGCGGTGGAAAACTATCCAAGCACACAATTAAAGTTTATGGATTGACGTAACAAAACAGTGTGAAATTCACCCGTAAAACACCCCGTTTAGGAGCATCATGATGTTATATGGAAAGAACGAGAGAAAGAAATAAAAAAGAAAATAGTTTTAAGTATTATAATATGGTGTACAAATGAACGTTGTCGTATTTTAATAGTTATTCTTTTTGTTCAGTGTCATTACAATGGTGTTAGTCTAAAAGCTTTGAAGCTATTAAACCTTTTAACCACTTAGGATGTCGGAGGAATAATGCTCATGACTAAGAAAATATGTTTACATTTCGTTTAAGAGAAAATCCGTCAGTTTCTGTGCTTCACCGGTTTAAATGTTGTTTTTAATATAAAGTTTGCATTCAATGCAATCATGTTCTAAAGATAGTTTTCAGGTACCTTATGTAAAGCTTTGATGATTCCACATTGATGTAGGCAATTACTGACATAGCTCAAAGATTAGAGCTTTGTGCTTATGACTTGGAGGTTCTCTTCCGGATGCTGCGAATATAAAAACAATGTACTATATTATCTACAGCAAAATGAAAAGAATTGTGTCAGAATCAAATTAATACTCTTATTGGTACATGGAACTCGTTTCCAAGACTGAATTTTCCCATTCATTAGAACTGAAAGGTCAAAGTATTGTCTTGATATTTAAAAAAAGTTGCCGCTGGACATTTTAACGACCCAACATTAGAGACAACAGTGAATTATATATTCTCTCTCTTTCTCTTTCTTTCTCTTTCTCTTTCTCTCTCTCTCTCTCTCTCTCTCTCTCTCTCTCTTTCTCTCTCTCTCTCTCTGTGCATCTATGTATATCACTGATTCTTATGGAAGAGGGTAAGGAAATTTACTTGATTCTGTTTAGTGGGGTAAAAGGCTAAATGAAGAAAATAAGGCAATGAAGACAGCCAGTTTCCCAAGTGATTTTTCTCCAAATATTTACCAAAATTAATTAACGTAAGCCATGATCAAATAAGGGTATATACCATATTATATTTTATATCGCCTTTCAAAATAGTTACAATGAACTCTAACGTTAATTTCATGTAGTGGATGCAAATTAAAGGAAACTGTTTAATACTGATTTCAGTTTAGAATTGGTTATTGCTTTGACATGCAAGCAAGGGATAATTAGGTTTAGGCATTTTATTAAATAGCCAAAGAAAAGAAATGTAACATCAGAATTGGTGGCCCCAAACCATGATTTGCCCCCGGCTTATATAAGTAAGAACATATTTTGTGACATTATTTCAATTTAACAGCCACACAATTTTTTCTTTTTAGTAACTAGGTAAGCAGACTGCCTTTACCTAAAGAGCACGCTTTTTGTTTTGTTGTACTGCATTTACGAGACCATGAACACATTTTATGTTGGCCATAATGCATCTGTCTACCTGTTATCCACGCTTTATCAATATACTGAATTTGCCTGATTATAGAGTACGCTTTATTTGTCCTACTACATTTTCTGGCTATAAAGACACGTTTTCTCGGGCATAATTCATTTGCCTGCCTCTCATCCATGCATATTGCAGTTGCCTGATTATAAAGCTCACCATTTTAGACAAACTGCATTTGTTTGTCTATGGCGTGCACTTTTTCTCTCTGTACTCCAATTACTTGACTATGGAACACTTTTATGACTTCGGCATATTTCAATCGCATATCAAAAAGTATGTTTTTCTTCAGCACTCTGTATTTGCTCGAATTGCTTCTATACAAAGTTCCTTCTCCTTGATATACTGCATTCGATCGTCCATAGAACTGCGTTTTTCTTCAACATACCAAATAAGTAGGTATCATGAGAGGATCGATTTGGAATAATGAAATCAAAATGAGTTTCAGAAGTAGTAATGTACTACATGTAGCCAAACACAAGATTACCTTAGGGAAGCCTCCAGTAGAGATCGAACTCATTATACAGCCAAAATGATGAACAAATCTGACCCTCTATTAGCTTACTTCAGTCCGACATAAGTGAAACTAGGCTGCTTGCCGTTGCTCTGCACCAATCTTCTATTTTAGATTCAGTAGTAAAAAAAAATCACACGTCTTTCTTGAAAGACAACAAATACGGACGTAGTTCATGGTTCTTGACACATATTTGATGAAACTAAAATCCCTGAAAGAATAATTTGTGATTCGTCATCACATAATGAACGCAGGGCAATGGTTATAATTTTTCATGAAGACAAAGATTTAAAACTTCAGTAAAAAAAGTATCTCCAATCTGTCATTCGACGTTTGAAACATAAATGTATATCTTATTACAATGAGAAATTTCACATTGTAGTTGATGCAATATTTGAATCCCTCAAAGAAAATGGCTCTCTATTCTGGATATCTCACCGAGGAAAGTTTTAAACTAAATTTCTAACGAGTACCGTGAAGCTGGAAACAAGAAAGGGGTTTGGGGGAATCCAGCCAAAAACTAACGTCCATAATTTGAAAGAATAGGAGTATAAAGAGGAAAAAAAGACAAAGTTACATTTTCTCTTACTGCCGACCAGAAGTCAACAATATCCACGATTTTTATCAGAATTTTTTCTCCAATTATCTTTTTTACGAATGACTGAAATATTCCTTTGGGATATTTTTTTTTATGTTACATTTAGCTTAGTCAATGAATCAGTAAAAGCTTCACCAAAAGATCTTTTCTTCATGAAGTCAAATAAAGGGAGAGCAGATTTCAAACAATCAAAACAAGGAAAATGTAATTGTTTATGCAAATGATTTTTAATTCCAGGTTTATTGGGCTTCCCACAGGAACTACCTGGAAAACCACAAAATTTGGTGGGTGTTCAGCTATTTGCAAGTAATATAAATATCAAGGTGGACAAACTTGAAATTATTCGTCGAAATAGAAGAATTATTGTTCTGTTATGTTTCTAACGTCAGTTATTTTAACCAGTATCGTGAAATTTCAATTGTGTTTTTTTTTCTTTTGTCAGATCGGAGAAATGGAATTCCAATTGTAACAAGCACATTTCATGAAATATCATCCACCTTTACCTTCCACCAAAAAATCCCCCAGTCAAAAATATGCACATATACGTATGAGTGCAAATGTGATCGAATGCATTTAGGCAAATTTAAAAGTTCGTAATATATATGTATATATATGTATATATATATATATATATATATATATATATATATATATATATATATATATATATATATATATATATATATATATATATAAGGAGAGAGAAAGAGAGATGGTGAAAGAGAAACAGAGCTTGAGAGATAAAGATATACATATAAATATGCTTACACATTAGCATAAATATTATATTTTCAAGTAATATCACATTCGACAAGTTCACTTGAGTGAAAACATTTACAGTTTATCAATGTTCAAAGAAAGTGATAAAGGAATATTTAAATCTAACAATTTGAAAGTATAGATATACATATATAAATATACATATGCAGATGTATGTATATATATATATATATATATATATATATATATATATATATACATGCATATATATATATATATGTCAATACACATACACATATATGTGTGTGTATGTGTGTGTGCAATGACATGAATGTATATACATACATATATATATATATATAAGGGATGTGCAAGTGTGCAATGAATATATATGTCAGTGTGCGTACACGAGTGTGTGTAATGAATCAATGTCTTTTTCGAAATAGAAGCGCACATGTAAGTACATGGCCTTCAAACATGAACATATGCATGCGTAAAGATGAACGTATATACTTGTGTATGACGATATTTGCACGTGTTAAGAGATTTGCCTAGATAGGATGATCGAATAATACGTGGGGAGCGTGATACGACAAAGAGATTTACGTTTCATTAAACTTTTGATCCAAATTAGCGCTCATCGTTAAATCAAAAGAAATAACTTGCTTTCCCCGTACGAAACAATTGCAAATATGTAATAACGTCAAAAAAGAAGTGCGTAAATCTCGGCCAACCAACGCCATACTACGAAGCCATTCAACGAAGGCGCCACATCCAATTTTTGTCACATAACATAATTTCACAATATAAAGCAATATTTTTCTTCTTATTTTTTTCATATCTTTTACCCTCGACGTTCACCGGCATTTTGAAAAAAATCAGAGGTATTTGAAATGAACTAAAACGGTAAATTGGTCATTTTATTTACTTTTTTGCTATCTAACCGGGTGATAAAATTAGGACCCCCTTTTTAGTGAGGACGGGTAATGTGAAATTTTCACACTATTAGTTCCTTTTTGTTTACGACGGTTTGTTTGACGATCGACAACGTAAATGAGCAGTCCTATTATTTCGTCCTTTTTTTTTTCTCTTCATTACTTTCTCCCTCAAACTTATCTATCAATATTTATTGTGTTATCATATTTTTTTGTGAAAAAAAAAAGTCTCCCATTGAAATAAATGATCCTTTGATCAGCTGAATCCAATTTCGATTTGGTGTTCTGCAAAAGAAAAGAATTATTTTTATATTTCCTCCAAATGAGAAATAGTTACCAGCGAATTTGCCCGATCATTTTACATTTTGCGTGGACTTTATTACAGCACTCGATCCGTCGGCGGGGAAATTGGAAACAAATTATATTCATGTCGGTTGCTAATATCTCGCACTTATATCTCATATTTATTTGCTGCTAACCTGGCCCCTATCTCACTTCGAAACTAATAGATAGTTCGCTCTTGTCTATTATATCCCAAACTCTCTTTAACGTATTCTCATTTCCACAGGAACCTCTACATTGCTCTGAACTGCATCAATATTTACAACTAAGCAACGACAAATTATATACATATATATATATATATATATATATATATATATATATATATATATATATATATATATATATATGTATGTATGTATATGTGTGTGTGTGTGCGTGTGTGTGTGTGCATGAGTAAATGAATGGATGGCTTGGCTTTGCGAACAAAGATTTAGGAGAGTATTTTTTCACAACAGTAAAGCGATAGACGGCGGGGTTGTGTGTAAAACAACCCTCCAGCCTGAATAATGGAGTTTTAAGGTGAAGTAGGTTGCCCAGGGCTGACACAACCCTTCGAACTAAATGTGTGTGCTCTATGGTCTACTAAGGTGGCACGAATAGGAACAGAACCCGAGGGTTACAGGTTTCACTGGCGTTTCCTTTTGACAGGTATGGGGGTTTGTCGACCCTTCGTTGAAGTGTTCCGACAGTAAGGCAGTTCTGTGGTTAAACCATAGAACAAGAACATTTCGTGGTTGGTAGATGCCTGAGTTGCCTAAACGGTCAAGAACTTCTGAGTGTTCCCCAGATCTTCCTCGGAAAGAAGGACACGAGTTTGAATTTCAACGTCAACTTTTTTCTTGTTGCTGATCTGTAATTTGTACTACCTTTCATTGGTCGTAGAGTTGTGACAAAAAGCAACTAAAAAACTGAAATGGCAGAAAATAGAAGTCAAAATCATAATTATGGCTACGCTTCAATTGTTCGAATTTCCGAAAGTAAACTATCATTATTAATTATTGGTCGGTTTTATCTTTTTTAATACTTTCTCTCATAATGCCAAGATCGTTTTTGTATTCTACGACAAATGAATGAGCAGTATGGGTTGTAGGAGGACACAGCTTCCCATGGGTTTTCTTTCAACTTGTATTCTGTGTACTAACCGATTGAAATACAGTGGACGATCATTGTATGTCATTCAGATTTATCCGCCTAGCAACCTCTCTCCTTCTTGGTAATGCGATATCCATATCAGACGGGTTCCCAAACATACAGGATGCAAATTCAAATCTCTTGAGGGATACATCATTTTCCAATCCAGAAAGCTCACTTTATTGTTGAAGGATGTGGAAATCAGAGTGGAAAAAATTTGATTAAAAAAATAAACAAAAAAAAACAACAAAACATTGAGCTTCTATTAGTTTCTGTTTCTGGTTTGTATATCGGCTCGTTTACCATTGTATGGAACGAGGTCAAATAAGAAGAAAACAGGGACTTGTGTCCATTCTACGTCCAATATACCAAAAACAATCACCAGCCGCTATCAAATCAGTTCATTGCCTTTAGCATCATAAAATCTGTTCATTATGAGGTGCGTCCAGAGAGTATGCAGCCATTTTGAGTATCTGCAGAACCGTTTACTCGGCTTTGATGTTACTTGGCAACAAATCGGATGGGTTGGCAGTCGGGCGCTATTCAGTGAACTTTTTACACAATATGGCTGTCGTATCCACAACTACCGAGTAAGTCAGTCTAGAAGGGGAGAGGGAAGCAAAACATTAAATCAACCATATCTACCAGCCCCCCTTCCCTACAGTCCATCTTTTACCGACTGCATCCCTGGTACAATCCAAATAAACTTCTGACCGTAGACGAAATTATGCAGAACACAACAGAGCAACTGATGGCGATCTAGACATTTTTTTTTAAGTGAAAGGGACGCTAGAATTTATGTAGGGTTGCAACAATAGTACCTCGAAGTGGACAAAGGTGTCTTCCCCTCAGGTAGGCTATTTTTTTCGTAAACATTAAATGGACGGATACTTTTTGGATGTACCTTGTATATTAAGTTAATTTGATAGTTATCTCTCCCCAGTAGACATTCTTAGGAATGTTTATGTGCGTCATCAGTAAAAAAGAACCAAAGTCAAAGGGAAGGGAGGTCAATATTTTGCCTGAAAATGATGTCTCAACAAACATTTTTCCCAGGAAGAGTTTTCAAGTAGGTTTTCCGATTTGAAATAATCTCAAATGCTTTAATGAATTATATGTTAAGCTCAATTTAGTCGTAGCAACTGTTGTTTAAGCTATAACAACAAGGAATAGAAAGATACCAGTTCAATTAGAAATATGTTAGCAATAAAATTTACTAATAAAGAATTAACACAGATATTTTAAGTTTCTTTTTTTAATATTTGCGTTCTAGTACAAGGCCAAAGGCATAGAGCATAGAATTAAGACGAAGCCCATTACACAGGAATAATGATTTTCTGGTCAATCATTGAAGCGCTATGTCTATATGAGTTATAATGAATGGCATCAGACGATTTTCTAGATTCAGATCTTCTTCATTCCAGTTTATTAGTCTACTTCGATTTCGCTATGCCTGAATCCAGTGGTTTGCTTGGTCTGGAACTAATGAACCAATAAATTGAAATAACCTAGTAAACCAGGTCTTGACTTGTTTGAAACTCAATTTCAAATACTTATATTTGATTTCTTTCGTGTTGTGTGTTTGTTTTTGTTGTGTTGTCTGTTGTTTCTTTAGTTTTTCTTTTCCAAATCATTCCAGAAGCAGATTCAATTTTTTACACTTTTAAGTTAATTGCCTCGATCTGATCGATCAATTTCTAATGAGTAATAATTTATTTAACCGCAGGGAGAGATTTATTTTAACTGCCTTAAGTTATCAAGCATGAAAAAAAAATACTCGCTTGAAAACTCCAAAGATACTTTCATTTTGTCTTCCTTTTCTTCTCTTTTTTCTTTTGAAAAAAAAAGTTTTTCGAGTTTTCGTGCAAATTAAGTCAACATCTTTGATGATTCCGAATCGTTCGAGGGTGTACTGTTGAAATTGATTTGTTGTCTTTTGATTTGAATTTTGAAAATCTAATTCTGAGTCTGGCATGTATTTTCATTTGTTGTGATCATTAAATTTTGAATTTCGCTTCTTTTATGAAATTGTCAAGATGCATATCTTTTTTTTTAAATAATCATCATCATAAAAAAACAACATCAATCATCAATTAGAAGTACATTGACATGAGTATATCTTTTTATGTAAGTTTTTTTAGTACTCAGTTTATTCTCATGTTGAATGAAAGTGAAATCTTGTTACTTCAGTACGAATGATTATCTAAGAAAATTAAAAATACTTTGATGAATTTTTACGAACAGCTTAATTAACAAATGCTTATTTACATTCAATGCATTAACTTTCGATATCTATCGTGCTTGACACAAACGTACAAGTGTGGAGCAGTTGGCAAGGATCGAACTAACTACAGTGGTAATGGTGTGCAAGATTAAATCCACAGCGAGTCCTTCATTGATATTTATAAAGTTTAGATTACTGTAGTATAAGAAAAGCCAGTGAAAATCGAACTCACTACAGTGATGATAGACTGCGAAACTAACTTGCTTTCTATTGCTCCACGTATCAGCTAGGTATCTTTTATATTATGACTGAAGAGTAACATTCATATCTTTTGTTGTCAGATTTATTGAACTTATTTTTCTGTTGCTTATATTGTTTATACAACGCATTCACCGGTCCATTTTTTTAAACCTCCTCCAGGTATAACGTCCATATGAAGAAAAAAAATTTAAAAAGAGCTAAATCTCCAAATAAAAGAAAAAAATCATCGCAGTAATGGAAAAATTGAACGAAGCAGAGCTTGTGTATTGACCTGTACATCTGTTTACTACCTATAAAAGAGAACCCACTCTCCTTATTTATGGGTTGTGCAGCTGGAAGAAGCCGTAGTAGAGATTGGCCATGACGTTGTAGCAACTATAAGAGCAGAAATGGGTCTCAGTAGTTCTTAAAACATAATGAAAACAATGGTAGTTAGCTATTTCTTCTACTAATAGCAGTAATACAATTAGTAGATGGGTAAATAGATGAATTAGATATTTCATTAAAAAAAACTGTTTAAATCATGTAGGGATTTTCGAAGCTTACCACCCATATCATTAGATTTTTTAAATTAAAACCTAAGTCAACATTAATAGTGACTATTGTTGATTGTTAAGTGGACCAGCTTTTAGCCAAATGGACCAATTGCTCTCAATCAGGCACTTCGTCTTAAGGGATCCTGCGCTCTGGTAATCGAGTCTTGTCAAAATACGCACAAATACACATTGAAACATATACGTCACACTACATTGCAGGTTTTACAGAAAACAGCAATGATTTCAATTTTCTTCCATATTTTCGAAAAGCTAGTAGTGTTTGTTCAAACTTGGTATTTTTTTTTCACGGGACATGAATCAAATAATGTAGTAATTGATTAAAGAACTGCGTAAAAAATATTTCTTTGGAATTTTCAAGCGCACATTTTGATTGATTTTTTTTCTACCACATAGATATCTGACTCATTACAAATTTCATTAATATCTCTAGTATTCTGCAGACCATGGTTGTGAACCTGGGGCTGCACAAGAAAAATGTTTCCAATTGGGCTCTGGAGCTCCTGAGACTGACCCTGATCGTTAGACAAAAGTATATCCCTTTGCTTGGTTTTGAAAAAATGACAAATGATTAATACCAGTACATCCCAACAATCTTATACCCACCGAAACAAACAAACGTCGACCAAGTGAGGGACTAGACAAATGCCAACATCAAAAGAAAACTTAGAATTTCGGTGTTAATTCTTTATTGGTAAATTTTATTGCTGAAATGTTTCTAATGAAAACAATACATATTTATTTTCCTTGTTTCCATTGCTTCAGCGATCGTTGCTATGACTATTAATCATAGTAGTTGTTAGCCAGACGACACTGATTAAGCCTCCTTACTGTGTTTATCATAATTTTTGTTAGAGTGATAGGTATTTACTGAGCTTACTTAAATCCAGCATACGGTCAAATGGATAGATATCGATCGTAGGAAGATTGTATTTCTGAAATGACTCTCCTATTGTAAATCAATATTCAAAAGCATGGTTTTTAATGCTTGCAATGAAACAATGAACTATCATATTTGCCATGAGGTGGGACGCATTCATGTCATAAATCAAGTATATTTTAACACCATTCAATTTTTAGCTAATTGTGGAAATGGCACCTCGATAATCACGGAGAAATATCGAATCTTCGGAAAAAAATATTTCGATAGCATATTTTGACTAAAACTATAAAATGATAAGATTAGTTTATAAGTTTTAGGAAGTAAAATCTGTACTTTTAATAAGTATTCACAAGACTTACTAAATGGTTGGTTTGAAATTAGTGCCAATTGCCAGTCGTGCAAAAAAGCCATTTAGTTATAGAGAAAGACCATGCAGGCGTTTCCATTGTTTACAACAGGACAATACATAACACGCAAAAGCCGAACGCGTTGGTGTTAAAATTAGTAATTGAAAAACAAAACGAAATCACAAAACGAACCAGTCTGGGGTAGAAATCGTTAACCCAATTAAACCTAACAAAATTACAGCCAAACTACGGCTACTGTCAATACTAACACTTCAACCAGGAGTCTAATATTCCTTTGCCTTCCTTTGCATTCATATTTCATCGTGTTATTTGTTTCTCAAAGTGTGTTTTTCGTTTTCTTTTTATCAACGCTTGATTTGAATCCAGCCAGCGATTAAGACGAGGTCTATCAATCAAGGACGCGTGCATTATGCATATTTAAAGTAGTTAATGACACAAGGTGAGAACAAGCACGTGTCGCCATTATGGACTTGCCTTCCTATCATCAGTTGTAGAACAATGGACACGATTATTTATTCACTGGGTCATTCTTATGATGATGGGAGGTGGTGGGAAGACCTTGGGGAAATCAGTTAACCACTTTTTTTCTATTCTGATTTTTTTCATTATACTTTATTCATTTAATTTTTCCCTGATAAATGAAGGTTTTGGAGTGTTTGCATCATCTTTTTTTTTCCAATTTAGTCCAAGTATCTTGAAGTGTTTATTCTTCCTGGCTTTATTATCTTTTTTCTTTTATTTTTAGTTTAGTTTCTTCTTTTTCGTCTTAACCTTCCGTATTTGTTGCTGCATGTTTATCAGTTGAGAAGCTTTCTAGGTGCGAACTACGGTGAAATGCGAAGTCATTGTGTCAAGCAACGAAGTTTCGAATTTGGAGAGATTCGGATCGTAAACGGATAATTTCCACAGAAAACTGGTTGAATCGTTCGCCCATTCCCATCATAAAAACGATTGAGTGTCTCAATTGGGGCGTTAGATGTCGCATAGAAAACCACTTTAATAATAGTAGCCAATCAACATTCAGCAACAACCGCTGCCTCTTTGGAAGAAATCCTTTTATGGAAAAATGGATTTTGTGTTCATTAATTAAGCTTTGCATAGTTGGGCACAAGGTCATAACTCTGAGGTACACTGTGAGCATAGAACACTTTTCATTGTTGTTGGCAAGATTGACTTATCCTATTACATACTGTGCAAAGTAGAATTAGTTGTCAGCTATGCCATACTTTGCAATCATCCACAGAAGTAATAACCATGACAAAAATAGCAAAATGATTGACTGATATTTGAGAGAAAGTGGAATTGTTTGTAGAATATAAAAGGTCAATGAGAACTAAGGAGAACTCTGGATATACAAACTTATCTTAGCTTCGTCTGGTAAGGAAATATTTTGAACAGAGCTTCAGTCCTTTTGACAATCATGTTCTTTGTTATCAAGCAATGATCGCAAGTTTAAATTCGATGCAAGAAGTCTGATACGTAAAAAAAAAAAGAATTAACTTGTGCCCTTACACAGGCCACGGTAGCTGTCCCTGCTTCATACAAGTTTCTTTCGTCTCGGCTTGAGGTATGTAAAATAGATTTAGAGGCAATAAGCATCCGAAATACCGTCACTCACATCAACATCTTCGCTCACGGCCGCTGGTATTCCCAAGTGGTCATCCAAATAAGTACAAGCCAAGGTGGTATGTTCTTTTAATCCATTGATTTACAAGTCAACACAAGTCAATATTCCAAAAAACATTTCGCCGAAACTCAATTTGCCGACCGACGTTCCGTCATATGGACACTTCACCGAAAATCTTTTTGTCGAAATGGTGTTCCGTTGACTGAGCTTCTTGCTGAATACATTTTTCGTCGGAAAGATAATTTTTTCTTTTCACTTATGATCTGAAGGCTTCTTGTAACAAAATGTTCATATTTAAAAAAAGAAAAATGAACTTAAACTGTTTCGAAGTGAGTTTTTTGCTCGTTTACTTTTATTATTGGTGTGACATCAATACGTCATAGTTGATGATTAATAGTTGATTCTAATAAACAAACAAATCATTTATATACAAGTTTGTTTTTCCATCAAGTGTTGATTTTCTGTCCTGATTGTTCTTAGCATTCTTGTTTTATAAGCACAGATTAATTAAACTTATTCTAAAAGCAGGTTTACAGGTGTTTTGAAATTTGATTTTTATCGATAGCCCCACCTGAAGATGGCGTTGGCAGATATATGCACTCTCTGAGTGCTCTGCCGCTGCTTATTTTTCTAATTTCTTGTCGGTTTTTTTACATCACAGTATTCTTCATTTGCTTCCGAAATTCTTCAGTTATTTACTTTCTTTAATTTATAAATAAGAAAAAGTATATTCTTAACAAGCATGAGGCACCCAATTGAGATATAACTCTATACAGTGGTTATTATATTCTCATCATCACACTCCATCAGGCACCACCACCATCTATTTGCTAAACTAAGCTTAGTCTACAAGGCTACGTGTGTGAAGTGCCATGCCAGAATTGAATTAGTCACTGTAGTAATGGTCTGCAGTATTAGCTAAACATAGCACTGTGGCGAGCTTCACATGGTGACTCTTTTTTTATACTCGAAACCTTTGTTAGGATCATCAGTGGGGGCCAAACCAATTTAGTTTCGGTGCCACACTTAACTAAACTTAGATACTCTCATCGGTGAATTCATTTGAAAAACTGACGGTCCATTTTTTTCCTCATCTAAAAACAAATATGGTATAATTTTAAATGCGAAAATCTTTCTAACATCTCAGTTGACTACCTAACTTGATTTCGTGTCCCTCTCTTCCCAACACCTTATTAATCTACCTAACTTTCGTTTTTGCCCTCTCTCTTCTTATTTTCTAAATAAACAACTTAACCCTTCCACTTACGTTATTACCGAGAGCGTAACATTTGAACATTGGATGGAACAAACAGAATAGTATTATAGGCGATAGTTATTTCTTCTAGAATTGAATAAAGATTTTTTTGTAAATAAAAATAAAAAGTGCAGATAAGAACACGTAGTAATAACGACTGAAATGTCTCAAGGATTACTAACCATTGAACTGGACATACAAAACTGGCTTTTGCCCAAATCAGATTTGACTCAGAAAAAAACCGACGTTTGCACTGAAACATGAAAATGGGATTTCTTTCGTACTTTCTAATCGCATTATTCCCTGTTCAGGCCGATGTCAACACATCTCGTATTTTTCTGGCTACACTGCTGGAAAATAATCGAGCCAAAGTTTTTTTTAGTCTTGAAACTGAATCAAATGCTTTCATTAAAATGTACAAATCGTATACAGAGTCAGTTGACACTGGATGAAACCAACTTAGTCCATTCTAAAATATATATCCTTAATCATGTATAATCTGTAAGAAGAGAATTGTTGCTTTTTTTTAATCGAAGAGCGAATTAGTCAAAATGATAACGAACTTATCGATGACTATAGCACTTAATGAAAGTTGTAGAGACGTTCTGCAAAGGGAGAATTTCGATTAGATATATATGTTTGCGTAATTACTAGTAAATAGTGGATAGTCTGGGTTAATACAGTCAAATTCAGATACAAGATACGGCGACCAGCTTGTCTCGGTTGAGAGTAAATGTTAGAGTAAGTGAAGACTTAATACATCTAATTATTTGTTGAAGTTCTCTAGAACGTAAAGAGGAAAACTAGACAATTTGATGTGGCCTTGTAGCGTCTTACTGAGAAGAAGTTGCATTTTGATATATGCATGAACGTATGCATAAATGCTTTTGCACGAATGTACAGTTCTACATTTATGAGATTTTGATTACGGTTGAGCCCAAAGAGCAAACGGACCATCAGCAAAATCTCATAGAAAGAGTTAGGAATCTCAAACCACCGACGACAACGAAAGAAAGTATTGAAGCAACCGAACTGAATACCCTACTCCACAAAAAAAATGATACACAACAACAGTCACTAAACTAGTTTTCAAAAAAGGTACGAGTTTCAAAGTTATTAACAAAACCCTTAATGCAGGATGAAATCAAATAACAGTGTGCTTGAAAATAATGGAGACCTATATATATCCAGGACAACGAATCTCCAGGGAATCCCCGAAAGAGGAAATTAAGCGAATAATCACTCTGGCAAACTTTCTACGAGGCAAGCTCAATCTCCACCTTAGTGCTAGAAGGAAGTGTATACAACCAATGCATCCTCCATATAGTTACATATGAACCTGATACATCGAGCTTGAGCAAAATATTGACCCTCAAACTCAAAACCATATAATGTGCAGAGGAGGGAAGTATGCTCAACTTAACATGGAGAGATCACAAGGTAGCACAAAATATTAGGGAAAAACGTGAGTCAAAGATATCATGCAATCCACGAGAAAACTTAAGTGGCCATGGGCTGGCTATGTTGTCAGACAACTACTGGACATCACAACTCACAACGTGGATCCCCTGAAGTCCCATGTGAAACCAGAGCTGACAAAATATAAGATGGCGTGATAAACTAGATAAGATTGGAAAGTACTGGCTCCGTGACGCCAACGATATATGGGTCTACCAAATCTTAGGGAAGGTCTATGTCCACCGACGGACGCTAATAAGCGGATAGTAATGGTGATGATGGTATCAATAAGAGTATTTGTGCACAAATGCCTTTATGAATATAAACTTGATCACTCTGTGACGCTTGTTTTTATGAATATTTGATTTTTAGTAATAAAAGACGAGACTAGTGATTTATTCTCAATTCCTCCCTTTTTTTGATTCTTTAAAACTCTTCACCTCTAACACCTCACGCTGCCAATAGACGTTGGTCACACGAATATTTCAATAACTTCAATAATTTGTAGTTGATAATTAGTTGAACGAAACGCTTCGTTTTATGGAAGCAGATTTTCTGCATCACGTATTCACTGAGATTAAGTCTATAAATGATTTCTACAACCACATGGTATTTTGATATTGTTTTACCAACGACCCATCTCAGCACCCAGCATATATGTTGTGCATTGGAAATCAGAAAAAAGTTCGATTGTCAGTGGCCAAGAATTAAAACAAGCGTAATTCACAGAATATGGTTAGCATATGTTTAATGTAAACGCTTTGCTAATGATGTCACGACAAAAGACGAAACATTCGACTATAGTCATGTATTGTAAATAGTTTAACGATAGAAATGTATTGAACGTAAAAGAGTAAGGTACTGTCAGTGGTCAGGAATTGAGCCAAGTGTTACTGTCAGAATAGAGCTACAATATGCTTAATGATGATGTATTGCTAATGATATTACTATAGAAAGGCTAATGCATTAAAATTGAATTGCATTGAATTTTATAGTAAATTATTTTATTCTAGAAATGCATTAAAATCAGAAATTAGATCCAGTGTTTCTGATAAAATAGGGCTGCTACGTGTATGACTTTCGGTAGAAAAACGTTTCACAGGTTCTTCGAGAAACTAACGGGAAAAGACTCTTCTAGTTTTCGCGGCACAAGATAATTCATTTGAGAATTCGTCATGATGATACATACGAGCAAAACTTCGTTTTACTGTTGGATTTTGATATAAAAAATGCACCGGCAGAATCCAAACAGAAAGTCAGATTGTTTGCATTTTAATATAATTCGTGGGCAATTAAGTGAAGATTCAGGCTATTTTGACATATTTAGGAATATGAGAGATTAGTCTGCAGACATTAAGAGATCCCGAATGCTTTAATGATGGATGCAGAATTCGTGTTCTTCGTTATGCAGAATGAAATCAGTTGACTTTACTCCCTCGCTCTTTCTACTTCTTGTGAAATTGACCTCTTAACAAGGTCCAATTTAAATAGAAAGAAATTTGAAGTATTGATTATAGGATGTAACGATGATGAAAATGATGACTGAAGTGGCTGCTCGAAGTTAAAGAAGTAAGAATTCTTCTTTTCCTGTTTAGAACAAAAAAATAAATAAATAAGACGAATACCAAGGCATTTTATTTCAATATTCATGTTTTTATAACTGGTTGTTTTCTAATATGAAAATTAAATGAAAAATAAAACAGATCTCTTTACAGAATTATATCGATTTTTTCCAGTTCTCATTTTTTTCTTTATTGAGAAAGATTATTTATATGTTTTATAGTCAAAGGGAAAAAATAACTTTCATCTGAATACAAAATACATAGATGGGTGATACTAAACCTGCCAATTTAATTTTCCAACTTTAATTAGCACTTTCAAAAGAAGACGTAATTTTATTACTCAAAAACCAAAAGGATTGATACATGTTTATTCATCACATAACGATATATTTTGATTAATTAATGTCAGCTTAAATTTTCAAATTTTCTATATTTTCGGTGAAATTTCTTATCTTTTTTTAGAAAAAATATCAAACTTATATGAGAGGGAATTCGTGAATTAGCCAAGTCTAATCCGCAATTAGAGAAATGTTCTAAACCTTTACTGATAGTCCTAAGATCTTTTTTTTAACACATGGACCTTTCGATTTTATTAATTTTCCAGCTTTGCCCGGCTTCATTGCTTATCTTCACCCTTTTACATCGGCTTCGTTGCAAACATGAATAATTACAAGATTAATGAGGAAAATTTTTCACTCGTTATTAAAAAAAAAGCGTGAAACAAGAGTGAAAACTATCACGCTCAAAATGAAGATGATGATAAAAACAAACTACTGTAGCTGAGAAAAAAGGTTTCAAGAATATAAAAAATAATAACACAGAGAGAAAAGAGCGAAGCGTTGACGCACAGAGGCAAATTCGTTATGGTAATAAGTTGTTTAACAAAGGTGAGAGCGCTATGCTGCTTATGACGTAATTATATAGGAATTAATGATACGGAAGTTCGTTAGCGAATGCCAATGTTTGCAGGCTCAATGAAGTGAGAATTAACCAAATTGCAAGACTCTTCGTGCGATAAGGCCTGCTTTAATAAAACAAGGAAAAAAAAACAGGAATATAACGTGAAATAAAGAGAGAGAGAAAAAAAACGAGGGGTTAAAGAAAAACACAGAAATTACGCTAACGAAAAGAGATTGAACTTTGAGAAAAATAATAACACTTCGTGCAAGTAATGGTGCGTCGTTTCGCTCGTTAGTTGGTTTTGAATTGGCGTGAGTGTCGAGGAAAAAGGAGGTGAATGGTGGTGGACAAAAAATTCATTTATTTGATTACACGTCACCCATAATGACAGTGTCGTTGGGTCGGCTCTGTTTGCCTTTTCCTCTCTCAAGACTCAGGGGGGAGGGGAGGGATGAAGGATGGATTCAGGTTTTATTGGCTGAAATTGAGGCGCTGGACTCTACAGCCTTCCCCACAAACCCTTCACCACCATTCCGATTCGATCTACAGCGCCTTCTGTCACCCCCTCACCGGTGTAGTTCCTATTTGTCTCCTTCAAATGCGAATTATTAACGAACATTCTTGATATTGACTAAGCTTAGCTTAGTCCGGCAAAACACCAAGTTGGAGTGAAAAGAGGCTAGGGAGATCGTATTGCGTCAACTCTCTTTGAGAGAAGGATCTACCAGACAAGTAAATCAGTATTCGAAATTCCAGCTTTTACCTGGAATAGAACGCTATCCTTTGTCACCACAACGAATTACGTAGTCCCGAAACAAGTCAATCAGAATTCTTCTTCCGGGCTACAAAAGCATGGCCAAGCCACCTTCCTTCTTTTGCAATAAACACACCATTCTCATCAAAATAGCCAAAAAAGAAAATTTGCAATTTTGACTTGGAAAGGCCAACGTGATTAAAGTCAGATGATATACTTAAAACTGAAACTGTTGGTAAACAAGCCAGTTGCTCAGGGAAAAAAATCACTTCCCTATTGCTAGAAGATTTTCAGTGACGATATCGCCGACTGATAACAAAAACCTAACGTCTGTCCTTTTTGGATGCAAAAGAAGAATGCGGACTCTATGTTGTTTTATCTTAAATCTTATTTCTCTGAGATAGGGGAAAAAGACACGAGGTTTTTGATGAGCGATTCAAAAGACAAACATTTCGAGATAAACCCAGCACAAAGATATCCTCTGATTCAGAATTGGTGGAAGAGAATGAAATCAAAAGACGATGGATTACTTTTTATTACACACAAAAGATATTCTTCCAAGTTAATTTGTTATTAACTGATATTAGATATCCTCTGGCATGGACAGCGGGAAAGGAACAATCTACTTTTATGGATTAAAAAGAGAGTGCGACTCGAACTTCCTGGGGTGTTCTCAACTACAACACATGCCGTGGGACATCTCAAAAATACATCACTAAGATGCTGTGACTATGACAACCAATATATCGATATAAGTCAGTAAATCAGTACGTACAGTAATAATGATCCCTTATATCAGAAATTCAAAACAAGATGTATTATTTTGCAGAGAAAATTTTTTCACTACGATAGCAATAATTTCCCTGCATCAGTAAAACTGAAATATACACGGGAGAATGCCGATGATACTTGACTGTAATCAAGTGGAAGCTCTCCTGAACATTGTGTATATTTTTTTAATATATCTGGTTCTTTTTCATTATTTTCCTGTAATACGTATCCCAGAAATAAAATGTGGCCCGGTCAAACTCTCAGCACAACACCCCTGAATAGAATTTATTTCATTTAAGTGCTGATAGAAACCTTGATGAAACTAAAACATAACGAAAATGTAATTAATTAGTGACGGTATTAAATGTTTCATCTTCATTATATTTACGTAAAGAAAAGATTTCATCCGATCTAATAATCTAAACTAGAGATCAATAGTCAGCCATCTCATCTAGCTAGCCCTTGCAAGTTTATTCCAGTCCTGACTATGTACTCCAACCGTATAACATTGTTCCCGAATCCATTAAGCTTAGTAAAGTTCCAATCGGGGAAAAGTGGGTCTGCTTACTTTGAAAATCAGCAAACTTTTAACCTGGGTTCAAGTTTCGACTACTGGTACAAATAGGTCATGGACAATTCATCCATTAGACAGACCTCCGGCAATCTAGTTGGCTTAGTTTAGTCTGGCACCATGACTGGGCGTTCAGTCAGGATCAGAATCAACGTACAAGAGAAATAAGATGGGTTTCATATAGTCTTTTAGTAGCCTGTCGTGGTCGGAGTTATCGATTGAAAAATTGATTAAGGGGATGCTCAATGAATGAAGAACCTTTTGCCTTTTGATGGGCGGTGATCTCTGAAAGAAGTCTGAATTTTCAGGGGAAGGAGTGTGAATGCTATCGGACAAAATCTACGGGATCCATTTAGCATGCAAATTTTTACATTGCCAATATACCGAACCCACCTGAACAGAACCCTAATTATTTGAAACAAAAGTTTTCATTAGACACAATAAAAGTGAATGTACACATGATAAAAGTAAATAGATAAATTTCTAACCCTGTAGTACCATGATTCATTCCAGCCAGACCAACCTGAAAACTGAAGAAATCAGTTGAAAGTTTTGGTGACAGTTTTGGTTGACATTTTCCAACACTGCATATTTGATGTTTCTATCACACAGTATGTCTGTTGTTAATGAGCTTGCTCTGCGAGATTCATTTCGACTTGAGTGTTTCCAGTTTCTCAGTAAGGTCCCGCTGACCAAGTCTTCGTCGATGAATAGCTGATCATCTAAACAATGTTTTCAACGTACATAGTAAATAGGGCAACGTCCATTAGTCGCAATACAACGAACAAACAATGAACGACTGCTTTCATAATTATGAATTAGAGCCAGTAATTATTCATTACCAGAATACAACATCAGATCAGGACAAAGGTGCGCAGAGATCTGTGTACGCTATTGTGTATGCGGTCATATGCATACATTGTTGGGTATACTTCACAGCCGCATAGATAACTGTAAATGCTTTATTCACTATATATATATATATATATATATATATATATATATATGTTGTGAAAGACATAGATAGATATGCAGTTATATATATATATATATATATATATATATATATATATATATATATATATATATATATATATATATATGTGTTGTGAAAGACATAGATAGATATGCAGTTATATATATATATATATAAATATATATATATATATATTTATATATATATATATATAACTGCATATCTATCTATGTCTTTCACAACACATATATATATATATATATATATGTGTGTGTGAGTGTGTGTGTGTGTAATGAAAGAGCTATTTGTTTGACTCTATTTGTATAAACACACGAGTGAATGCTCAAAGACATACGCTCATTAATTTAAGAATTTAGATACGTATATCCACATTGGTTCATAAGATAATAAAGAATATCCTAAAGTTTGATGTATCCTCCTGAAAACTTATATGCAAGATACCTCACCAATATCATAGTATCAAAAAATGTAGATATTCACACATAGTTTTCACCGTCTCTTTCAGAGCATTTACCTTGTTCACAGTTAACTGCATTCTGTTTTGTGGTGCAGTTCAAATTCCCTGAACTATTCGATAATACTCTTTGTACATTGGCAAATACATAAGTCAATACCCTTATAATGAAAAAAAAAACAATTATTCTACACAGTGAATGTTCATTTTCTAATGCAATCTCCTTTTTTGTCAATGTACTTATCTCGAGATTTCTTTGTTATTCAAATCGACCAAACATTATACCACGAAAATTTCACGTCAAAATACCTTTAATAACTGTGTTAGGCAACAGAATTATTGATCCAACTTCGTATGCATGTAAGTTTGCTTACTTAACTGAACATAAGATTTAGGGCCAAACCCATCAACATTTGATTAAAGACCAAACAGAAGAAATCTGAGAAAAAAGATTGAATTAACTTTTCTCTTTTACGCACAAGTAAACGTTTGTTTGGATCTAATGAATGTAAACATTGTCCGAAGGTCCGTGATCTAGCGTTTTCGAGCATTCTTAAAGCCATCATCAAGATCAGAAAATAATTGTGGACGTAACGAACGAGGCAGCGTATAAGCAGAACATTTCACTGGACCCACACATAAAAGCCCAGTTGCCATATATATATATATATATATATATATATATATATATATATATATTCATTTTCCGAAATTTTGAATAGCACCTCGCACAGTTACGAAAATGATAATTGTAGACAAACTTTCAAAAAGCCGCCATCATCGCTATTTTTACAACTACAGCTTAGAAGCAATTCAAAACGTCTGTTTGAAACCAAGCATCCCATTGAGTAAGAAAGATTCGTAAATGCAGTTTGGGAAAGGAAAAGATGCTTTAAATTTGTGTGTCGACAATCTACTATGAATGAACATCCCAACCATAATACAACACATTTAATGAGTTTACTTTTAGACATATGTGGATATCGGCAGTTAATTGTTATCAAGTTTTGACTACTGTATCTTCCATCAAATGTATATGAGAGGGCATCCAATTCGAGGGAATTCGACCATGAAAATTACTTACCCTAATTCATAGTGTCTACCTTCCGGGTCGAAATAGTAACTGCAAAGACCATACTACATTCAGTTCACACACCCCACACTGAATTTACTAAGTCTTTTGGGTAACACTTCGAATAGGTGTAGAAATAGTTATTGGATGATAATAAATCTTTATTTGAATAAGAATAGAACATCAAATGTATTTAAACTCTCAGTGCTATGCTTTGGCTAAAAATTACACACACACACACGCACACATACAAACACACAAATATATACATGTATATATATATATATATATATATATGTGTGTGTGTGTGTGTGTGTGTGTGTTAGCCAAAGCATAGCACTGAGAGTTTAAATACATTTGATGTTTTTTTAATATATATTTATATATTATGTATGTATGTGTGTGTGTGTGTGTGCGTTGAAGTCAGCAAGTGGAGCTCTGTCAAGAGTCCGTGTGTCTGTCTGCCTGTTCATATAAGAATTGATACCATAGTTCGTTGGCGCAAATACGTGTATATTTATCTCCTAAAGAATACGAATTATTTTCCCTTGTACCAAAGCATTATTCACTTGACAGAACAGTGCATACAGAAAAAAAAACATTGTATAGGAACGCATTAGAAGTAATATAAACGAGTGGTTCCTAAATAGCACTTTAAAATGCAAGAAGAGTGCGTTTGTTATTATCGAATTGTCACTTTTTTGTTTGAAATGACCAAACTGACAGAAAATCATGCCTAAAGGCCATTTCACGCTATTTTGGAAGGATATTATTACGACTAGTAGGCATTTATATATTCAATGAAATACTCATCAAAGATAACGCCAATATCCCGTCACCTAAACAAAAAACATGACGAAGTTGTTAGGAGAAAGAACTAAAAAAAGAAAAAAAAAACGACTGATCAACCATATCTAAATATGAATACCACTATTTCGGCAGTAAATTGCTCATAAACATTGTTTGTATTCAGGTTTCCATCTTCACTTCATTAAAAGCAATCAGACGGATATATGATAATGTGAAAAAAGTTGAACTTGGCTTTTAAATCTGCTTCTAACAATATCGATCGCATCAGAGGAGATAAGATACTAACTACTATGTTTGTTATGAATTTTTGACTAATTTTCTCCTTCGTATTGTTTTTTTTTCATCATAATGTACATGCTCTTAGACTAGTTCAAAAAGGAACGTGATATAAGAATGAAGAAGTAGCTTCCAACGAGACTTGAAGTCGGATCCCCTATCCCTGAGGCTCGTATTACATCATTAATTCGGCCCTTGAAGTCTGATGGTAACACTGAGTTCAAATCGAATTGAAATATGTTGCTTGATATAATTTAGAGGGTTGTGATAAAAGGCGACGATAGGGAAAAAATGTTCAAAACTTGATAATGTAAGTGGTTTATCTCCAAATACAAATTTTCACTCTGTTTTAAAAAAAAAAAAATGAGTAGTATTTTCTTTTCGTTGGAAAAAATGAGTTGTATTTTCTTTTCGTTGGAAATACTCAGTCTTCTGTGGTGAGTAAACAGCACATGAGAGCTCAAAAGATACTACAAATGGAACCATTAAATACTGGTCAGAAAAATTAAAGCAAATGAATAAATCTGACCATTACACTAACCAGTCCCGGTCTCCCATATCACGTCTTCGCATGTATACGAAGGCGGATATCATATACATGTATGAGAGTGATTCAATGATCATAACCGGACACGTACTTATTAGCAGAAATTTTATCTGAAATTTTTATCTGTTATTAATATTCATCTGAGAAATAAGTGCATTGACAAAGAAAGGAGAACATGATGGAAATACATTTTTCGTTTGAAGTAAATGCGTTTTTCATCTTTAGGCTACAGAGTTATTGATGTACCAATACATGAATATATAAATATATATGTGTGTGTGGATGTGTGCATATATAAACATGTACGTATATATGTATGTGTGCGCGTGTGCTCCATCTACATTCCAGTGAATTTGTATATATGTATGCAATGGATTGCATATACGTATGACTGCTGTTAATAGTATACGGATATATTGCTACCTTTATTTTACTCTTACGTGAGAATAATGTTCGTCAATATGTATGTGTAGAACCAAGCCCAGAATTTTGTAGAAACACACAGACACTTATTTATATATATATATATATATATATATATATATATATATATATATATATATATATATATATATATATATATATATATATGTGAACTTCATGCATATGCATTAGTTTAATATATATGCCTACACAAATGCTGCATACAAATTATGTATATTCATGAATTACTGCCTGCATATATTCATCTATCTTCTTATACAGACCAATACATTATAACGTGTAATTTCCTTGGCATTAAGTAATAACATTTGCACTTAAGACTTTTGAGGTAGCTCATTAATATGAAGAGTTTGACTCCTGAAAACATAAGGGCACCTTTCCTCCACGGGTCTTTCTCCTGAGAAAAGAATCTTTTGGACATGATTTGTATGATAATAGCAACATACACACACACACACGTATATATATATATATATATATATATATATATATATATATATATATATATATATATATATATATATATATATAAAAGTATGGGTCTTCCAAAGAACAATAATATATATTTTATGGCAGATAGAATGAGGGATGAGGCGGTTTGTTCCGCTACTGCCGTTGCCCCGATCGCCTATATAAGCAGCTATAATGACAATGGAGATGACTCGCTTAGACATTAAAGATAATAATGTAATCGATTAAGAAATCCAAAAGCATTGGTCTGATGTCTAATTCTATTTGAATTATCACTTATCTAAATAACTGTGCACCGTTATTTGCAGCGATTTGGCACGCCTTGTTCCTTTACATTTCCTTTGTATTTCTTTTTCTCATTCAGTCTCTACCCTCTCTAGTACCTGATTCATTCACTCATTTACATATGCACATGCATATATATATATATATATATATATATATATATATATACACATACATACATACATACATACATACATACATGCACAGATATAGTTAGATACACACAAACTTGTATGTATGTGACACAAAAAAAATCTTTTGAAAAAGTTTCTTGATGTCTAGTATTTAAAGCTGTGAAGCTTTCCAGAATATATATATATATATATATATATATATATATATATATATATATATATATATATATATATATATATATATTGTGTTCATGTTTTTAGAATGCTTGATATTAAATATTACAAATAGAGCTTATTCGGTCTATTCTCATAACCTGTTGTAATTTTCAAATAAGTGTTGTTAGCATTTTTTGTTTGTTTCTGTCAAATTCATATGTCTTCTCACGCCATTATGTAAGGTTTGCTTTCAAAGATGTTTGACGGTTTTAACGGTTAGTTATAAATTTGTTTGCATTTTTGATTTAGCGTTGTTGTTGGTTTTGATTTTCGAAATATCCAAATTAGCGTTGCTATTGTAGTTGTTTCCAGTCATTGACGATTGTATCACATGTATTTACTATTATCTTTAAGTAATGGATATATATTCCGACAGACATGATTGTAAACGCATTATATATTCATTTTAAACTCTCTTTGAAATGATCTCCCGTTATCACAAGTTGAGTGTATCATTTAGTCCAGACAGTTTATTCTATTTACATTATCTAGGACAAATGACACCGTATAATATCAGGAGATCATTTCAAGTCGAGTTTCAATATAGCAAGGTGAGAATTTAGATTTGAAACAGTTATCTCAGCCTTTTCTTTACCGGCTGTTGTTTAACTCAAAGCTTAGAGCAACGTTACATTGAAGCAGCTACCGTATCGGTCGCAGGTTCAATTCCTGCAGCAGTCTCATTCTCTTCTCTTCTATAGCTTATTCTTTTTACGTTGTCAAGACCAATAACGGAAGATCGTTTCAAATAAGAGTTTCTATATAACTTAAAGCAATTTATTTTCATTCTGTCGGATCATATATCCATTTCTTAACATAGATATATGTGTGTCTGTTTACGTGTGCGTGTATATGAATATGTATGTGTGTGTTAACATATATGTGTACATATACATATACGTGTACTTATATATGTGTACACACACATGTGTGTATATATATATGTGTACAGATAGATAGATATAGTTACGTGCAAGTATGTATGTGTGTGTACCAATTCATGTATTTATGTATTCTCTCTTTTATCAGCTATCTTTGAAAGTGATTTGATGAATATTATATAATGTTCTACGATAGAAATTCCTGGCCGACCTTCTTTATCGTATCCAGTCTCCCTCTTTGTGTCAAGTATTCTATCTACGACATTGTATCAAAGGCTTGAACTAAAGGTCCTAACTTTTTCCCATGTAATTGAGGCAATTTGCTTAATATACCCCAATTTGCGTGCTAATGGCTAACCATTTCCAATTCTCTCATTGACTCAAGAGTTTTATGGTTCACACAAGACAGACAAACGCTTTACAATTTGATGGATTCCTAATCTGTTCCCGTCTTTTTTTTCTTTTTATGGCTGCTTGATATATTTTCTCAGTTGGCTAATGTGACATTTGAACGTTTTCAGATTTATCAAAAATTGAAGTGAGGTTTTACCATCGAGAGGCCAAGAGAAGGATTATATTTTTTCAATAATTTCTAATGATGGCACTAGGCTAGGGAGGGGGGGGGGTCGGTGGAAAAGAATTCGGATCGAGAAATGTAGATCTTTGCTAACGTTCATATCTTCAGTGATTTACCCTCGATGTTTTTTTGTATTCTTTTTCATCGAGTCAAAAATTATTTTTTTCCAGATGCTTGATTGAGGGAGCATGTTGTTCATTCATTCATTGCTCGCTTCGCGCACCCATCTTCTCTATCTATTCAAACACGATTCGTACCTATTAAGACCCAAGGTTAGCACAGCATGATTGGCAGTTATTTACTGCAATTTCAAAGTTTTTGTAAGCTTTGAACATGTAAGGATTCCTTCTTTTTTTTTTCTTGCTTTTAAAGAAAGACATAATTAAGACCTCAGTATTGACTGAATTTCGATTTTTGCTGCTTTCTGGATTTTTGTTCTTGCTGAATTCCACTCAGGCTGTGATAAATATTACCATCCGTTTTTGTCTCCATCTCCCTACAAGTAGAATGTTTTGGAAATGGAATAGAAGGGGATAGGAGAAGAGCTGAAAATTGAAATCCTAATTTTTCAACAAAAGCATACTAATCAAAAAAGGTTGGTTTTAAACGATGTGACTAAAACTGATAGTAAGTATGCTGCTGGAAATTCGCAAGAAAACTTATCTTTTTAAACAATCTATCAAGACGAAAAATGCAGTCAGTATTTCATGGTATTCAAATCCAATTTAATACCCACAAGCTCATTTAGAAAGCACTTAAAATATTGGATTTAAATTTCCTTGGAGAGGAGTATATTGTTGCCTTTACATCACACAAAATCAGGCTTTTACACACATGCACGTGTGTGTCCATGCATGAACCCTCCCCTAAACATACTCAAACGATCACATGCAAATAAACAGAGAATATATATATATATATATATATATATATATATATATATATATATATATATATATAGAGAGAGAGAGAGAGAGAGAGAGAGAGAGAGAGAGAGAGAGAGAGATAGAGGGAGGGGGAGAAAGAGAGACAAACACACATACACACATACATACACACACACACACACACACACATATATATATATATATAAGCGAGCCCTCTGTTTCAAAAATTAACGTATCATAGTCTAAAATAGCACCCGTATACAATACATTAGGATGATACTCTATGAAGAATAAAAAACTACACGTATCATGACATGGCTCTTAAATCATTTGATAAAGCTGAATATTAAAGTCTGAGTTTTTAAATCCCTGAAACCGTTTCCTGGTAAACAATTGATGATCCTAACAAGAAAAATTGCACATAGTTTCAATATCTAATTCTGTGCAAAACATAAAACCCATTAAACAGCTTATATGAATTGCATAAACAGATTTATGGAAATAATTGACTGAAATGCCATGAATTTGAAATTTTTCTTTATATACATATGTGTGTGTATGTGTGTGTGTGTGTGTGTATGTGAATTCTAGCTTGGGGTAACTGGCGTTGCCCAGGAAAGAAATTCTAATATAGCAACGTAGGAAAGCAAATGATATTTTATAGAAATTCCACTAAAGTTAGTTACAACTGTTGCTATCGTACATACCCCCAGATTGAGTTAGCACAACCTCATGAGCTGACCCAAAAGCACCAGTGGGCAGGACCACCTGACCCTTTCTAGAACATAAAACATGTTTCTCTTTCAAACCGAGAATCTATGCTTGTTGCTATAGGAGAAAACATTTTATTGAGGGTTAGGGTAGGAGTCCTTTAAAATACCACAAAACTGGCATTAACCCTTAGGGAAAGTTAAATTCACATTTTCTCTGACGAAGTGATTTGTTCCATAAAGCCATGATGAACACCATCAAAAACCGAAAGAAACAAAATTCCATGAAAGAGCGTCATTCACCAGTTTTAAAATCAGGTTCAGCAACCACAGATATTCTTTCCAAATGAAGAATACAAAAAGAAGTACAACATATATCTGGAAATGAGACAAAAAAAAAATTACCTCAATGATTGAATGGAACTTATGAAAATTACACCTATTTACGAAAACTCAACGGGAAAAATGCTACCTATGCAAAAAAAGAGAAGAAACTTAATACATTTCCCTAACAAACTACTTCTGAACATAAATATACTAATTGCTGAATGCAGACTCAAACGAAAGTATGAAGACGCTTACATATCGAACGATAACTTTAACGACAAATAAATAACACTGCATATTAATTCAAATAGTTTTCCACCTTCAATAAATATATTCTATATCCCATAACATACATTTATGTGATAATCTAACCTCGAAGCGTTAATTTTGGATACCATCAATACTTCTTAGATGATCTCCAAATAATCATAGATCATGAGCTGTTTCAAAGCGAAGAAAGTAATATACACACATGTATATATATAATCTGAATTCGCCCGAGGAAGCTCAAAAGGGCTGGAGCATAAACGTATTTGTGTGGCGTATCTATTCAAACCTAAAGTTTTTGTCAACGGGATTGGATCAATAAGTCAGTAGCCTGTCACAGTCATTATAAAATAAACCCATCACCCATCGTATATTGAATTACTGACTTGTACTTTGGTGTATATATATATATATATATATATATATATATATATATATATATATAATGTAAGCTAATGCTGCAACACAAAGATTGAAGCGTTGTTATAGACCAATATTCCCACACCTTTGATATATATATATATATATATATATATATATATATATATATATATGTGTGTGTGTGTGTATTTGTATGTGTGTGTGTGTGTGTGTGTGTGTGTCTTCAGGTCTTTCAATGTGTACACAGGAATGGATCAATAAGTCAGTAACCTGTCACAGTCATTTGTTAGATTTTGATCTGAAAAATCCACTGCTTGTAATTCGATTTGATCGTTAAGAGACTGTGTCGGAAAATATATATTTGTTTTGCAAAATAATTTCTTTATCATCTATTTATACATATTTGTGTATCCAGGTTACTTCTCTCCTTTAATTTAAAAAATAAAATTAGAAATATATATATGTGTGTGAGAGAGAGAGACGGAGAGAGAGAGAGAAAGAGAGAGATTGTGTATGCATGAATCTGAGTATATACGTGTGCACATGTGTGTAGAAACAAGAAAGAAAGAGAATCCAACTGTGAGGAATTATGAGAGAGTGAAGGAGATCTATGAAAAAAATCGAAACCAAAGAAGATGGTTTTTTGAATTCTGTGGCAAGCTGCCCACACATCCATTAGGACTTGAGTAAATGTGAGCCTGCAACTTTCTCTGCTTCCACTCACTGTCAAGTACTTATAAAATCTACGATACAAAAGCTTTTCAGATATCTATCGAAAACCTCAACTCTTATACAACTGGCCCGTGTCGTTATCTTCGTTTATAACATCCCCATCGATAGACCAATAAGATATTTGCCAATAGATGCAGGTTTACAGTAAAAGACTGAAAAATGAGAAGCGTCACTCTAACTTGAGAAAACAACCCTTATCAAGCACTGTTAAATAACTATAAAACAAATCAATGGCAGCAGGTAAAGTGTACGCTAAAATCATGCCAAGTTGAAAATGAGTTAGAAACGTGCGTTGATCCTGGGGCAGCACCTCCAGATCGCTCTGAAAGTTATCATTGTGATGCCCTTGTGGTGAAGGAAAATACGATAATATAAAATGAGTAAATTTTTTTGTTTTTCAGTGAGTCGTTATAGAGGGAGCACATAACCTCTTCATCACTCACTCACTCACTCACTCACTCTATCCATCTATCTATCTATCTATCCATCTATCTATCTATCTATCTATCTCTATCTCCTTCTTTTTCGTAGACCCCTGTCTTTTGTGCCACTCAAACCTCAAACCTGCCTAATTGTGGTATCAGCATTACAACATTTGTGGTCTGGGAACACTAAAAGAAATTTCGCATAAATTAATGGTAATTGCTTTTTCCTTTGCACCAATTCAGCCTTCGAAAGGGTTTTTATTGGAGTGTTCTACTTTCCCAAAACATGTATTATTGTCTAGTTTGGACCAGATTTCTAGAAAGATACTATCAAACTTACATAAGCACTGAGAGAAAGAAAAATTCACACACCCGTTTTCCCATGACAAACAGAAATTTGGGCTCCAATTTAGCATCATAGTTAAATATTAAAAACAACCTGAACTCTGATATGATTTTTTTTTAAATTTCCAACAATTGACAAATACCCAGAAAGCCTGAATGTATAATAGATTGAAAGCACATAAATCAAGAAAATTACTTTTGTTTGAGACTGAACTCGATTTGCCCATTCCGACTTCCACACCTCTAATCACTGGACAGTTATCGTTACCATTGGTATTATACTCATACGCGAATAAATATCGATGTATACCTAAATATCCTTTGCAAATTTTAGTTCAGCTCAAACAGGGTGGTACAAAAGTCACAAGCGGGGTTAAAACGATGATATTTTCTTCTAATTTTTATTTTTATCTCGTTTTACCCTTTCCTGGAACACTTGGGAACTGATCATGGGAAAGTACACAACTGAGTAATGAATTGAAATAAAATAAAATACCATTTTGTTGACAGAGAGGTATCCAGGGGTCCAGCATTTTATTTTCCTGTATGATCACAGTTTTAACAGCTCCCAGCCGTTTTCTTTAGAGTACTTGAAAGATGAGGTCAATGTTAATAAACCAAGGACTGTCCACTGGTTATAGGCTAATATTCGAGAGTAAATATGGGTTAAAACTATATATCTCTTGAAATTCGAAGCGTTCGTTCTTCGTGACGATTGAACTTCGTGTCAAAGATTTGGCGGATTTGTTCAGCGGTCATTGTCAGGTGTAATATCTGAATGTCATGATGGCCAACAGAATTCTCTGATGATGTTGGTAAACAGGATATTTCAATGGTAGCACGCTACAGAATCAGGTTCAGGTAAGGTAGATTTCTCTTTGCATACTTTGTCCCTGTTGAGTAGCGGAAGCCACATTGGGTTGAATTCTGCATTGTACATTCGGTCGACAAAATGTCTTATTAACAATATAGGAAGGGTCCAATCACCCTGAAAAATATTAATAACCCTTCTCAAAACTATAGACAGTATCCTTTGAAATGTTATGCAGAATGCTACTGAGAGAGCTAGGATTCGTGTAAATGTATTAAATCCCTTGTTGACTTTGTACCACATTTGTATAAGATGCAACCAGGAACGCAAGGCGAATGTAGTGCATGCAAGCCGACTTTTTGTATAAATCTTTGAAGATAAGTGTGTAATGATCATTTGCAACAACCACATCGGAGATAAAAACACTAAGATCAAAATCGAGGACACAGAACTGGAGAAAGTATATCACTACATCTACCTAGGACAACGGAGACCCTCAAAAGTAGAAGAAATCAAGCAAAGAATCATACTAGGATGGCAAGCCTTTGGTAGAGCAAGCTCAACCTTCAAAAAAAGAAGATCCCATTAATTCTAAAAAGAAGGGGTGCATAACCAATGCATCCTCCCAGTAGTCACTTATGGAGCTGGAACATAAAAACTAACCAAGAGACAGACCCCCAAATTGAGAACCATGCAACGGGCACATGAAAGAATTATGCTAGGCCTCACATGGAGAGACCACAAGACAGCACAATACATCTGAGAAAAGACAAGAGTCAGGGACATCATAGAATCCATTAAAAATCTCAAATGGCAGTGGGATGGCCATGTTGTAAGAATGGTGGACAACCGATGGACATCACAACTCACGACATGGATCCCCCGAGATTACACGCGCAACCGAGGCTGGCAGAATATCAGATGGAGAGACGAGCTAGACAAGTTCAGGAAGTACTGGCTATGCGACGCCCATGATAGAGAAGTGTGGCAAATCCTGGGGAAGGTCTATGTCCAACGATGGACGTTAAAAAACTGATGATGACGATGATGATGTAAACAGCAAGTAAGAAAGAACTGTTGAGGTAAGTAATTTTTCCTTGATGAAACTCCCTGAAGGTTTGGATAATCACTCAATAATTACAACAACCAATTGTCACCAGACATCTACTGAGAAAGTGCAAACCACAGCACCACTTGGGACTGCAGAAAGGAGGATTATCTATCTTTACATGACCAACACCCAAATAAACGACTTCAACAATCCAGCTATTTATTCATAACTTGAGCGAAGAAGTGGATTAATGCGTTTTCTGAGGGAATTAGCGAGAAGTGAAATTTAAGCTACCTCTACCGAAACTCGAACTCCGTACTCTGATTGCATTTTCCATGCTGGTACCCGCTAAGCCGCTCCACAACTCCCATCATGTAGATATTGGTAAACAAAATATATGAATTATGGCTTACGTAGGGGGTACGAATCATTAACTGTGCTTACACTCATGCACGCATTTATAAGTGTTTTGAGAAATGCATTTGTGTACGTGTTTGACATTGTCGGCACATCAAGAAAAGATAAACCCTCGTTGAAAATCTATACATTTGACAAGATACTACGTTCAGTTTATGACATATCAAAATGAAGTTTTATCAGATTCACATAGAAATCTGATCCACGAAAAGAAATGGGAAAAGAAGACACGGAAACAATCCGAAAGAAAAATTATATAGATATAGAAAATGGACTCGAGAAGAAACAAACGAAAATAAAAAGCAAACTTTTGTCAATCATATAAGTTTCCAAATTGTTGGGAATGTAGAAATTTCATTCATAATTTTTTTTTTAAACATTTTAGTTTATTATTTTATCTTTTATATTGGGGAGTTTTGTTTGTAAAACTATTTTTCCCTCTTCTGCAGACTTTTTAGTTTTTAATTCAGTTCCTTCTTGAAAAGTAATAATGTCATCATATCTAGTTCTATAATGCGTGTTGTGTTCGCCGATCGTGGTAGGGGAATATTTGTTTGAGTGCGTAATGTCTTCTGCCGTTGACGTTTCTAGATTATTTTTCTTTCTTGCTACTTTTAAAAATTGTATTGTTTTCTTTTCTTCCTCTGGTGATGTCGTTTATCTTCTTTATTTTAATTTCTTTCCTTCATTCTCCCTCATTTTTCCGTGCCTATTTTAAAATCCATTGTAACTGCCAAACAGACATCTCCTCCAGCCACGCTCATAACTACTGTACCCTCATCATCGCCAGCCTCTCCTCTCACCTTCCTTTCTCTATTCGCAAGCATCCATTACTCACTACTTGTGTAACCTCCCTGATCTATCGTGGATTGCTTCTCCCATACAACCCATCCCCCCCCTCTCACTGTGTTTGGCTTTATATCCTTTTCTGGCAGAATCTTTTAACCATTTCCCAAATTCTGTCTCTCGAGATCGGCTGGGATATCAGATCATCGAGAAAATATATATCAGCTTTGATTTGTGTGTTGTCGAACTTTTTTTTATTTCTTTTCTCATCTTTTCGCATGCTTTTTCTATATGTGTGTATGGGAACCTTTCATATTTTTTTCTTTATCCGTGTAAAATCGATAAACAATGTCTTCTTACTTGAAGAAAATATCACAGACTTTTCTCAACGCTAGGTTATTATTGCATAACGAAAGTGGAACAAGTCATCTTTTGGAGAATTACTTCCAGTTTCCTCTATTTTATTTAGATTTTTTTTCTCCAACATAAATTCTTCGAGCAGGGTGCATGCGAGAATTGTTTTCACAGTTGTTGCTCCAGAAGATAAAACGAACACATTAATATTATGAACAGATAGGTGTCAAGTATATATGAAATTTCTTTAATATTCAATATATATTAAAAAATAAGTACCTGTGGTGCGTCAAAGCGTTCTTCCCTTGTTTCTAAAATGGTTGTTCCTTTATGTATAGAGCGAGAGGAAAGAAAACAGTCCTTTTCCAAACCATGGGTTACATCCATCCATCCATCCCTCTATCTATCTATCTATCAATCTCTCTTTCTCTCTCTCTCTCTCTCTCTCTCTCTCTCTCTCTCTCTCTCTCTCTCTATATATATATATATATATATATATATATATATATATATATATATATATATATATATATATATATATATATATATATTCATTTTGATGCCATTTTTACTCTTAAGAATATTTACAGTTCGGAGGAAGACTAGTGATAGATTTTCTCTAAGCTTACTTAGTCTGACACAAGGCCACTTTAGGGAAAAACTTATAGAATATTCAACGTTTCTCCTTAACCATGATCTTGCAAGATTTGTTCAACATCGCTTTACTTCAGGTTTGATCAAGGTTAAGGCTTGAAGGGCAATATCAAAAACTTTTCGATCTCACGATAGGAGCCCTTTATAATCAATTTGTGGCTTTTGATATAAGAAACAAAAATAATGTTTTATGAAATGTGTCCTCATTTCGGGGGCGTTACGCGTTCATAGAACGAGTTCTCTAAATGTATACATACTCTGGTTATTAAAGGCTGCAGATTGTATCCCATCATAAAATTAAGTGCGAACGTTTAACCATATATAACTACAATTTAACTACAATTAAAGACATATCTATCCGTCTATGCATGCATGCAATTTGATTACTCGACAACTGGCCAATATAAGAGGTAAACATGTTAAATTTATTAACACGGCGTTGCAGTACCTATTTCAAAACTTTTGGATTGGTGATTCCCCTGAAATCTAAAAATAAAATTTTTTTTAAAAATTACAGAATACGGATCTTTTAACTAAAATTAAGGTTGTAAATTTGGATATGAAATATCTTAATTGGCAGTGGATCTTTATTCAGATATATAATATATAAATTGACAATACAAGAGATAAGTTACCAAAATACTTTGAAGTCGTATTTTGGTATGACGGACAAAAAATTATTCCAAATGCATATTAAAGCAGGCTGCACACACCATGAGATCTGGCCTCATCCAAACATGCACCTTTAGAACGGGCACTGCTCTACGTTCTTTCAACTTCCTTTACACCTGCAGACTTTTAATCCTGCTTACATACGATTTCTCATCGTTCAAATACCAATAAGTTAATTTATGTGTAAATTTCCCAGAGAATACATATTAACAATTGACTAATCATTCTTTTGGAATACTGCTTCGTTGTATGAATTGAAAGTTTCAAAGAATCGTTGGATAATAGATTCGTTGTCCGAATTTCTTAAATGAAGATTTGCTGTGATTAATTCTTCGACGGGCTTTTCTTTCAACTAATTTTTGCTCCTTTTCATCGTACCACTCAAGTCGTTTCAAGATTCAACGATCGTGAAAACAAATAACACGAAAGAGAAACAAAGGATAAGATTCTGATTAGGATAGGGGATCCGAGTTTGAATCTTGTTGGGAGGTTATTTATTCCTTGTTGCTTGCTAAACGGTGTCTGTGTGTGTATCTATGTGAGTATGAATGAGTATATGCGTCTCTGTGTGTATGTCTGTGTGTTTGTGTGTATCTGTGCGTGTGTCTATGTGGGTAATATCTATGTAATTGGATGTCTATGTCTAGATTAATACCAACCTTGTCATAACGTATGTATGTTTCATGCATAATACCCCAAGGCTGATGAGCATTAACATCTCTAATGTTTGCTGTGGCCAGTAAGATACGCGCGGAGGGACTGCACAGTAATTACATAATTGCAATCCTAATTATGCCAATCATGGGTCACATACTAAACATGAGCCTAATAAGAAGACGTTACACCGTTAAAGGAGAGTCTATAAAATATGTATTAGTTTCTTACACGTCACTAACATTGGTTGGTGCTATTGATTATGAGGTTCCTGGGGGCCTGAGCTGCGTGAACGAACGATGTTCACATAGCATCGCATACCATTCCTCTGAGAGAGACGCCGCATTATTGATTCGAGGAGGTGTCAACGGGGAACCATTTCTATTCATGGCTATGTTCTATCTGGTCATTCTTTAATTCGATGTCCTTGCAACATTGACACCTGTCACGGCCGATCATGTCCATTGCTCACGAAAGGGACGCTTGTCCACTTCACACGGTCCGTGCACTTCATTAGGAATCAGCATAAGTTGCAGTCCAGTGCATGGCAAAAGAAAATTTTTCTCTAAGCAATGCTGGAGACGTTGTCGGAGTCGACGTCTCGTCATCACTATGCAAGAACACGGACGCTGCCGACCGTGAAGACCAACAGATAATTCTTCTTCGAATGATGGCTAAGAATTTTGACCGTTGAAATATTTTTTTATGTGGACAAGAGAGGCTTTTTTTTGTTTTGCCTACGGATATCAACTGTATGAAATTATTCTCACATGCGTAACAATCATTTTCCACCAAGAAAATGAATCTGGACACTTTGAACAAGAGCTTGTAAATTGTGACAAGACAAATACATTTGGAAATGTTTAAGATTCAGTGTTAGCCGTTAATCATAATTATTGATCATGTTATCCAACAGATATTGTTATCGGAATCAGTTGTTTCCCAACAAATCTAAAATGAATTTAAAAAATTTCAAAATTACACGCTATTATCAAATATTTTTTTACCATGCAATGTTTATAAAAATGAATTCGTCATTACAACAATGAATGTTAATTTTTAAGAATGCTTTTAATTTGTTCCAATTTTTTTATATTCTTTACGTTATATTATCAACCGATTATGATTATCTTAAAGACCCTGTCTCAAAATGATCACGATGAGCGTCTTCGGTATTAAAAGTCTTTATTTGCTTCCTATGCAACAAACATAATACATGTATTACGTTAGAACCCTAATCTGCCTTGTGTGTAATAGTCATCATCAGAAATTTTCGAAAATTTAAACTAATTCTTTGTATTGTTTATGTTGTGGATTTTAGTGTTGATATGAATTAGAGCATCTTGCAAATAAATCAGAATAACTCGTGTAACAATGGTGGCATCTGTGTGACACGTGTTGTTGTCAATGAACTGATCTTGTTGACGTACTGACTGCTACTTTCTGACCATTATCTATTATGTAAAATCAAACTCTTCTCTCCCTTTTCTTTACACCCAAAAAAGACTGCAGAATAGAATGGCCTAATCTGTGTTGTCTGAAATGCATCGTGTTGTATGTTGCATGAATAAATATTTATACCTGGTTTAACTTGAATCTTTTTTTCCGTTTCTCAGCCTGTTCATTGTCAAGTATATTTTGAATATCCGAACTCCCCAGTCGGAAGTTTCTCGGAAAAAAGGGAGGAAAATAAAATGGTTTACTTGCATGTTTTAAACAGTTTTATTTTCGTAAGAATCAACTAATATAGGCAGCAAAGTATCTATGAAATGTAATATTTACTTAAATAGAAAAACGGAAAAAATCACATGATTGTGAGACATTATCTCTTCGGTGGCAATGAAATTATGACTTGCAGAGCGTATTTAACGGTTTGCAGAATCGAAACCCGAGTGTTACGGTAAAATGAAATAGAAATACCAGCCATTAAGTGAATCACCGGAGTATTCCTGTACCTTGACACAGTTATAAAAGAATCCAAAAAGCACACCCCATCATCAATTATTGTGAAAAATAAGCTGTTTTTTCCGAAAATTAGAAAAACAACATCATTCTTCGAAAATAGTACTTCAAAATATTTCTGTAACCTAAATAATCTTCATGGGTTCAGATGGGATGTCCCGACCCTGACTTTGAGAAGCCCTGGTTTACAATAATATATCTAATGAAACATTGCTGTCAATTTTTCGACCTGATTTTCTCTGATCAAACATTAGATGGAATACGTGTATGCATGTATGTATATGTCTCTGTTACAGAGCAAATGAATGGCCTCCGCTCTGTGTCGATGGACAATCGAAGGTCCCCTCCAGAGAGCATTCTTAATGCCCAGACGTCAGAATCTCACTTTATGACGTGCTGACGTTGTCCAAAGAATCACAGATTGCAATACGTCCGGCATCAGCTTGACTACAAAAATAATCAGAAGGACGTCAAATTGGGCGTCAAACTGCGTTGAGCGGACTCCACTCCCTGGTTTCGATTCTTTTGTCCTTTTCCTAGACTGGCAGGAGAGCCTGAGCTTTATTGTTTTACCCATAGCTAGAGTGAGAAAATACTGATTTACGTCTTGCCCAAGGACTTTAATCTGAAGTGAATATGAACAACCCCGAGTGGAGTTTGAACTCTGGTTGTCTGTTATTACTGCCACAATTTCATTTCAAAAGTGAAACAAGTACCCCATATTTTACTAGTCTAGTAGAATACTCGTTCACATTTGCAAGGTTCTAAACCAAAGAGTGTGTCTGGTAGCGTTGAAACAATATCAAAAGGGTAAGAACAGAATTTTAAGATTTAGAAAAATTTCCCAAAATCTAGAAAACCATTTGTAGAGGAAGCACTTGCGTTTCTACATTAAATGATGTGTTAGTTAGACGTATGATGTTCTTAAAAGTATGTCCGGTAGCGCTGACACAAAACACATGGATTCAAAAAGGTGAAGTAGGAGAAACGAAAAAGTTCCATGAAAAGGTATAAAAAATAACGTTTTTAAATGTCCAGTAGAGTACTCGTGTGAAACTGCAAGTTCGATGGCCAAATGATGTGTTCGAATGCGCTGACACTTCGAAAACAACCTTGTGCAAAGCAAAGAATATCTCTCCACCATTATTCTGGTCGGTGGTTGTAGAGATTCAATAACCTGAACGAGAGACTGATTGAACATTAATAACATTGACAACTATTCATCTAATGAATTCGGACAACCAGAGACTATGGCGTCTTATTGTTTCTAAGTGTAAACAAGAAACAAAAACTAGATGAGGAAAAAAAAAAAAGACGAACCAAAAATTGATGACAATGATTAATCAAAGAAATTCGGACTACAGGAGAAGACTATAATATCTCTCTGGTGCACCCATGTCGTAATAAATCACGATAATTTTATTTCTATTTGTTTTTGTTTTTAAATCCTGTCCGTCTAGGCCGTTTATGCTTTGATGTATCACCCCCTTTCTCCAATGTATACAATCTGATTGACACACTTGATGCTCGAAATGTCAAGTTCGTGTCATCAGTGTACCCAGGGCCCCATTGTGAGTCATCGGGCTGCTGAGGTCCGTGTCAGATTCCAAGTTGCACTTAATTTTATCAATCAGTTTCTTTCAGTATGATAGAAAACAAGTAAATAAACAAACAAATCAATGACTAAAAACAAATTAATGAATACAAATCGGTGATTATTGTATGTGTTTTGATTACTACAAAGTGTGAACAAGCAACAGGAATAAAATGACTGAAAGACGAGTCAAAATTGATTAAAAAAATAACAATGTCTCATCGAAAAGATTTGTAAACCATAACAACTATTACTTAATTGATAAATGAAACATTATTTTTAAATGATATTGTTTTATTTGAGGAGACAAGAGTTTCGTCTCACACTTATGTACCGACTAAAACAAAAATGTTTCACTGAATAGCACTACCTCCAATTTTATTTTAACGTTTGATTCTAACACCTCGACCACAATCAGAATGTTTCAACAAAATATTTATTTTGTTAGAAAATTTCATGGCTTATTAAAAACTTAGTAGTTCATGACTGTTTCTTTAATCAGAATTTCTTGATGAATCCAACCGAAACCTATTTTATCACTATCATCCTTTTTGCATCCTCGTTGGACATGGGCTCGGATTTGCTAGATCTCTATCATAGGTGTTGTGGAGCCAATGTTGTGTTAACTTGTTTAGTTGGTTACACCATCTTATATTTTGCCTACCACAGTTTTGCATATGATCTCTGTGGATCGACATTGTGAGTGGTGGTGTCCATCTACCACTCTTACAACATGACATTTGTTACCCATGACTTGTTTTTTTTCTCTAATATACTATGCTGTCTTGTGATCTCTCCATGTGATGCTGAGTAAGATGTCTCATGTGCATATTGCAAGTTTCTCAGTTTGAGGATCGATCTTTTTTTTATCGGTTCTATGTTTACAGAAGTATTCAGGTGTAACGAATTATTTTGTTCGACATTGTTTTAAATCATTTACATTAAGTTGCATTGCTTCGAAATTTCTTCCCCCTGGAACAAAACGACAGTTTGAACAAGAACGACTGTAAAGAGACTTGAAAAGGAAGGAAAGTAAACAGGCCCAGCTGCAACAGGCTTAAACTTCACTTCTATTCCGCCTGAAAAAAAAATAATATATATATATATATATATATTAGTGCCTGAGTAAATAAATTTGTAGATATAAAAAGCCTGTCAGTTTTAAATCACGGTTGGGAAATATTGATTTTATGTATAGGTTTGTTTTAACGTGATGCAATTGACAGACAATGAAGAGTTTAACCCTCATAAATATGGCGAGGATTGTTGTTGTTCTTGTTACAAGGAAAACAACTACACAAACTTGGACAGAGATTTGACAATAATTTGCATGATATACTTGTATAAAACGAGAAAAAAAACACGTAATAAACGAGCGTAAAACAATGTACAAGAATACAATTAGTTTTCATAATTTAACTTTATAATCGTCCGTGTCAGTAATTAAAAGTAAATGTGAGCTTTTTTTATGAACTCAAATAGTGAAACGGTAAAATGAGGAGAGAATTGAAAGACAAGGCAAGCGATCAAGTGGAAGTAATAGTGTCGATGATGAGAGAGAGAAAGAAAGAAAAAAAACATGGTGGCAGCTGGTGGGGGTAATCATGGTGTGGCAGGAGATTTTTCGATTCCGTGACGCTGCATAAAGCAAGAAACGCTGACTCCATTTTTATTTGTGCTTGGCTGAAATTAATGAAGTCAGCCTGATGAACTTCCCCCCTCTCTCTTTCTAACTCTCATTGACGTTCTCTGTGTGTCTGATGAATTCTAATTTTCAGAAAGCTATTTGGATATCAAATCGAAGCGACAGTTGCTGCTGTAACGAGCGTGGAAAAACCGTTTGGGCCGAGCGTTGCAATTCAAAAACCGACGAGCGACCATTCATCTTAACCTTCCATCTTGATCTGTTAACACATCCTTTTATAATAACGAAGGAGATGAGTTCATTCAATTCTTGTTCCAGTTTGCAGGTTTCAAGGGTTATAATTGCGCAATGGTGTGTTTTCGAAAATGTGTAAAATATTGCATGACAGAACCATCATTTGTGTTGATGTCTTCGTCAGATTTATTGTCCATGAATCACAGCACAGAAACAATCATATTAAAAACGAAAGAAAGACACTCCGAGATTGGAGAGTCACAAATACTGATGAGAGAGACGAATGCATGCGGGGATTTGACTATTTTCCATCTCTTTTATCATAGAAATTGGAAAAAAAGTCGCTGAAAGAAAGTTGTTTTTCGTTAAATAATGGTTACTGCCAGAATATTTTTGAAAATACCTGCATCACTTGTAGTGTCTTATAAATGCCGTTTAATTAAATCCGTGCCAAAGAAATTGTAATAACGTTCAACGTTTTTAATGAATTTTAAGTTGTAAAAAATTGTATGTGCCTGTATTTCTAGGGGGACATAACAATCTTTCGTGTCACACTTTTTCAATGAGACCTTGAAACTTTTGTTTGTGGAGTTAGTACTTTTATTTTTTTGAATATCAAGCTTATTTATTAGAACCATTATATTTTTTCTTAAAGATCAAATTTTGCATTAATTTTGAAAAATGAAATAAAAATGAGTTATCACTTTACGGCTGGAAAAAAAAAACAAGAGGAAAAACACGGTTAAAATTTGCTTCGTTATAGCTGATGCATGCACGGCAAGAAATGATCATCTTCACAGACACATTCTTAAATTAGTTGTTTACATGAAAGATTACTAAAGAAGATGACATTGTTACTACGTGATAACATCAGATTTCTTTCCGATAAATTACTAACTTTGAAAAGCAAGAGAATTACTAACTTTGAAAAACGAGGGCACATAGAAATATCCAGTGTGTCCTTATCCTAAAACGAAAATTTTCACTTTCAACGACACGTTTCACGAGCAGTAATTGAGAAAAGATATTATTACCAATATTATGCCTATTTTCTGAACTCTTTACTGTCATATGTATTTATATTTGTGTGTGTGTGTGTGTGTGAGAGAGAGAGAGAGAGCATGCGTGTGCGTGTGAGTTGCAGAACCGTGAACGGCTCCAATACAATCGGCAGGCCTAACTCAAACTCTGCACAAATGCCCTTTGGAAAGGTATGAATTGATTGCTACTACTGAATGCTATACTAAGAGTCTACCACTATGGCCATACAATTGTTATGGGAAGAATTGGGAACGTCCTTGGTCCAGCAATTTATCTTGAATGTATTATGAGCAAAAATTATGATATATATATATATATATATATATATATATATATATATATATAGAGAGAGAGAGAGAGAGAGAGAGAGAGAGAGAGAGAGAGAGAGAGAAAGGGAGAGAGAGAGAAAGATAGATTGATGGAGAGAGAGACAGAGAGAGAAAAAATATATATATATAGAGAGAGAGAGAGAGAAAGAAGGAGGGTTATTGCTCAGGCAACCAATGATATAATCAGCAACAAACTTTCATCGCTACTCCACAAGCCACTAAACTTTACTCATTCTTTTTCCATCAACAACCTGAATGTTCATGACGATGAAAGCAAAAGTTGATAATTATACATCGATCAAATTGCCGCACTCAGTATAGAGCTCATGCTGTAAATATTGAGAAGTCAGATTGAGACTCAGAAGTCAGAAATTAACGCAAGATTTACCAATATATATATATATATATATGTGTGTGTGTGTGTGTGTGTGTGTGTGTGTGTGTGTGTCATACAAATCAGAAATACGATATAACATAATACCATATCCGTTGTCTGATGGGTTTATTTCATGAAATGCTCGATCCATTCAGCATGAAAAGGGTAGAAGCACTTGGAAAGAAGAAATGATTCTGCACGATCTTTCATCTTCAGTTTGCCAAATCTCCATAAAGATTTTCCATTATTTACAAACCTAAATATGCATTTGTATTATTAGAGATCTAATATAAAACCAATACACAATCTCCATAAATCATGCCTAACAACTCCATCTTTTGTCGCCTCTCTGTTACACTCCCTTCTGGAAGATACCGGCAGCCTTAATCTAATGAGTGATCTCCCTTTATCAGACCTCAATTACAGTTTCAACGCACAAAACACCTAGGCGATTTTAAATTCATTTCAAGCTCAATCTTTATTTAAATACGAATCAATTCCTCGTTACTCATCATAATCACGTTTGGAAGCTCATTTCACAGGTTTTGCACGCCAAAAACGACACCATGCACACCCAACACTGTTATCTCCGTTTCGGCATCGACTTTAACCCCTTACACCCAACAATCCTGACATCCTCTTCCAAAAGGAAACATGGTAACAATGTATAATAGTTTTCAAACAATTTTCTCCCTCATTTTTATTGGTCGATTCCAATGTGCTCTCTATCTTTCTAATTGAGTTTAATCAACTGCCTATAGCATTGTTCTATTGTACACAGCAAGAAATAGTATATATATATATATATATATATATATATATATATATATATATATATATATATATGTATATATATATATATATATATATATATATTTATATATTTATGTTTATATATATATATTTAGATATATATATATATACATATATTTAGATATATATATATGTATACATATGTATATATATATATATATTTGTGTGTGTGTATGTGCGAGCATGCACGTCTGAATGTGTTACATTTATCCACATTTTCATAAATATTTTTTCTAATTTGCAACATGTATCTCCACAATTATATATATATATATATATATATATATATATATATATATATATATATATATATATATATATATATATATATATATATATATATATATATATACTCATTATCCATTTCTTACAACTTTGGTAATATATATATATATATATATATATATATATATATATATATATATATATATATAATACGAGTGGAAATATAATACATATTCATGTATGTAAATTGTTGTGCTACAGATGTACACACGTACGTACACAACTACTCCCTTTCCCATGCATGCGAGAGTCAAGAAATCAACGTTCCAATTATTTTCTGTTTTTACCGGAATTCGAAATTTTGCCTCCGAGCAAGATAGGGAAAACAAATTTAAACCGTGAAAAATGACCGCAAACCTCTCATTGGCTATTAAAAATTAGAAAAATAGTTGATAAATTTGATTTATGTATTCCCAAAGTATTTCCGTTAATCTAGTGCGGCTGCATTATCAAAATGAAAAGGTCTTCCTGCTTAATTACTATCTACAGAAAATTGACTCACCAGTCTCTCGCTTCCAGCAATGAAAACACTAATAACAATAGTCGAAGCAACTAATTTTCGTACGATCAGTGAATGTCTGCCTCGTGTACACTTCCACGATTCTCGATCTATCTGCGTATAAAGAGATCGTGGTGTTTATGATTTCAAGTAAGTATGGTCCTTGCCTTTTAGATACACATACACGCAACACACACACATTCATAAGCATGCGATATTCATACATAAAACATAAAACATCCATATAGTTTATATAAATAGATAATATCTGAAATAAATAAGCATATATATACATGCACACACACATATATATATATATGTAAATATATATATATATATATATATATATATATATATATATATATATATGTATATACACACATATACACACACACACATATATATATATATATACATACATATATATGTGTGTGTGTGTGTGTGTATGTATATATATATACATAATATGATACATAAATAATATGTTATGTAAATAACGTCATATATAAATGGTATGGTATGCACTAGCGGGAATACCCGGCGTTGCCCGATAAAAGTTTCTTTACTGTTGAAATGAATCAAATTGAAATTGGATATTGAAATAGAAAAATAAATACCTGCAGAGGGTTTTTTTTTTTCAATCGACGAAACCATAGTTTTCCCTTGGATAGTGACCATGTTAACGAACCGATTCAATAAAGAAATGAACAATTGTTATAAAAAAAAAAAAGGAATTTTGATGAACTGAATACTTTTAGGCTTTACTCCCTTACAGAAATCAACGGTACAATTTTATGTTACAGTTGTATTGTAACCCACTTCTCTAGAAAATGTTTATTTAATTTATCTGGAAATTGTCAAATTTTTGTCGGTAAATAAGGTATAATGGATGTAAACACCAAAAATTAATAGCAAAACAATTTATCTTGTTTTCCATGTATTTATTTTGAGAAAATAGTTTCTCCATTTGGTCCCCATCCTGGTAGGAATCTTCGAATCGCCCTCGGCACAATGTAGGTAAGAAATTATATGAAATCAACCCTAAAATTAGGTTGAACAATAGAAATATCTAATTCTGTTTTTCATATAACTAAATGGTACGTCCAAACACGTTTGACGAGAAGGCTAAGTAGTGCAGAACTTGTATAGATAGCAAATACATTGTACTAAATATCTGTCCTATTCGTAAGACGAATCATTGGATGAAATTCCGATAGCAAAATTATTTGTTCCCAGCGTATAGAAATAATAGGGCGTAATATATTCTGGACATTGTATTCGAGCATGCATGAATTTAGTTACCTCCTGTCTGGGGCATTATATCTTTTAAAAATAATGACCCTTTGTTAAATGTATTGATTAAATTTTTACCTTTTGTAAGACACTTTTGGTCAAATATAGAGCATGGAAGCTACAACAACAATGGGGTAATTTCAGATCACCAATTGTTGGTAATGTTCGAAGATTGTTTTAATTTAAACCGTAGACTGGATCAGGCGTTGAAATACTTCCTCGTCATCGAACAAACACAAAAAAGGAAAGGACCCTAACCCAGATAAGATCACCATTAACCCACTCAAAAGAGTTGATAAAGTCATCGCTAGGAAACTAGCTATTCTATTCTTAAGCCTCGAACAGAATAAAGTCCTACAATTATAATGCTACGATATAAGAAAGGGAACACGAAGGATCAAAACAACAATAGGTCAAGAAGCCTTTTCAACTGCATATTTAAACTTTTTACCGAAGTGATCATTAAACGAATCGCAAAAACGCTGGACGAAAACCAATCATGGGAAAGGCTTGATTTGAAAGGTGCTATTCGACCATTAACCATCTCCATCCGGTAAATTAACTAAAAGAGAAAGAAAAGGAGTATAAAATACCACTTGCAGTGGTATTTGTTGACTCCAAGAAGTACTTTAACTCATTAAAAATCCCTAAGGTCATCGATGCTATCCTTCAACAATGCACAGACCTCGTATATGTTTGAATCTTACATCATATCTATCCACATAACATTTCCTTTTTAAGCAACGTAAAGATTCTGAACTCTGTCGACTCGAAAAAAGGTAAGACAAGGGGTTCCGAAATCTACACAGTAAAAGTATAGAAATCAGAAAAGACGACGAATACTTAAGAAATCTCTGATTTGCTGACGACATCGTCCTTTTTGCTTACAACCTTCATAACATGCAAAGAATTTTAGACTAACTAATGAAGAAAGCAAGAAAATGAGCTTTCACGGGAACTTCTGTAAAACAAAGATTATGTCCAACAACCATGTAGAGGACAAAAACACAATGATCAGAAATGAAAACGCAGAGCTGGAGAAAGTGGACCATTACATATACCTTGGACAACAAATTTCCCTGAACTCCCCGCTCCCAAGAAGATATTTGGCAAATAATCATTGTAGGTTGACAAGCTTTCGCTTGGGTAAGCTCCATCCTCAAGAACAAGAAAATCATTAATTTTTAAAAAGGGAGGCTATACAATAATTCCCCAATCGTCACATATGAAGCAGAAACGTGGAAACTATCAGAAGACTAACCCTCAAAGTGAAAACCATGCAACGTAAGCAGGAAATAATCATACTCAGTATCACATGGAGAGATCACAAGATAGCACAGTATATTGGAAATAAAACAGGAGTCAGAGATATCATAGAAATCATAATAGAAACTCAAATGGCAATGGGCTGGTCACGTTGCCAGAATGTCAGACAACCGCTATACATCAAGGCTCTAAACGTAAATCCCCAGAAATCGCATGTAGCCAACAAAAATGAGATGGCGTAACGAAATAGACAGATTTCGAAAGTATTGGCTCTGCAACTCCCATGATAGGGAGGTCTGATGAATTCTGGGTAAGTTCTTGGTAATGTCCAACAACAGAAGCTAAAAGGCTGCTGTTGTTGATGCAGTTGATGATGAATCTACCAACTACAATCAGTCAAAAGACTCGTTTCAAAATATCTAGGTAAAGGAATGTTGTTTAAAAAAATGTCTTGTTTCCCAAATTACATAAGTACAATGTCTCATTCTTCATAAATATTTTGTATTTTTTGTATTCCCAAATAAAATGCAGTGACGAATGTTGACTCATATTTTACTGAACTGTTTTTTATGATTGAAATTTCTTTTTTCACTTTTACTTTTTTGTTCAAAATGTCAAATTAAAACAAAATAACTGGAAAAATCCCAACTTATTCAAGGATTGGTCCACTTTAAAAGTTCGCCTTTTGTACATAAAGCTTGGTGTTTGTTCGTTTACTAAACTAAATTCACATGCCGTGGGAAATTCGAGGTGGAAATGGATTTCTTAACAATCAATGATTTTGTGGATATGCACGTGTTTGTTTCGTAACAATTTATAATATTGATGATACCTGCTATCGTTTCATTCACTAAAATTTGGACAAACTTGTATGATAATCAATTTTAAACGAAGTTGTTGCCATTCTTAAGAGAAAATATTGGAGAAAAATTTAATGTAAAAATATTTTTTCCAATATTTAAAACGATAGATTGACTGGAAAAGGACCCAAATGATACCCTAGGTCAGCTTAACATGACATGTGTAAGAGTTTGAACTCTTCTAAGTCTACATGTAGAATATTGAGTCACAAGGCTTTGTAGTTTTAGCGTAAAAGAGACCCAGATAAACAAAAGAGGCTTAAATCTCTCTCTCTCTATAAACATATACATGCATGTATATGATTGGCCATCACAGTCAATGATTGAATTTGATAGATATGATCTGAATACATTATTTTTATGACATCGATTGCGTTCTGTACAGGGAAACATCTGAAATTGAGTGAAAAACGTCGACAAAAAGTTTGATTCTGGAAAATCTAGATGTTATTATCAAACCCGGCTGAAGAACGCCCTCAAACGGTCAGAAGAGATTTTTTTCCCGAAAATATCGAATAAACATTTTAAAAAGAGGTCTAGTGGAGTACTGATGCTAATTTCTAAATCAGTAGACAAAACTGTATGTCCAAGAGTGTTGTGAGACACAGAATCACGCCAAAAACTCCGTCATCTTTGGTGGCTACGGTTGTTCAATATATATATATATATATATATATATATGTATATATATATATATATATATATTTGAAGCGATCAATTGTAATTACAAGATTAACGCATAATTTGGCTGAGGTAGCATAACTAGAATAAACAACTGAAGAAAATTGGACTGCAGCAGGAATCGAAACAGCGACCGATAAGAAAGATGCTTCGACGTAGCATTGCCTTTACCATTGAGTTAAACTGCCGCCGGTGATGCTTAGACCCAGATAACTGCCCTTACTCCAAATAATCATTTCCGTTATTCACTGTCTATATCTCTATTTTTCTCGAACGAACAATTATATCACCGAGAAAATAGATATATAATCCGATAGAAAAGATGATAATAAATGCATTATATTACTTTGAAATTTTATTTGATATGATCTCCCGCTATTACCTAATGAATGAATCATTTGATCTAGAAAACATCAATAGATCTGTCGGATTATATATCCATTTCTTAATGATATGATTGTCCACTTTGAGAAACAAATAGAGCAGATATGGATAAAATGAGAATTTTGAGTTAATTGCTTATTCTATTTACAATGTCTAGGCAAAACGATACATTCAACGTGTGATAATGGTAGATAATTCTGAATAGAGTTTTAAAGTAATATAACACTTTTATAATCATTACTCTCTCTCTCTCGCTCTCCGTCTCTCTCTCTCTCTCTCTCTCTATATATATATATATATATATATATATATATTCCTCAATAATATACACACACATATATATATATATATATATATATATATATATATATATATATATATATATACATATATATATATATATATATATATACATATATATATATATATATATATATATATATATATATATATATATATATATATATATATATATATATATATGTTGGACAAAATAACGGAAACCACCGCTATTCATACATTTTCTTCACTAAAATTACGATATCACAAGTATATACAAATCACTAGATCAATTTTTGTTTTCTGCCCCCATTTGTAACGTTAACGTTTTCTTTGATAAGCCCAACATGATATCCTGTCGTCAAGCGACTCAGTTGAATATTTAGTGCAAAGAATATGAAGAACCTTCGTTGGAATTAGGCTTTCAAATTTATTTTTATCGCCGGTATAACGACAGTCATCCTTTTACCAAACATACAGCTGGAAACTATTTCTTTCCACACCCTTTCCAGAACATCTATTTGCACTACGGGCGGACACAGCAAACGAAGATGGTGCCATCTTGCGGAAAATCTGTACAATAAAAGGAAGAATGACTGAAGAATAATGGGTCTTTACGTTAAAAGAATAACAACACGCCACACCAAATATTTTTCACGCAAAAAAAAGTAAAAAAAGACCCTAAAAAAAACAAAATTAAAAAAAGTATTGATAAAAAACAAAACTTTATTATTAAAAGAATTAATGTCCCCCCACGCTCTGGAGGTGTCTCGACCACGACTTTGAGGAGTTTTCGTTTACAATACTTAATCTTATAACAAAAAAAAAAAATAATGACATACCTGATTTTGCCGCTAGGAAAATAGGTAAGTGGTACGTGCATGCGTGTGAGTATATCTCTGCTACTACTGCTACTATTTTGAAAAAAAAAAAAACGATACTTGTTCCCAAGAATTTCTTTTTTTTGGAAAAGGACTCTTCTAGAAAGTCTCCACAAAGTGCACACATGTAAATTTGCAAAGTTTCTAGACAAAAGGTGTGACTGGTAGCACTGATATAAGGAAAAAAAGAGGCCCAAAACACTGAGATTACCATTAGAAAAATGTCAAAAAATCCCCCGGAAAGAAAATTCATTGATGTACTGACGTGTATACCTACATATGCACATTAAGTGTATGTATACATACATACATACATACATACATACACACACACACACATATATATATATACACACACATATATATATGTGTGTGTATGTATGTATATATGTATATATATATATACACCCCCCCACACACATATATCTATCTATCTATCTATCTATCTATCTATCTATCTATATATATATATATATATATATATATATATATATATATATACATATATATACATATATATATATATATATATATATATATATATATATGTATATATATATATATATACATATAGATATAGATATCAGGAGATCAGGAAGGAGCGACTAATGAATTGAGAAACAGATGATTAGATTGATACAGAGATCAATTTAAAACATCATTTTGCTCTAATGATCACAAAGTCTATTTTGTCTTGGGCATGGCCTGATCACCTTGCCAGAAACATATAATTGAGGGTTAATTTTTAATATTCGTTTTATTCTTTTTTTACTATTTTTAAAGATTTGATCAAAAGGAGCAGAGAGCAAAAATTAGCTGAACTTACGACTCGCCGAAGAAGTCGAATCAAAAGCGCGCTCAATTAAGTCACACGTTTACTGTCACCCATGTCACAATCAATTGTTATCGGTGATGAACTTCTCCAGGAGCAGCAAACGCACAACTACCCCCCAACATACACACACCTCTGTTTCTTTCATCTTTTTTTTTTCTTTTCTCTTTTTCGGTGACATTATAATTCTGAATTAGTGAGCCACTTTCCGCTCTTGCTTTTTGAAAAGTCGTTAGCGAGCGGCCTATCTTTTCTAACAAAGTGCATTGGCAATAAAAACATGATTATAATCAACTGATTGAAAAATCTACTAAATTAGTTGGTGCCATCTCTATCACGTCAACTTGTCGCCGCATTAATGAGATCCGTTTCATTAGGCGACGACGTGGTTTCTTTCAGAATTTTCACTGTTTTCTCTGTCTTTTCACAGAAGCCTATTTTTCATTTGCCACAAAATTTTATTACATTCGTCATTAGCAATTGAAAATTTCTTTCAGATTTGACAAGTCAGAATTGTCATTAAGTTAAATACGAAAGCAGTGCTGGCCACTAATTAGTTCTCACTGTGTCAATTTCTATAAGGTGAAATATATGTGTAATATTATGGGTGTTACTGCTCCGTTGATATGCACCAATTACTTTAGGATTATCTATCTATCTATCTATCTATCTATCTATCTATCTATCTATCTATCTATCTATCTCTATATCCATATCTATCTATCTATCTATATCTATATCTATCTATATATCTATATCTACATCCATATCTATCTATCTATCTATATCTATATCTATATATCTATCTATCTATCTATCTATCAAACTATCTATCTATATATATATAAATATATATATATATATATATATATATATATATATATTGGAAACGGTCAACCAAAACTCTCGACACGAACTTCTTCGTTTTTCAAGTGAAACTGCCTGGCTGATAGGCTATGTATATCTGTATATCTTGTGCATGAAAGCCCTACTGATGGAGTTTGAGGGCTGAAAATTTGGAAATCACTATGTAAACGATTTTTTTTCTAACCATCTCATAATTTTCCAAGGGGAATTCAATTAATAATCTAGATTACGCTAAATTGGTCCCTCGTGCCCAGTTGCCTTTATGCTTTTTTTTTTTTTTAAATTTGAAGTTTTTGATGATCTGATAAAATGTGCAAAAGTAACTTCTTTTTAGATCACCCTTTTCCCATTGATCTCCCCCGAGACATCAATGGTCGGATGACGGTTTCTATTGAACGATTAACCATATCTATCTATCTCTCAATCTATATATCTATACCAGTCTTCATAAATCTATCTGTCAGTCTTTTCATTACTATTTATCGATGGGTATATATGTGTGTTTGTATCATCAATCTCATTTTATTCACCATCAGAACATCAGTGATAATTTGATGCTAAATGAAACTTTTGGCATCTCTTCAAGAATTTTGCATTTTAATAAGAACCAAGCACTCTATATACAGTCTTGGCTCTTCTAATCAACAAAACTGTTTTTAGTTTTCCTACCCAACTTGATCTTTTTCCAGGTTCCATTTGTATAGCTTTATAAATCTAATCCCTCTTCCGAACTGCGTATTTGATAGTCGAGAACAATGAAAGTTCCAAAATATGATTTTGGACAAGAGAGTCTCCACAGATCACATGGAATAAGAATGATTGATTTTTCTTTGATAAAAATACTGGTAAAGCTTATTTGCTCCTCTGAATGATGTGAGTTCGATCTCTGGGTAAGTTGGTACAGAAATATAAACAAGGTAAGTGGAGAGATTAGGCTACATCATAAGGGAAAATGACGATTAAGAGTTTTAAAACGTCCCTTTGAAAGGGCACTATATGTGACAAATATGAGGATGATAGCCCCATCACCCGTGAATTAAATAAATGGGGGAAGAACATACAGCAGCTGGAAATTTGAGATAGATACAAGAAGGAAAAGGAAAACAAATTAATCAATGTATAATAGTTTTTAAAAAGTCACTTTATTTAAGGTCTGTTCGAATCACGCAGTGGACAGGTCATTGACTTTTCACTTGAGTTATTTCTTATTTAAGGGTTTTATATTCACTACTGAACTGAGTGCATTGATAAAATAGGGTGTCGAGTTGTAAAGTAGGTATTTGTTTAGTAAGATACTTTTTTTCAGCTTTAAGTTGCGTCCTAATTGATAAACCTATGTATAATGAAAAAAAAAAGAATGGATCAATACACCTTACACGAATCTACTTCCTGGATTTCGATCAGAAACTTTGGCTGTGTAATGTTCGATCAACGCGATCAATATTCACTGCTGAATTAAATGCATTGATAGGAAAGAAGATTGTGTTAAGATGTAAATATTGGTTGAGTAAAATAAATGTTTTTTTTCATTAATGACCTTCGGACTTATTGATGTTACTGTCAATATCCCTGATACAATTATTAATTTTTTATGGGAACTGTTCAGGGTATAATATTCGAGTCATGTGAATATAATTGATTATAACTTTTAAAATGAAGAATTACACGATTGAAAAAAAATGAGGAAAAAGTCAAAATACAACGTCAATTGTTCATTTACTAACAATACCCAGTCGTATTGCAACAAGTTATCAGTCATATGCATTCAAAATCAAAATATCTTCTTTTTTTTTTTACATTGCTGTGCTACACAGGGTTGATTCCTGCCAAGAAAACTGTACTACAGAATGTGATTTAGAATGTGATTTTGGTTATAACTAAAAAGTACTTGGAGAGCACATACCTTAGCCAACGCCTTACAGTAGTCCGAATCTCGACGAAAGAGAATTCATATTTGGCTAGAATTGAGGGGGTGACTGTGTTTCGACTTTCCACATTTCAGACTATTGTTAACCTGTGTTTGATATACGAAAGAATATCTTTCTATCAAAAGCCAATTCTTGTGTCCATCTCAAAATGTAATCAATTATTCCTTTGCTTATAATTGACCTTTCCACAAAGTGTCAGTGAAATTCATTGGGAACTTCTGGAGATATTGTGAACAAATATGAGTAAATGCATAAATATAAAGGAAAAATGACGAAAAGAAAACTTTTTTCGGTCAAACAAAATTCCTGGGTGTGTCCCAAAATTAGAGTAATCTTTCTTAAGCCCATGTTCCTCAAAACTCCATTGGAATTCGTCTAAAGACTTTGGAGATATTCAGAGGACATATAGACAGCCATGAGTGAATATATATACTTCGTTGAAAGAGGTAAATGAAGAGCTTTTGAAAGCTTGAGGTTAGTTTGCCTTACGTCTGCATTAGAGACTCAAGGGCTCGAAGTTGAGCTGATATTTCAAATTTGGGAGTGTACCTTAAAAATTGGCGCTGCAGAAACATCTCCCTCTACTTCCTTCATTGTCAGATTTCGTGAAATTAATTGCTATCATTAGAATTCAGTATTATGTCTATTCCATGTTCAAATCTACTCATATCCAATAATCTTTTTACTTTCCTTTTATTTATGTGTGTATCATCCGTTAATGTTCGACAAAAAATGTTCAGCAAATTAAATAACCAGGAAAGTAAATACATTAGGTTCAAGGGTCCAAAATTCAATCACCACAATAGACTGACGACCAGAGTAAGTGGCAATAAAATCATCAAAAATTAAGATGAAGAAATATTCTAGTCAAATGTTCTTATGGTTATGATACTGAAGTAAAAATATGAAAACCAAAACTACTGCTGATACGTGATGTCAGTTGCTGATATGTGATGAAACTCTTTCTGGACGTTTTGTCGATGAACGTATTGTCTATTTGAGAGACATTTAGTCGAAAATACTTTTATTGAAATATTTTTGGAGGGTTTTTTTATAAATCAGCTGACAGACATAATGTTAGAGTAACATTTAGGTTTTACTTATGAATACGTATAATAAATTCGGTCATATGTTGATATCATGTAAGTTTTATGTTATTGTTTTCATTTTGAATTTAATACTTCAATCAGCAATTTTTTTTGTCTCAGAATATCTATACTTCATATTGTAGGAAATTTGAACTCAATCATATGTTAATCTTTTTTAAGAAAAAACTGAGTTTTTTTTAAAATTTGATTCACAACTTTCCGAATGACTCATCCATAGGACAGACATTCGGCTAGAAAAGAATTATAATTGTTGACAATGCTTCATCTTGAATGAATAAATATATAAAGATAATATTGCAGTTAGTCATTAAGATTCTCCAAAATTCTCATCATTTAGTCTGAATTTCAGGTACAATTATTCTAATGAATGGGAGGGTAAATATTTGCAGCTAGGCGTCAGTCGTTTGCTCTTCTGGAGATTACTTGGCTTTATTGAGGCTAGAGACAAAGTGAATTTTTTGCGACGTGCCAACAAACCGAGTGATTCTGAGCTGACGCATAAATTGGCATGATTATTTGAATTATACGGCTTCATTTTATTGACATCACACATCCGTGAAATGTAAATGGGATAGCGAGTCGATAATTTCAAAGACTAATCAGTAATGAACCCAGGCAGATTGAAGGAAAAAGTCAAAAGCTAAAAAGAAAAAAACAACGCCATGTTAATGTCTTGCTATGGCTGATACAAGATAATGAACATCAAAGATTCATTTGCGCCTTCTTCCTTGAATGTTTGCTTTCTTCTTTTATTTGAAAATTTAAGGATGTTTTTTTACAATTAAAATATTGCTTTCTCTTGGTTTTAAGCTGGCTATTCTAATCGTGATAATGCATGATTTTGAAGGAGTGAATGTGTGGATATGGCTATGTTGGTCTTTTAGTTCGGCTATTGTTTATTTTGAGTTGTTAATAGGTTCCACGACATTTCCGGGTCGCAATGATTCCAAAGATTGATGACGTCATTGAACTGCATCATATCAAGCTATCAGATTACAAGAAAACAAATATTTGAAAACTGAAACTGTATGGAATTCTCACTTGAAAGAGTTTTGTTCCCTACCACCCACTGACTATTCTGCTGTTCTTCTTTCTCTTTCTCGAACAAATACCATGATTCCAGTAAATGCTGGTAACATGAAATAGCTGATATTTGCCCGCAGAATATTTTTACATGCTGGAGTCCCCAAACCGTTTTGTGTCCAAAAGCACATTCTCAATTAGCCGTAGTGTAGCGAGTATTATTGGCTCCCTGAGTCAAATTTATAGTTGGACTTCATGACAAAAATCATACATTATAATAGCTAATTCCAATTTGATATAATACACAAAAATCAATGCAAAAGAATTTTTTTAAAAAGTCGTTTATAATGGAAAAACAATCAATGCAGGTTTATAGTTTGGCACACTAATGAATGAAATTTAAAACAAAGAATATTAGATATAAAATAAAACTAATTAGAATAAACTAAAAAAGTCCTGCTAAACAAGTCTAAATAATTCTTATGCAAATGACTTTGGTGATCTCAAGGCTGAATTATTGTGACAATCAATAACTAACATAACACGAAAAGAAATAATCAAAAAAAATAAACTTATGACCAGGCCGTGCATTTTCCCGTATAAAATTCTACAATGCTACAAATCTCACAGTCAACGTGCTTTATGCCATTGAATTTCACAGGCCAATACCTTGTTTACGGGAGTACGATAATATTACTGTTTGCCAACGATCGTCGATAAGACAAGATCTGTATTTTCATTTTATGATAACGCCATCATCATTATCGTCAGCCTTATAACGTCCGTGGTTGGAGATAGGTCTTCTCCAAGATTCACCTGGCCTTCCTATTATGGGCGTAGCGGAGCCAGTACTTTTGGAACCTGTCTAGCTCGTCATGCCATCTTACTTTCTGTCAGCCACTATTCCGCATATGACCTCTGGAGATCCATATTGTGAGTCATGATATCCAGCGGTTATCTGACATTCTTGATACAGCCCGTAGCCATTTGAGTTTTTAAATAGTTTCTATGATATCCCTGACTCCTTGCTTTCCTCTGATATATTCTGCTATCTTATCTCCAAGTGATATTGAACATGAACTGGGTTTCAGTTTGGGGGTAATTCTTTTGGGCAGGTTCCATGTTTCAGATCCATAGGCGAGGATGCATTTGTTGTATTCGCTTCTTTCTAGGACTAGTGGGATTTTCTTGTACTTAGAGCTTACTCTAGCAAAAGCTTGCCATCTGAGAATGATTCTTCACTCGATTTCTTCTTTCGAGGGTTTAAACTTCGAACCCTTATCATAGCATTGATAATGCAACGAATATTTTACTAGTTTGGGTTAGTTTGCTCTATAAACTCCAATTTTGTCTAAAATCGAAGCAAGCCAAGCTAGTGTGATTTTTCGCTCGATTTCTTTGTCTTTGAGTATTTCACAGAAACTCGTCGTCTTGGGTAGATGTAGTTGTCTAATTGCAGCAGCTCTGAGTTTTCGACTTTGATCGTAGTGTCTTTGTCCTCGACACGTTTGTTGTACATGACATTTGTTTTGCTAAACTTCACGTGGAGGACAACTTTCTTGCTTTCTTCATTCAGATTGTCTAGCATTATTTGGTGATCAATAAGGTTCTCAGCAACGAGGACGATGTCATCAGCAAATCAGAGGTTACTTAGGTATTCGTCGTCTATTCTGATTCCTCAGGTAAATCATGTTGAAACGGTTCGCTCCGTGTAAAGAACATTTCAGACACAGGTATCTTCAGTTTTACATTGTTTGCAAAAGTAATCTTTATATCAGAATTTTCAGCTATCTTTCATCTTACAAATGACACAAATATCATTACGATGAAATTAGCGTTTCATAAAGTTCGGGCATTTTCGCGAACACGTGACCTATTGTCAAAAGTCCGTGACGCATCTTGGTATGAATGAAAGAACAAAACAAAAAAAACTCTTTTCGAAAAAAATCAAAACAATGCGAAATTTCAACTGTAACATGTAGTTGTGATAAAGAGTGTTAACTCTCTCTCTCTGTTCCCTCTCTCTCTCTCTACACACTCACAAATACACGCACACACACAAACACATATATTTATATACATATGTATATAAAGAAAGGTGTGTCGGTAACACATGAGAAAATTTAGATAAGTATCGGTTGACATGGAAAGTGCTGGGAAATGCCTCCGTCTAACAGTATATATGAAGGCTAATGTTTATGATAATGATGAATACACGCATAACGATATATTCACAGACATATGTATGTATCTATGTATGTATGTGTGTATGCGTTTTTTAGAGATCCAGAAGTCTCATCAACATACTTCCTGAAGCAGTTGGCACAGGGCACTTCAAATCAAGGTGAGACTCAAGGTATACGTATGTAATATTATTATTTATAAGTTAATATGTATAGCTTATTAAAGCGAATTGACCGAAGGGGATGTTGCCCTACCGTGGAAACGATGAAATGAGTTCATATCTGATTTAACTGCAAATATATTCGCTTACATCCTACCTTCACAGTATGTCGTTATCATTAGTTGCCAAAGACAACAACGCTTATACTGATTATATACAATAATTCAAGTGACCACTTGCATGTCAGGATTCATCAGTTTGGTTTTAGTTAATTTGTGTCAATAAATAGTCGTATTCAATTGTATTGCTGAGTACCAGCGCTATGGTCTAATCGCAATCTTATTACTAATCAATCATGTTTGCAATGTTTAATACAAGGATATTAATTTGTGATTTCAGATTATTTCATACTGTATTATAGAACGTTGATAATTCTATTATTATCAATAATAGTAATAACAATAGGCAACTGGTATGAAATTGCTAATAATAATGATAAGTATACTAATAATATCTAGCGGTTGTAACAGGAGACTAAGTAACTGCAAGTCTCCAAAAGTCTCCAGCCTTCGTCTCAACATCCTCAGTTTGCAGCAATGCTGTCTGCAGTTTCACACCAGTTGCCTGGTTGACTTTCGCTGAAGGGCGACCAATGATAAGTTTCTCCAGGTCTCCAAATCTCCTCTGTTTGTCTTCGCGTATTACAATTGTGCTGTAGTTTGTACAGTCAAAACATTTACTTGCCTTTTTTAATTCTAGCTGATGGTTAAATGTTGACAAATTTCTTGTACTCTCCCCAGTATTTGTACAGAACTTCTGTGCTTGTAGTCTACAGTGTCCCAATTGGTTCCCTCATCTCCAACTCCCCCAATCTTGTTTTCAATGTCTTTGGCACTATTCCAAGTGCGCCTACTATGGCTGGTACTACCCTAACATTCACGCTCGGCACTTTTTTTATAGATTGGTTAGTATGGATGTCGAAAACCCTGAGTAATTTGTGGCTTCTAGTCTCCAGGACAGTCTCTGATTTGTGCTGGTACAATTTGTCTACATGTTTGAATCCCAATCGTCTGCAGAGTTCCAAGTGTATGAGAGTGGTTCCCCGTTGTGCCCGTTCTTTCACTCTTTTTGGCTTGTTTAAAATATTCACTGATTATATCGTGTATTCGTATTATCATTGTCTCAATTACATTTCCATTGGTTTGTTGTGAATAACCAATTACAAGAGAGTATTACTTATTTCATCAATACAAATTAAAAAAATAATTATTATTCCATTAAAAATATCCAGGGTGTAAAAATTGAAGGGGAATTTTTTACTCCCTTTTAAGGGTCAAAATTGAACAAAGACTTTTCCTCACTATTATGGGTCAAAATGGTGAAGGAATTTTTTTTTCATTTCAGTTTGAAATGTCAAAACAATGGGAAACTTTATGAATGCAATAGACCTTTTCAAATGTCTGATCGAAAAGGTTTCCAACTTTCATAGACTTGCAGACGTTTCTCTATCGATTTGCAACAAAAACATTTCTGTCTAACAATATGGGGCAATTAACAATTGCTTTTATTCTGACATTTTCTTTACCTAGTTTGGCACGGCAAATGAGGGGGTAGGAAGATCTTGTTATACCAGTTCAACAGGTGAGAAGGATCTGACTGCCTTGAAAATAAGTATGCACATTTTTTTTTACTTTTTATCACAGCTAGATACTGACTTTTGACATCGGTGGAAAATTCAGATTAGTTTTGACACAAGCATGGAGTAAAGATCGAACCCTTGATTCAATAGTAGGAATTTGCGTGAATAATCTGCATACCACTACTCCGTAACGAGGCTCCTAACAGTCTCCTTAATCAATTACTGATTTACTTGGACTGTCTTGGTTATTAAAACATCATTGTTGTACCGCGCGGCCTTCTTCCCAGAAGGTTACCAAATACAACAGACATCCAAAACAAGATTAGGTGGGAGTTACAACGGCTGAAACGTTGTGACTACAACACCTTAAAAGAGTTTGCTTCTCAGAGTAAATCAGTGAATGATCTTATCATAATTTGCCATAAGTCTGTCCGTCTGTCTGTCTGTCTGTTCAAGCCTACTGCAAAAATTACGCGATATAAATGCATGAAATTTTCTTTAAGAATAGATTTGATCCTAGTAGGTGTTTTTAGCTAATTCAACCCCCCAAAATGTATTTGTAGTGGGTGTCAATTCAGGGGGTCTATTTACATGATTATTCATCAATGGTAAAATACTTTTTTATGACATAACAAAAGAATATGTTTATTTCTTTTTTCTCAACTCAATCCTCGGAGACAAAAATGCGATATAAACTGCGTTCGTTGTTAAAAAAAAACAAAAACCTTATTTTTTTTGTACATCTCATTCCTCCATGTTTATTGGCTGTACAAGGATATCTTGAATGATTGTGCTTTAATCGATTAGTAAATTCTTTGAAGAAGTACAGTTACAGTACATTTTTCTAAAACACTGAATTCGGGGATCAGAAGTTATGGCAATGACTTTCATTTTTTACTTCTAGGAGTGGAAATCAACAAGGAACTTTTATTTCTTACTTTTAGGGGTCATAATCTAGGGAAAATTTCTTTTTGCATTTCTTTTCAGGAGTTGAAATCAGAGAGGGAGATTTTTGCTTTATTTCTTCTCATTTTTAGGGATCAAAATAGAATGGTAATTTTTTTCAACTTTTTACCGTCAAAATACGTGGGTATTTCCCTTTACTTTTAAGGGTCATAATCAAAGGGGAAGATTTTGTTTCCACTTGCAAGAATGAAAATCGGAGAGTAATTTTATCTAGTTTTAGGGTTGATATCCTCGGTAATTCCATTTTTTTGTACTTTCTAGCGTCAAAATCACGTGGAAGAATATTTTTCAGTTTTAGGAGTCCAAATTGAGGGGTAAATGTTCTTACTTTGGGGGTGAAAATGCAAAAAATGTTCTATCCATTTTTATTTGTAAAAATTGAAGGGGAATTTTTTCAGGGGTTCAAGGTGAGGGGGAATTTTTCCTCACTTTTTGGGGTCGAAATCCAAGGGAATCTTTTTTGTTTAAGTCAAAATCAGGAGAAAATTAAACGTTCCCTTTCGATTGTGACAAAAGTTTATTCTTATCTTTAGAGGTCGAAATCAAGTGGGAATTTTTGAAATTACTGGGTAAAATCTTTTTCTCACTGTAATGGGTCAAAATCGAGAGGTGTCGATAACTTTCATTGTATTGGGTCAAAATGAAGTGGGAACTCTCCCTCTTTTTAAGATAAGGCTCCATGCCCTTTTCAACACCCACCCCCAACGCTCTTTCTTACCATCCACCCAATATTAGCCTACCTCTAACAACATTACCTCTTCTTTAACAATCGTACCCGTTTCCCTAACACTACGACCCCATTTTAACATTATTTCTCTCCTTTTAAACTTTCTACAATTTTAGAGCATCATGACCCTCCTTTTCACAAGCGACCCCGTCTTCGGAGATTAGCCCTATTTTTTTCTTGCAGTAACGCTTGCATTCAACTCTCCCCCTATGGCCTCATTTTTCAATATTAACCCTTTTTTAAATTAGCCCAACCCTTTTTTTTTCACATTGGCTGAACATCTTTTTTTCACATTAACACACCACTTCCTCAATATTGGCCCCTCTTTTTTTCTAAAACTATAAAAAAAAATTTTTGAAAAATTTTAAAAACAAATTGAATCTAACACTATCTGATTTCAATCAATCAATCTTTCCTTTTCTTTTTTTCAGATAGCAAATGATCCTGCCCGTTAGTTTAGTAATGATAATTCCGTATCTAAGAAATGCTGATAAAAACTGCCTCTTCATATGACATTTTCCACCCTCGTAATTTCCGTCCTAAACAGGCTGTTTTTTTTTTTCCACGACAATTTTGCAAGTTCTGTATTTTTGTATACATGATTTTTACTGTGATGGAAAAGATTAACGCGATCGGTAAAGTTCACTTTTTTACTATATTAATTTTCAATCCAGAACTCTTAAAATATGCAAACCAAAAAGATTGATGGTGGCTGCAAGAATATCAAACATCTCGAATGAGAATTTCGCTCGGCTCTCCACGCAACGTCTTTACTAAAGCACACATTCTATAATAAAATAGCGATTCCGTTTTTGATTCTGCGAATTCTTCGAGGAATTTCTCGATAAATTTTATTCGGTGGAACTACCTATCAAATGAACTCCGTTGCGAAACAGGTGATAGTCTGGAGGAGAAAAAAACTTGCAAAATATGATGCATTCTAAAGAACTTCATTATTTATTTGCAACGTTACGTCAAGTTTGAAGTTCGATGACGGGCGTTGTTATGCAGCAAATTCACCAGCCTACTGTCTTATCCACAAAAATAAAACGTCTTCTTTTGTATCAATTTTTTTCAAATGAGTTTCGTGATTCGCCCCTGATTTTCCTGCAAAGTCACATATTGCTCTCGTGGGTTCGCTATCCAAATTTCTTTTTATTTTATCAATTTCCAGAGTTCCAGGTTTTCCTAGCACGTTTTGTCGCCGAGCTGAAAATAGCCATCGTTTAAACTGTACTTAAAAAGTAATTTGAACTATTTTCTTAAAATGATGGAAACTATTCAAAAACCTTCTTGAGAGGAAGGGGGAAATTAATATTTTGTTCTGAAAGCCACATGGTGATCTTTGTTGTAGCTTCTGGGAGAGAGGAAACCATTTATATACAACTAAATTTCTGTATTTGAAAAAATCACAGATAAGAAAAATAAGCCAATATATGTATAGATAAGCATGAGGCCTCAAAACGTCTTGGCAAGCTGCACTGCGTCCTTTCATTTGCCTTTTACCCCTACACCACTGAGTTGTAGCATCCAATGTGGAGATAGAGTTATCTTTGTATTGGATTTTAAAGTTGTTTGGGTTTTTTTTATTCATATAGATTTATGAGAAAACTGTTTTGAAATATATCTGATGGTTTTAGAAACTTATGAAATTTGATAAAAGTGAAGAATACGCCTAAAATGTATATAGATATAAATCATGAAATCAAAAACCAATGTATTTGCTTTTGTCCTGATTAAAATAAACAAATCTATCCTTTGCTCCTCTGTAGGTACATGCATTACGGATTTTGATTGGTTGGTTCTCAGCTAATGAAAATGCAGAACATCGTGCTGTGTATTAAAACCGATGCAGGTAATTCATTCCGACTTTTAGCTGCCGTTTAACCCTTTCGTTTCGTCGAAAGGTCTTCTGCATTCCTAGAGAAGTGAATTTTCCCCGTGTTATAAATAATCTTACGCGTAGAACTGAAACTTTTTTTCTGCTGATTAGCTACTGCATCTGAAAGGTTAGCTCCAGATATTTATTGCATCCAAAATCAATCTAATAGGATGGAGAACAGTACATCAAAACACAACGATGACCCCAACGCCGAAAAATTCCGTAAATTGTTCATCGGTGGACTGAATTATGAAACTACGGAAGAAAGTCTTCGCACCTACTTCGAAGAGTGGGGCGTTGTTGTAGACTGCGTGGTGATGAAAAATCCGGCTACAAACAGGTCTCGTGGATTCGGATTTATCACCTATCAGAGCGCTGAACAATTAGATGATTCCCAAAATCACCGACCACATACTATCGACAACAAGAAGTTGGACACTAAGAGGGCTATGCCCCGAGACTGCAGCGAGGAAAGCCAGGAGTCTGTGAAAAAAATGTTCGTCGGTGGACTGGAAGAAACTACCAGCGAGGATGAAATTCGTGCTCTATTCACTAAGTACGGCACCGTTGAGAAAGTTGAGATGATCAAAGACAAGAACACAGGCAAGCAGAAGCGATTTTGCTTTGTCACCTTCGACGACTTTGATGCCGTAGACAAGTGCGTGATCCGCAAACGATTCCCTCTTGGTTCCAAAAGCATTGAAGTGAAGAAAGCAGTCTCAAAGAGTGAGACTCGCGGAGGCCGAGGTGGCGGACGTGGAGGTCGTGGTGGCTTCAGTGGCAACTACAATGCATATGGCGGTGGCTGGAACCAAGGTGTCCCTGATTATTACGGAGCCCAAAATGGCGGTGGTGGAGGCTGGTATTCAGGAGATGGACGCTATGGTGGGGACTACAGCAATGACTATACTTGTGGATTTGGCTCTAACTATGCCAACGGACCTGGTGGTGGGCCTCAGCGCACAGGAGGATTTTCTCAAAGAGGCCCCGGCCCATATGGTGGTGGTTATGGTAGTGAAATGAACATGGGCTACCAGGGCTAACTCTGTCATTATGAGTATGTTCTAAGATCATCCATCGATAAATTCCATTCAATGTACGAAAGACTGGATCACGTTTCTTTAGAAATTCCAACGCTACCAACAAAATTAATCTGGACTAACTTGGCCCTATCAGTCTAAATGCGAGACTTTTTTCCATTTAAAAAGTCCTATGAACTTGTACAGTGTTAAATGAAAAAAAAAAGCATAGATATTTTCTAGATGATGCTCTGTCCTTCATAGCATTTGCCAGTGAAAAATGTGCTAATCACACTAAGAAACTTAGAAATCCTCTGCTATCCAATTAAAAAATATCAAACCCTATTTTTAATTCTCGGAACTTAAGTGGAAAAAAAATCAAATTGTTCATTCTCCATTGCTTTCTTCTGTTTTTGTACGTTTCTCATTCTATTCTCACCTGAGCCATTAATTTAGCTTGTTCCATAGTCCCACTTTCTTTTCCCAGAAGAATTGTCCCCCCCCCCTAAAAGAAACTGGACGAAAAAGACAATCTAGTCTTAAAATTCTTTTTCTTCCCGTTTCCTGGACATCACAAACTTAGGAAGAAAAAAAGTAATTTTCTTTCACAACCATAATTTGTTCAATCTGTCACTTTCAGGAATTTTATCTTTTTTTCACAATTTCCCACTTTCGTGAAGAAGAAAATAGTACGATCTTTCAGGCCCTTCGATATATTGTTTGGAAAATACTAGTCCCGTTATCATGGCATCCTCGTAGATCTAAGTGCCATTATAACGGATTTGACTTTGATTGGATGTTTTGATACAAAGTGTATTGAATCGAAAACTACAAAATCTTTAGGACTGCTTCACCATTGGCAGTATCATTATTTTCGTTTTTAAAATGAGGCATGGATATTTTCATGTGCCTTGGCTGCAAACTAATCTCCAGACATAGTATTGCGAAAATATCAAGAAATGTCGTTAACTGTGAATGAGAAGCCCTTTCGTTCCTTGTGGATTTTGCATCCCACAGTTATAGAAATCGACTGTAACGTTGAGTTAACATTTAAACAGTTCAGTAATCCGGACTGGCACAGTTAACAATAGTTACTGAAACTTACTATCATGTATTTCTAGCGTTGAACGTAATCTTTAGATTTTGAAAATGTCTTTAAGGCAGTTGTATCAAGCGTGAAGATATTTAAGTTTCGATGGATTGACAATGCAATCACCGATGCCAATAAAAGCATCTACATGCAATGTAGGCTTACTTTCACGTGCATGTCTATGAATTTCTCGACCCGTCCGTATCTACTTATGATGCTTGATTAGTATATGCGTAGAGGCGGTTTCTGGGAGTTGCAGGGGCTCTGGAGGCGCAATACATCTGAAGAACCCTAAAAAATCTAAAACCTAATCTAAAAAAATGCATGGCAGGAGGCTTAGTCGGCTGTTAACCATCGTTGATGTGTCTACTTAGGCAGCAGTCCTTCGTGAATGTACGTTTTGTTAAAGAACACGAATGAAAGATGTTTAAGAATAATTTAAATATCCTTGTTTTCGTACAGGAGTACGCATGCTTGGAAACCATTAAAAAAGAATAGGTTTTATCTTTTCTGGACCTTACTCCAAATCCTTCAGAAAATAAGACGCAAAACTATGGCTGTTAGTTGCTCTTTTCTTCAGTTTTGACTCTCAGGATCATAATATTCATGATTCACGTAATCTATTTCTAACAAAACAAGTATCAAAGGAAAAAGCAAATTAATTTCGAAAATTCTTTTTGTTCTCAATGGGGTTTTGATTTCACATTGTTTCTTTTATTTTTGGTTTCCATTCAAACTTTGAGACTAATATAATTTACTTTTGTACGCAAAATTCAAAATGTATATTTATAAAAACTTTCTATACGTATTTACTTCTAAGTTGGAAAAAACTCTTGTTTTATTCAATGTTAATAAAGGCTGATACTTTCTACTACCGGATTCACCAGTTCCCTTACCTTGCTGGTGAAAATATTCGCACTGCTGAATGTATCGGTTAAGTTTTAAATCCCAAACACCCGAACTGGAAATCTTCGATTATTTTTTCATAAGGGCTCGAAAATATAAAGTATTTGTGTGTGTGTGGGGGGGTATATAGTATCGGATAAGTATATCAACGAATATTAGTTTTATAACAGACTGGACAGGTTACTTCTATTCATATGAGCAAGATAACCATTTTAACTTGGCAAATCTAATATATTAGAGGGATGTCGTCATTGCCAACTGAGTCTAAACAATTCGACTTTTCACCAAAATATTTGCCATTTCAGTTATCTACATATTGTTCTCCAAATAGACACAGAGCCTTGAACTAAAAAGTATGATTTTTAAATTAAAAGGTATCATTAAACAGTGAGATATTAACGCAATAATGAAATTAAAACCTGTATTCATTTGAGAGAATTTGTACCAATAAAAAAAACATTCAAATCAAACCCAACAGAAGATGAAAAAAAAAACATGCAAATTTTATTGATATTTTCAAAACTTGGCTTTGTGCAGCCCAAGACTACAAGTGTAGGGTACCCAGTGAGGAAATTATTAGTGATTATCTGAGAGAGAAACTTGCTTATCACCAGAACGCGGCAGATCGCTTACATGAAGAGGAAAACACATTCATCAGTTCACGCATTCTACATGTACTTTGTACTGTTATACACTAGTGGAAACCAGTCAAGATGCAAACAGTGTTGTACAGAATACTGCACAATGAAATGTCGATCGGTCAAAAGACATCAATCGAGAACGTCAAATCTGCCGAACGATTATATCAACTATGCTAATTTGTATAATTCAATCTTAATCAAATTCAGTCGAATTCAACTTATCTACTTTATGTCATTCATGAATGAGATCAGAAAAATATGATTTTTAAGCAATATTCAAGATATTTAGGCAAAAATTGAATCAAGACCTTTTATCATTCACATATACAGCAATGTATTTTATGGTGACGAAATCTGATAACACATAATCCTACCTTTTGATTATAAATCATACTTTTCAAATACATTTTAAAGAGACTTTGTATGACTTTTAAGGTCACTTCAAAGCAACAATAGACAAATACTGCATATTTTGGTTGTAAAAAACCGTTCTAAAATAATACTTATCCAATTTAGATGCACTATTTTATCACGATAAATTAAAAACAATCCAATTATCCCTTATTCTTCCTGAGGTATATGGAATGAAAAAGAGAAATTATTAAATCTTCTTTCATTAAAATTTACAAGAAATACAATATTAAGTTACTTAATCAGTATAAATTCAGTCAAGATATTCGTATAAAAAAACTTGATATTCTCAACTGATGCCTTTTGAACGATCAACATTGTAATTTGCAGAAGTCTATACTGTACTGCTGGCATTATGACTGATGCCGTTTGTCCTGGGTTCATATGTACGTATGTGTGTATTTGTACAGTACACTTACATTATTACCATACCTTTGGGAATTTAGAAGTACCGTTATAACGAATGTTACACCAAGTGTATCAGTTAAAAACCAAAACATCCATATAAATAGTTCCTTTTACTATCCTTTCATTTTAAGCTGGATTATTTCTCTGCTAATTTCAGTCTTTAGAATATTACGAAGAACATTTCACGTGCACGAACTCATCTTGGGCAATAGTATTGTTAGGATATGAGGAAAAAATGTTCCGTTAGCGTGTGTCCTTGAATGGTGTCGTTAGAACAAGTGCCATTATAACGAGAGTTTTCTGTGCTAAAATAAAACACTAAAGAAAAAAGATGATAGTTTGAGAAATACTACAATTCGATGACATGTAAAAGAGGCTCGTGCATTTTATCTATATCAGTCTTTATTTATTCTAGTAATAATCACAAGCGTCGTTATTTTAGGTGCCAACTTTACTAATAGCTTTTTTCTCAACTATTTCGTGGAATGGACATGTGATCTGGAATGATTCCAGGGTCCCAAAATTAACAGCCTCCCCAGGCGAGAATTGGGTGCGGTTTGGGCGTAGTTATGCGCCTGTGCGTATTTATGACCAAAGGACACTGGCGCCAAATTGGAGGAGAACTGCTTGATGTGTATTTCATTTAAACATAAATCATGAGAACTTTTAGCCATCATGGACGGCATCTAAATTCATCGGCTATCAATATACGTTAAGAGTGGAATCGGTGAAAGACAGAAAGAGAGAAAAAAACTACTGGGTCTTCTTTATGTCTCCTCTTATTCTAACATACTACCTACTTAGACCTAAGAAGAAAAAAAAATCTTTCACGTTACTCAACGAAATTACTGATATACGTGCACTCTCAGATCTCCCCACGGTATAATTAAATTCAACACCTAATGTAGGCCAATTTTTATTTCAGGCACGTCTATCTTGTCTATTTTGTTTCTTTTTAATTGGACTAGCTATCAGGTATGGCCGGCTTGATGTTTCTCGAGTTGACGCCTCGCTTTCATAACCAGTTCTGGCGTGATCTCTCCCTCATTGGCCAGAGTAGGTCACGTGCCTTGCCACAAACCAAAACTATCTGCAAATTTGGACTAACATCATAGTGTTCCAGACCGATCCAAATTAAATTCCCTTCAATCAAATCTTTGTTTCTTCGTGGCTCCATCACTCAAGTAATATCCGTAAGATGGACATTTTTTTTTTCACAAAATCCAACCCTTAAAAAAAAACACCCAATATTCTGCACGGTGAATGTCAATCAATTAATTAATTGTTCTTCAGGACAAATGCGTATGGTATATTTTTCTAAGATATTTCATTCTAAATTTAGGGTGCGTCTTATATTCCGTAAAATATGGTGATTCATTTTCTACTTTCATTTGTTTTCGTTAAATATCCATGGTTTTGTGATCTGATTAAAAGAATAAGAACTGCGCATTACTCTTTCAGGTCATTTTATTGAATTAAACCGATGTATTAGAAATAAAACCAAACAGTAAAATAAAAAAGATGAAAACATCAGCTACATAGTCGTTTGCTTCATAAAGTTATTCTTAAGTATTAGTCTAAACAGAAAATTATTCGAAATTGATATAATCCTATTTCTTTTCCAAACATAGTGACAAATTACCCCACTTCAGCGATGATTATTCCCTACACATATTTGATAAAATTTGAATCATGAAGCTCAATGATAAAGGGAATTAGAAGATTACGTAGTACCATTATTTTTTCAAATGAAGGGTGTATATCTACGTTGAAAATCAACATTCTAAATTCTATATTTACCAGATTCAGACTTTTAGTACAAGGGAGACTCGATCCTTGTAGAGATTTCCCTCCGATATCATAAAGTAAAACGTTTGCATAAAAAAAAAACTTTTGTGAGCCGAAATAGCACAGAGTGAAGGAGCAATTACCACTATTTAATATGAGAAAATACTTCAGCCTTCCCAAACCAGAAAAGGGTTAAGATTTTTGTGTTAGGTATTACAAATTCTCCTAAAAGTGAATGTTATTTCTTTCAATTTTAGGTGTTTTCAACCATTAGACCCTTTAACCATCTGCAAATTTGTTATTTTAGGATTTTTTTTCTTTCAAGTTCCATGAGTAAGGTTTTATTTACAATATACCCATAATGCTAAGCTCGTCACTCACTCGCCGCCATTTTACTCGACTATCATTTCCATTATACAATCACGGCTTCTTTAGACTTTATTGCCTGCTCTTCGATTTTTTCTGTTTTCTGTTCTCATTTAACGAAAAATTCGCCAGCATGATCCATACTTTAGACCCAAGTGTTAGGGTTAGTCAGTAGGTTTAGAATTAATGTTTCTGATTTCTCAATTATTCATCGTTATTATTAGGTTTCCATATCTTATTATCCCCTGTACTCTGAGTAAGATGGTGGAAACTAAGTGCCAGCTATAGAGTTATAGTTACATTGTAAATAGAACCCTCCACCATGAATTCAGAAAAAAACATCTTTTCCTAAAACTAACAGATTTCCTGATGATTGTGAGATCTAATGGACTGAAAACGCTTAAAATTGAGAGAAAGAGATTCTTCTTGAATTCACAACTCCCATCATGTAACCCTTTATCAAAAACGTAATGATGTTGTTATATTAGGCTTAGTCATCGGAAGGTGGTGGGAGGTAGGGGAGAATGGAATGTAGGAAAGTGAGGAATAAAGTGAGTGCCGCCTCTATAACAGCTCTTTGAAAAATAAATGCTGAAGGGTATTTTTATCATAAAAGCGAAAAAGTGTAAAGCGTATCTTCAAAAGGAGGGGATACCTGTGATAGATCTTAAGGTGACGGCTGTCAGATTTCATCGTTACTCCCCAAATGTTGGTCTTTTCTCCAACGAGTTCTCTTTTCCATGCTTAATAAAACAGAAATTCAAGATAAGATCATTGAAACAGATCAGAAGACACTGTCACACTAAAAGAATATTTCACCAATTGTTTTTATATTCGCAATGCTTAGTATGGAGCTGGGAATACTGTATCACGCCAATCTGCTGAGTAAAGAGGCTCTTCATGACTCTGTACCAAATAAAGTAAACTCTTTTCGCCAAGTTCACGCTAATCTTCCTAGAAGATGGTGCTTTCCTGCTTATTCTTACGCCAATCTTCCAAGAAGAAAGAGGTAAGAAAATCAGATTTGTTCCTTATTTCTTTCTCTGACCTCAGTGGGAAATTCGTTAACTATTTCCCTTGCAATGAATGTCAGGATTTTTGTGTTAGCAAACTATGTACTATTATGGAGTGAAAGACAGGATTAGGAAAAATATAAATTGCAGTCAGATTATATGAAGAGAAGACCTGGACTTGAAGTAATCATTTTAATACAAGTATGAATAGATACAAAAATCGTGTTCTTATATAATCCTGTGAGAAGCACAATTTCTTTTAGTCGCCATGATTAGAAATATTCTTAATAAGCATGGAAAGGACTGAGACCAATATTTGAAAAGAAAGAATGGAAGGCACAAGGTTTTAGAATAAATCAAAGGCTGATTAGGTTCTCATTTTAATCAAAGAGAAAGAGATACAAACTTCAAGCAAAAAACACTTTTTGTTAGAGTGTAACTTTAAGTTGCAAAAGCATTTGTTGAAAATCATATGAGCTCACTTTTTGATGCCACCAATATTCCTGACGAGGCAAAATGTATTTTTTTCGACTAAGCTTCTTTGCTAGCGACAGAAACTATCTGTAGCCAAATGCTTTCACTTTAGAAATAATATATAATCATTTTTTTAGATTGCAACTGGTAGCATCGTCTAAATTTAATACAGCTGATGGAGATAATATTTTTTTTATCTGTGGGAGGAAAGCCGTACATACGTATGAGATAAGCACTTGCACGTGATGAGAATCGGGAAAAAATCCTCAACTTACCAGTGAATTAATAGGTTGGGATAATTTGCCCTCATTGAATAACTCGGATTGGCTAAATCCATTTATTCATAAACAATTTAGAATCAGTGGAACTCTTCCATTAAGAAGTCAAAATAAACCTGACACGCGCTCAAGTTATATTGAAAGACGTGTTATGAGAATATTTGTCTCCTGAGAACGTATAAATATTTGTAATGAGATTTCCAAATAAAGAATCACCCCCAAAAAAGAAAACTAAATAGAAAACTTTATGAAACAAATTTTCTTAATTGTAATAACTTTGGAATGTATATGGAGATATATGGGATGATCTTATTAGCAGGGTTTTAACTTAAGTTGAAAGCATGGGCAAATTTATTCAATAAGTGACGTTCGCATTATGGGCAAAATTAATAGGATTAACAAATTTTTTCCAGAATTTATATAGCACCAAGAGGATGCGATTCAATCAGCAAAGATTAAAATCTTGTAACGAAGCTAAAAAGGTACCAGAAAAACTAAAACAAGTAATATTAAACAAACGTTTCTGAGTTATGTAAACTAAAATCATGCGCAGATATTAGGAATATGTTTTCAAGGTGAAGTTATTTTCTAAGAAATCAAAAACCTATCAGACAAGAAAAATAAGAGGCAATCCACACATACTCTAATCAAGGAGGACTAATGAAATTGTATATGTGTCTTAGTTAAACGTATTTGACAATATAGAAATCGGATATAGAGTGTGGTTAGCCTCAAGACTGGATAGCTGTGTATTTTCTAACTGTTCTAGACGTCAGTGTTTGAGCCAAGGTAAGGGTCTGGTCGTCAACGAATCCTCTTTTCCATTCTTAATCAAACAAAAGTTCCAATTGATATCATTGATACAAATTAGGAGACATTATCTCACTAGAAAATATTCCACCCATTCTTTTCTTATATTCACAAAGCTTAGTATGGATCAGGAAATACTGTGCCACACCAATCTGCCGAATAAAGAGGCTCTTTATACCACTGTTCCAAGTAGTGGGGGCTTTCCTGCTTATTCACGTCAATCTTCCAGTTAGAGAAAACTGAGAATATTATTATTATTAAAAGTTTGATTGGTACCTTATTTCGAACATCAATCTCTGGCGTTAATAGGAAGCAATTTTAAGCCAAGGTAAGAGCCAGGAGTTTGAAAATTGACTTTCAAGGTAGACCTTCCCTACGTCGGTCTTATAACAAATATCTGGCTTGTAAAGACATGATGGAGATTTTTCACCAACTGAAGGTCAAGTATCAGGATTCAATCGACGAGGCCTTGTCAAGGAATGACTCAGAGCCTTATCTCTCTCACGCTATTACGTAAAAAGGTCATGTTGGTACTAAAACTATTGGTAAAAGGCACCAGGGAAATAGCCATGACATCTGAAACAGCTCAAAATGGTTGTGGCTGATGAGAGCCTGCAGTTGGAACCTTTCGTCGCTGCCCCATCGGTGAATCAAATAGGCTGAGAGGCGAAACGTTAGTGACCCTGAAAAACCACTGAAGATGCAAAACGGTACACAGCAATGCACCAACTTTTTACCGATGGATACCATCGAGATGAATAAGGTGTTGTAACATATCTTGAGTAACTAATGAATACTTCTTTTGCTTGTATCAAGGCATCTTCGATGATTATCTTGCTACAATTCATCTGCGATACTCCTTCAGCAGTACTTAGATAGGCTTCATCATCATCATCATCATCATCATCATCATCATCATCATCATCATCATCATCATCAGTCTTTTAGCGTCCGTCGTTGGACATAGACCTTCCCCAGGATTTGCCACACTTCTCTATCATGGGCGTCACGGAGCCAGTACTTCCTGAACTTGTCTAGTTCATCTCTCCATCTAATATTTTGCCGGCCTCGGTTGCGCATATGGTCTCGGGGAATCCATGTTGTGAGTTGTGATGTCCATCGATTGTCAGCCATTCTTGCAACATGGCCAGCCCACCGCCATTTGAGATTTTTTATGGATTCTATGATGTCTCTAACTCTTGTCTTTTCCCGGATGTGTTGTGCTGTTTTGTGGTCTCTCCATGTGAGGCCCAGCATTATTCTTTCATGTGCACGTTGCATGGTTCTCAGCTTTCGGGTCTGTCTCTTGGTTAAGTTCCATGTTTCAGCTCCATAAGTGACTATTGGGAGGATGCATTGGTTATACACCCTTCTCTTTAGGATTAATGGGATCTTATTATTTTTGAAGGTTGAGCTAGCTCTGCCAAAGGCTTGCCATCCTAGTGTGATTCTTCGCTTGATTTCTTCTTCTTTTGAGGGTCTCATGGAGATTCGTTGCCCTAGGTAGATGTAGTGGTCTACTTTCTCGAGTTCTGTGTCCTCGATTTCGATCTTAGTGTTTTTATCTCCAATGTGGTTGTTGCACATGATCTTCGTCTTGCTGAAGTTCATGTGTAGGCCGACTTTCTTGCTCTCCTCATTTAGTTCATCTATCATTAGTTGGAGGTTGTGTAGGTTCTCTGCGAAAAGGGCTATGTCGTCTGCGAATCTGAGGTTGCTCAGATACTCGCCGTCTATTTTGATTCCTTTACTCTCCCAGTCTAGCCTTCTGAAGATCATCTTGAGGCAGGCTGTGAAGAGTTTAGGTGAGCTGGTATCACCTTGTCTTACTCCTTTCTGGAGCTGGAAGGGGTCCGAGTCTTTATGTAGCCTCATAAATGAGCTGCCGTGATTGTATATGTTTCAACACTTCAACATATACTGGATCTACACCTTGGCGACTGATGGCCTCCATGACCTTAGGGATTTCTACCGAGTCGAACGCCTTTTTGAAGTCGATAAATGCTACGGCAAGTGGTAGTCTATACTCTGCTGCTTTTTCTTTCAGTTGATTTATCGAGTGCAGGTGGTCCATGGTCGAGTAGCTTCTTCTAAAGCCAGCCTGTTCACGTGGCTGGTTTTCATCGAGTGTTTTTGTGATTCGGTTGGTGATGATCTTTGTGAAAAGTTTATATACACAGTTGAGTAGGCTTATAGGCCTATAGTTGTTGAGGTCTTTCGGGTTTCCTTTAATGAATACCAATTTGAGAAATGAGGTATCTATACTTGTATTTGTGAAACTTTGTGACTATGCTGGAGGTATTATCTAAAGTACCTCTGAAATCTTCAAGATCAGAGCTGGTAAAACAAAGCTGATGAAACAATTCAAGGGGTTGAGTGTTTTTTTGTTTTCTCTTTTGTTCCTTTTTTTGATTTTCTACATGGCGTTAGTACCGGACAGAACCATCAGATTGTATCTCGAATTGGAAAACGCCCTGATCTCAATTTTGAGCATTCTATTCCGACTACATTTATTCTTTAAAAGAATTTTTTTAACCTGACTTCATTTTCTGACAACATTTTGTTTTGTTTTTTTTACCTAGTAAACATTTTTCTAGAACATAAGATTTGGAGATTGTAAGTCATGTAGATCATATGGAAGGAACTTTTTTCCTCACTTTTAGGGTTTTCACAACCGAGATCTTTTTTTTCCAATTCCAGGGTTCAAAAAATGAGAGATTTTTTTTTCACTTTGAGGGTTGATCCCTATCGAGGGTCAAAATCGATGGCAATTTTTTTCTTCTTTAGAGTTCGAAATCGAGTGGGAATTTTTTTTTCATTTCCAAGGTCAAATTTGAAGGGGGGAGGGGGATTTTTTCCCTATTTTTAAGGGTCAAAATCATTATAGAATTTTTTTTTTCCTCAGGGTTCAAAATTGAGGTTGAACTTTTTATCTTCCACTTTTAATGATTAATAATGGGGGGGGCATTTTTTTTCATTTTAGGGGTCCTAATTAGGGTGGAAGAATTTTTTTTATCTCTCAGTCGTCAAAACCCAGATTTCAAAATCAATTTTAGGGTTCAAAATCAAGGGAAACATTTTCTTTCACTTTTAAGGGTCAAATCGAGGGGGTAGATCTCTTTTACATTTATAGATTGAAATCATGGGAAGTTTTCTGGCATCTTTAGAGATCAAAATTAATGGCTGATTTTTATTTTTACTTTAGGGGTCCAAATAAAAGGGGAATTATTTTTCATTGTTAAGGTTCACAATCGAGGGAAATCTTTTTTGGATGGGGGACTTCTTTCGCACTTTTAGGGGTCAAAATCGAGGGGGAAGATTTTTTTTTCTATCGCAAAGTTCAGAGTCAAAATCAATCTGAAGATGTTTTTCCAACTTAAGGGATCAATATTGGGTTAAATTCTTTTAGGCTTTTGTGGGGTCAAAATCAATTAGGAAAATTATTTTTTGGTTACCAATTTATTTTCCTCCACTTGATATACACTCTTTAGCTTCGTCAGACATCAGGTAATATGGGTGTCTAAATATCGACTGAGTTTGGTCTGGCACAAATCAACCAGTGAGAGGCACATGGTGAGGATTGAACACAATAACGTAAGACGGGAGTGTGCATTTAGTTTGTTCATCTCTGTCCCAAAGCAAAACGTCCTCCAATTCTTGGTCTTTATTATGAATGTTGAGTTTCTATTGAAAAAGCAATATTCTATTGCAAACCAACTACTTCATCTTTCTGAAGCTCCTAACTTGAACCTGGACCTAGCCATGTCTTCGATGAGTTGTTTCATAAAGCCTTAAATGAAGATCCCGCTGTAAATTGTAAGTGTAGACAACGGAGGTGCTAAAATCTAAAGTGACACGTCGGAACTGACGAACTTTGATGCTAAGTGAATTTTATCTTATCGATTTGGTTCTTTACAAAAATTTATGGGCATCTGTGGCTCATTTGGAAATTCCTGTTGGCTAAGATCCAAGCCTAAGTCGATGAAATGGATATGTGTCAGTGAGAAAATGGTCCTTTCTTTCTGATGGGAAGTCACACTTTCAGATTAGGTACGATCAGCGATCGGTGATAATTCACACCCAGGTCCCTCAGACGAACACTTGACTATTGATAGGCTTCGGGTGCCGTTACTTTTTTTCTCCTATCTGTTGAGTATGACTAGCAAACTGGACTGTATCTGTAAGTTTTGAGGTAGACGAAGTGGTTGAAACAGAGTGTGGATGGAACTATACAAAAGGTGATAGGTGCAGCCTGTTTTAACAATCCTACTGCCAATTTTTCCCGTCAAATATGTCGATCTATGCCAAAATAGTCGCTACACGAAACTGAAACGGTTTTTCAGATCTCTTTGCGTCTGTTAGTTCTCTTTTATATTAGTTGACGGAACCGGTAGTCGAAGTATTAGCAGCAAGAACTGATTTAACCACCTCCCCACTGATCAGTTCAATGTTGAAGCTCACGCGTGTAGGGTTCAGCAAAACAAACATTGCCCGCACCTTGCAACTAAAGTCATGATGGTGTCTGAATTATCCTTTCGATAATTCTTTCATAGTGCAATGGAGATGTGCTGAAATACCCAGGGGTAGGCTTTCCTTTAGGCTTTTCTGCGGACATCACTGACATATTTACTTAGAATCGACATATTGCCAAACAAAAAAAAAAACTTATAATCTTATAGAACATATTTTTATCGTCTGAATCTTGACGTGATTATTTCGAAGTAAGAATGGAAAGAATATCGGATAAAAAATCATGAGACTGGAAATATGTCTGAAAATAGATAGCGTAAACGTGAACAAAACGTTTTCGATAGTAATTAGCATAGGAAAAATCCCCAACTTCGTAAAAATATCACAAAATGGCCAACCACTTGTCAGATTTCAATAAAATTTTCAATACTTGTTTGATAAACTACGATTTTCATTTTGAGTACGATTCTATTCAAAATTTTGGAGAAGAAATATTTCCTTGTTATCATAACCCATCCTCTAAATTATTTGATTACTTAGTAAATTCCTGACGTGAAATCTCGCATAATTCCGATATTTGTGGAAGCCAAGTCAAAATAAATATGAATTTTGTTTACCTTTTTATGAAAGAAGCTTTGGGTGGTTCAGTGGAAAATATGATCTTGGAATTTAAAGAAAAAATGGATTGTAAAGCAAAGGTATTGCTCTTATTGGCAACATTCTAGTTGGAAATAATGGTTATTATTGTAGAAAAGAAAAAAAATCTTGACATTTAATTTTAATCTTCTGGAGAATTTTTTTCTTTTGAATTGATTATTTTTGCAATTCCTTGTTTTATTCTTCCACGCGGATGTCAACGTTGAGATTTTCCGATAATAATGGAACGAAGGCGACAAATCAAATTTGAAAAGAAAATTACTGGAAGTATTTTTTTCAAATTATTTTTGTTGTGTTTTAATTGTCTGAAGATTCTCTATGGAAGATCATAATTGCATGAAAGCACAATATTTCTATCACCACGAAAAGAACATTTTTCTCGATGGTATGAAAACGTAAAGCAATTGTGAAAATTGTGGCTTTCATGATGACAATTCCAGAAAACTTCAGTGTAAATACATCGAGAAAATACAATCCTTGTGAAAGAAATATACTAAACCTGAAATTCGAAACTGATGACTGAAAATATTCGAAATCGTTGCAAGTACTACCTTCAGTACATGTCACCTGTCAATACACCTGCTGCTTTTTTGACATATCTCGAACTTCATTGATGGATTGCTCATAGGTCTCCCTCAATCGCAAAAAAGTAATGCCATTATTTATTCACGAAAGATGTGGTGAGTTTCTGCACACTCAGTAATGATGAAAGTAACTAACTCAAATTTCTAAAAAGCAATACCTTATTTTTAGTAATTTTCCAATCATGAATTTGAAATAGATAATATGGTCCAAAATACTTACTTAACTATGTAAAACTCAATAATGAATTTGAGTGCCAAGTTTATTAGAACATACATTTAGATAGGCAAGAAAGTTTGTGTTACGACAATCTTTTGAGTGGGGAAGGTGTGCCTGTCTCGAAAACTTTATCTACTTCTTCGATTTTTTTTCTGAATTCATTTTCAAATCATTTTTTCTTCACTGTACGTATTTGAATTTATTCTTTCCATTTACATTCTTTTTCCCTTCTCGCCCTTCGACCTTGTCTCCTTCTTTCTTTCTTCTTGGTCCTTTTTTTTAACCCTCTATTTTTTCTTTCTTTCTTCCTGAAATTCCTTCCTTTCTTTTTATTCTGTTCTTCCAGCCTCTTATTTATAATAACTCCTATTTTTTTCTTTCTTTTTTTCTTTCTTCTTCTGTTTTACTTTTCTCTCTGTAGGCGTCATTTACTTTTTTGTTTCTCCCATTCATTTTCGGTTTATTTCTTTTTCCCTTCTTTTAACTGACCTTCTTTTGTTTACTTTCATTCATTCTTCCCTTAAAACATCACTTACTTTTCAACTTGCCATTCGTCTCTTTCTTCTTTTCTTTCGCTTGTCGTTCTTTAATTTTCACTCTTCCTTGTTTTTTTTTTCTTTATTTCTCTACACAGCTAACATTTCTTTGGCTTTCCTCTGAACAGCCTTCCAATATTTTACTTATTTCTCTGCGTTCTTTCTTATTTTCTCTTCATCCTTCAACTATAACTCTCATTTCTTTTCCGTTAGTCCCCTCAAGAAGCTAGCACCTTTTATTTTAAATTACAGAAGCCTGAAAAGAAACAAAAACGATCAAGCTGCATTTTCTTTTTCTCAGTGGAAAAAAGAGCCAAAAGGCTGGGTCTTCTTCGTTAGTCCCCACAACTATAACGAAAACGCCGACCATAGATATAACCTCCAACAAAATAAACTTTATCTTTCCCTAGGTTAAATATTGGAAAATATTAGTCTAACGAAAAAGCCCCCAAATACTATACCTTACTATACTGATTTTTCTTTTGTTTCAAACATTATCAGCATTAATCGCTTCTTGGGGCAAAGCTGCAAAAATCTGACAACTCCAAATATCTTATCTGTTCATTGGTTTCACTGATTCCATGATACATGGCTTAGTTTAATCATACGTTGCCTTCCTGATTAATTTTAACTCACTCGCTTGCTCATTCTATCCGAATCATTTTCCAATAATCTCAACGTCTTTACTTTTCCTTCCTTCTTTTCTCTCTTCCGTTCATTTCTTCGACTCCTAGCCTTGGGGATCCTCCCCATACACCGTCACATTCTATTTGCCCTGAAGGTATCTTTCTTCTTAGGCAGTCACCCCCTGATTACAATTAATCACCTGGCAATGCCTGAATACAGGTAGGCAATGCAAGCTACCGGGGCCTGTCATCTAGGAGACTTAATTACACTTCATAAATTAGTTGAATTTGATAGATGTCGCGAATTAATCATTAAGTGGCCATGACAAATTAATTATTGATTAACTCATTTCCTAATGAACCTCAGTATAGAATAATACGCGGGTGCTAAGTGATAAGATTATCGATGAATTTAGGAATAAGAAATTTTCCTTCTCCTGAATATAATTTCTGGAGGGACTAATGAAGTTAGTACATTGAGTACAAGCTCTGGGCGGCAGGGTTTTCACAAAACTTCAGACTAAATTATCGAACAGTTCTATCAATCTTAATTGTAACTGTTTGCCTATCGGCATGGAGACAGAAGGACAGAATAATTGCAGATGTCGTCACCCTTTAGGATGTCTTCAAACGTTACACTTTGCAGCTTTACTATGAATTATGCTACCTTTTGACTATCACTGAACGCAAAGGGAAATGCGAAGTAATTCATCGACTGTAGCATTAGAGACGTTTCACTCATTTACTGGTAACATTTTGCAAAGTTACAATTCTTCAAAATGGCACCCTAAAGTCTTGAACACTCTTTTCTGTTGGACCATATCGTTTTATTCAATCTTATGAAAGGTTTAATTATTCCTAGTTAACTCGTATATTCTAGTTATGTATCAGATTGAAATTTGCAGTAAATTTTTATTCAATGATTCATCGTATGATTTTATATTATGATAATGATAATAGTTTGTTTCTTTCTATTCGTGGGTTTCTATGTACCGTAACATAGCAAAACTGACGTCTCTTAAGCAGAGCTTTTTTTTATTAATCCTTCACTTTCCAAATGCTCTGAAGAATGAAACAAATCTGTGTGATTTTCAACAGTTACATTAGGTTTTAGGCGGGAGTTTGATTTGTAAAATGATTATAATACAGGATTAAACCATTATTTTGTATCCACCGCTTGTTACGTCGTCTTAGAAAGTTACAAATTCGTACAAAACATGACCTCAGAAAAGAAAGTCGTGATTTCATAAGAACACATTTAGAGACTTTTTTCGTAGTTTTTCCTCCCCGTCCTCTTATTCTGATAACACATTTTTCTGATCACTCATTATTCCCCATTCATGGGGTTCGAAAGTGGGGGAGATTCTTTCCTCATTTAAGGGATCAAACTTGATGGGAAACTTTTTTTTCCTTTTAGGGGTAAAAATCAAGGAGAAACTTCCCCACTTCAAAGGTCAGGCCGGAGAGAGCACTTTTTAGGGAAATCTTTCCACGTTATGCCATAGCTAGAATTATACATTCATAGTACACTTAACGTTTCAAAAATAAAATGCTATTCAATATGACTCATGTTTTCTAAATGCTTCCAAACCAAACTTTTCATGATGTTTTATTTGATTTTCATAGTCTTTCGTGTTTTTTTTTTCATCTGACCTCAAAAAATGTATTCCCAAAACCTATTCAAAAGTTAATCATGTTTTCTTAGGCTTGTTTTCGGGACGTTATTGTAAAGCCTTATTTTGAGGATTTCTTCACTTAAATCCCTTGGCATGTTTTATATAGAGAGAGAGGAATATTTTTGCGATGTCATCGGAATAATCGTTAATTGGTTCATATCTATACCGTATGAAGCTTGCCTCGTGACTGAATTAGTTGCGCCATATCAAATCATGAATTCTGTTAGAACTGTGAAAAAGGTTCAACGCAACTGATTCATTTAGTTAAGGAAAAAAGACCTCGAAACAACACAGGGCTGATGAGTGCGGACAACTGATGGGCAACTCCGGTCATTTTTATTCAAAGATTATATACATATGTATGTGACATATATGAGAGAGCAAGACAGAGAAACCTACTGTAGTAGAGAGAACTTGAAATGAAGTGACTCATTTAACTGATTTCACATATCCGTCTACTGCTCTACCAACGCTGAAGATATCAGAGACTTTGGCTGAAGATGAACCTTTTTTTTTTGCCTTGGAATGGAATAACTCTGTGTTATTAAACAACTCCATATACATAATACACCCCGGCTCTGTCTCAACTTTTTGCAGTACAACTATATATACATATATATATATATATATATATATATATATATAAAATCAATCATCATAGCCTGTTATGAGTCTATTACTGGACAATGCCCCTTCATTTATGCTTCCATGACGACCACAATTGTGCTGACCTTTACTATGTCTTACCAACAAACCTTGCCATATAATCCCTCCGTTTTGTTTGACCCTTTCTTACTGTATTTTCTGTCTGTGTTGAGCCAGTCAGTTGACATTTTGCTCCCTATACATTCAATTGGCCTCGGAGATTTCGATAGTGGCGTTTTTTTCTCGTCTATGGCGTATCAAGTCATGAAATCTCTAAATTTCATAAAAAGTTCAGACGTTGAACACATCTGATTCATTTAGGTGCAAAAATTAATTTCTGTCACTGAACAGACAATGATATCACATCTAAATGACTTGATTGTTGGATTTAAAACTTGAAGACATCTTTGTTTGAACTTAAGAGTCGTCGCGAAGTCATTTATTCTTAGCAAACGTAGCCTTATCTGCCACGAATATATTGTGTAATGCGTGAACATTGAGGGTAGCGGAAAATGAGGAAAGTGATGGAATGGGACGGAATAGCAATCAAATCACGGTGTGGGGTCTCTCAATGTGTGAGTGGGCGGTCTTATAGGAAGTAATTATCATTCGCAAAGGTTACAGGGGAAAAAAGAGATTGAAGAGGAGAATAAGGAGGAGAAGAAGTTAGATTGAAGGTATTTTGATAAGGTGGGAGGCCTCCCGGTATACGTACCGGAGATTTAGTGAACGTAAAAACAGACGCGTTGACAGATAGAACACCCGCTGCCCATGCATCCAACCACACACACACACATATTTACATGAAAAAGAGAGATGGGAGGGAAATGAGTTTATGTATATCATCTGTTTGTGTATGCATGTGTATACCAAGTCCAACAAACACGCGCACACACGCACACACACACACACACACACACACATATATATATATATATATATATATATATATATATATATATATATATTTGAGTGGGTGTAGTGAGTGAGCTAATGATGTGCGATGTTTGTGTGTGTGTATTTATAAGCATATGGATGATCAGATCTAGAGACGATGGGTATATACACAAAGACGCAGACATACGCATACACACACAGACATATATATACACTCATTTGCATATAGGTGCATGAGAAAAATTCATATTCTGGCAAAGAAAGTGGGTGGCGTAACAGTTAAACCGTATAATTAGGATTGCAGGTACTAGGTAAGTTGATACAAATTCATTTTTTTTATCTGCCATATATAATTATATATGTGTGTGTGTGTGTGTGTGTGTGTGTGCGTGCCTGCGTGCCTGCGTGTGCTTAAATGAGGGAGTGAGATGGAAAGAGTGTTTGCCAATGTCTAGTTGTGGTATAAGTACATTCAAACGAAACTCATATTATTTGCACTCCCAAGTCTTCGTTTAATTGGTGTAACGACGGCAAGTGTGATTACTTCCACTGAGAGTAGCTCATTTATTTTATTAGGACCTTAGGGGAAAAAGTCGAAGGAAAACTAGAAGACAAAGAAGTAGATGCATGCACTGTGAAGACAGTGGAAAATAAGGACTAAAATGGAGAGAGAGGAAAGAAGAAAATAAAATAACCTTCCATAATTTTAAGACTGCTTTGCAGATATTATGGAAAACAATGTTTTTTTTATTAAGGTTTGTAACAGCAACTACCACACTGATGGCTTATACAGACAAGTAGATTACCATTATGGCGAGGCTCATCTAAGCATTTACGAGCGGAGGAAAATATTAATGCTGCATGAAAAATAAATATGTCTCACTGGTGTACACGAAGCATAAACTGAAGTTCACTTCGTATAATTAAAGCCTACGGGTTCTGTCAAATAGTGCTTGCAGATCTGCTTTAGTGACTGAACATAAAACTAAAAGTCTCCGAAATAAATCAAGTTATGATAGACTCACCGGGGAAAAACTGGTTGCTTGTAAGGTAGTTTACGTATAAATGCCCCAGTTCCGCTCCCCTGAAAAACACGTAGCTAAGGTGATATCACTTACAATACATGCCTGTCTAGATGAACGTACACGCACACAATCACACAAACATGCGTACAGGTATTTATTATATATATATATATATATATATATATATATATATATATATAAACTAGAATTCATCAATTAGTCTTAAGTTTGACATCGTGAATTTCGATCAAAAATGTTCTCTGTATAATATTCTATGAAATCCAAAAAGAGTCGTAGGTCTAAGTGCGTTAACGAAGGATGAGTTTATGTTGGAAAAATGAATATTTTGTTGTGTAGATTAAATACTTTTTCAACAATAAACTTGAGATTTATTGATGTACCGAATGTAAAAGGTTCTTTTTCCGTTACATTTTGCGAGCAGTACTGTTTGATGGGTCAGAATGCTAAGAGCCAAAGAATGAGACATTGAAAAGAGACCGAGAAAACTTGGAACTAATGTTGTCTTGTAAAATTCACCGGACATTACTGGATAATAATATATATATATATATATATATATATATATATATATATATATATATATATATATGATTAAAAACTGTTATATCTAAAGAGAAGTATTTAGGACTGACACCCAGTATTTTCACAGTGAAAATAGATGAATAGTAATGAAATGAGCTATTGTAGGGATTGACCAATGTATACCAAGTAGATATCTAATCCGACAGAATAATTATATAAGCATCATTTTTAGTGTGAACTCTTTGTCTAAAATATAATTGCCGACGTTATGGGAATAACAAAGAGTACTTATAAGTAGTAGATAAGAAGACAGTGGGTATGTAACAGTTATCTGAGCTTCCGAATACCAATTGGCTGCTTAGCTCAGCTGGTAGAGCAGCATCGCGTTCAGATGGCCTCCTTAGTTGGACATAGGCTCCACCCCTGCAACTGCCCATTTCTTTATTGTTTATCTATTTATACTATTTAGGCTGACCAGCATATTTTTGCCGCCTAAAAAGGGAGAGTCGGTTCCAGAAGAGTTCTAAGAATAACATCTTCATAATTTTCAGTCGGATTAAATATTCTCATTCATTATATATATATATATATATATATATATATATATATATATATATGCGTGTGTGAGGGTCTTTCTATGCATGAGTGCATGTGCATGTTCGTGTGCTTGCACACATTTCTTTCAATATTCATACAATACACAGAAAGCCAGGTTGAGAGAGTTGTAAAATGACGTTGTAGGTGAATATGTATGCACATAGACACACTTGGTAAGAGAAAAAAGCTAAAGCACTAAGAAGTGTATTGGTAAGAAAGGGTTAGCAACTACTATAGATCTATAATATCCAGTCTTTATATTTATCTGTCTGTCTTCCTAAGTGATAATCTGGTTTTGAATAATGAGCGAAGGCAAAGTATCGATGCTTGTTATAATCTCCGTGTTGATGATATTAGAAAACTAGAAAATTTCTTCGGACGAGGGCGTTGGGCTTATTTACCCTGGGGTGTTTGTTTGCCTACCTTGTCCGTTCCTCTCCCTGACTGCCAGTGCAAACTTTTGATTTGAAGAGTGCTCATAAACTGTCGAATCTCTATTGGTCACGTGGGTGATGCCTAATGAATAACCGGTTAACATTATGCATTGCCGGTCTTGCAAGAGATTTTTCAATTGCCCGGTTCTTTATGCTAATGGTTGTCCTTGATTTCCTGTAAACGTAGAGGCCACGTACTTTCTGTATCGACATCCCCAATCCTGAAAGACCTGAGAGTTAATATTTGCCGACAGCCGACGGCACACAGATGCGTGCTAATTCCGTCTCTCCGGAGACGACCGTGGAGACAAATATCGGAACTGAACTCTTTATTGGCTGTGCTTCGTCCACCTTTGACCTCAGAAAGAGGGTCGAACCAACGGTGCGTTACTCGTCACGTTGGCGAGGACAACCGAATATTCTCTGCTTTCCAAATAACCGATGTGTATGTTCATTGACCTCTCTAAAATATCGCTTCTTCGTCGCTCATGGCTCTGTTCGCTGAGAAAAGAAAGAACAGATAGAATCAAGCCACCTCTTTTCCCTGTATCCCCAGGGGATAGAAAAACCACTTTCCTTAAAAATGAGAGCCTCTATTTACTTTTTCGCGCTCTGTCTCGCACATTTGAACGCGTGAAGCGCTCCGAGGTCTTCCAACATACGACATAATGCATCAACGGTATGGGAAAGAGGGATTGAGATTTGCTGGTTAAGAAACCAATGCGACTGAATCTGCTGGTCTCAGAGAGTCAGCTGACAATGATGTCAATATTAAAACATGTCTGAATGTCTGGGGTTGGCAGAAAATAAAGTGATTAAAAGTGGACAGGATTAACAAGTTGAGTAATGTCAATAAAAACTGGTAGTTTAAGTGTATGCATATTGTTTTCAGAAATGTTATCCATCCCGAAAGCTTACACCATCATCGATAAAGGTACCTCCGATAAACATGCTGTCATTGGATAAATGATATTTGAGTAAAAAAAACATAAGTCAGAGTTACCACTGATATTATTTCAATTTTTATTCGCCAAAGATTGTGTGAATAATTCTGCTCTTTCGTTTTGTTTTTTTTTCGTCTAATATTGTTCACCAGCGGTAATTATTTTTAGTACATTGACTTTTTTCTCTCCACTCATGTTTCGTTTTTCATTCCTTCTGAGCTAATTTGCTATGTTCACTCATTTTACGATTACCATAAGTCTAGTCTCTGTTTCTACGTCGGTGATTTTACCATTCTGCTCAATTTTCTCTATTTTGGCCCAGATATTGTTTGTTCTTATGGAAGTGTTCTGGGCTGCCATTGAAAAGCATTCATCTTCTCTTTCCAAATGTCTTCTTTCTTACCAACCATATCCATGTCATCTCATTAACAATTCCTCGTGCTTGAAATGTCAGTGGAGTTGTTTTTCTTTCTGATAATTTCGGAGTTTTCTTATCCCACATTTGTACTCTTATCAGTTCTAAAATTACTTCTGATCAGCTGAAACAATCTTTCATTAATTAGTTTTGTGTAGTCTTCAAGCCCTTCAATAGCTGAGTCGACTCAATCTTCTTCTTCTTGAAATTATTATTATTATTATTATTATTATCATCATCATTAGTAGTAGTAGTAGTAGTAGTAGCTGCTTTTGTTGTTGTAATTGGTTATATCAACATATACCTAACATTTTCAAAGTAAGAATTTTGCATCTCTGAAGCGAGATTTCAACCTTGGATTCACGACCAAACTCCAAAAAACACCAAGTGTCTTAGAGATGAAACCACGTACATTCAACTTCTGTGTAATACACGCAATAAAACCTTTATACCCTGAATGTGTTTACAGCTATTTTTTCTATTTTCCTTTGATAATAAGTTAAAAAAACAAACTTTACACATTGATTGCTTTGTATTCCTGAGTGTCAAGGAAGCAAATAAAGAATTTTAAATAGCTGCTGAGTGTGCATATTCATACTAATCCAGGCTTAATACACCTCGACTCCCCGTTGTCAGCTATTTTACATCTACAGTCTATCACCAATATAGAATAATTTTGACGCCAGGTGCCCATCACCAGAAACGAGGGCAATCCCTTAAGACTTCATTAATTTAAGACAATTATTTCGTGGACTTACACAGGATTTGCTATGGTATATAGATTGGCAGTTAAGGTAAAAAAAAAAAAACATAAAAATAAACGAGTCATTTCCATAAAATGGATGCAAAAACTTTATTATCACTAGTGAATGTCCGTTGCTTTGTAAACAGTATACTTTGTGCTGTGGTCTGTGTCAGTATGTTTGCATGGGATTTCAAAGGTTAATGCAAGGTACTGTTAACTAAAATTCTTGTATTCATTTTGTATGCAAGATGAAATTGGCAGATTAGCCATAGTTACAGCGGAAGCAGTAGTTATAGTTATATTATCAACAGCCAGTTAACGAACACACGCACACACACAGCAGAACAGAAAAATTTGTGTTCGCGTGTTTGCTTCACCCTTTTCTCTTTCTATCACCGACTGACATCAATCTCACGATTTATGTTAAGGGTCATGTCCCAAAAGGCAAGATAAGTAATTAATTCATTGATCACCTCCTTTTCCAATGTTTTAATTGGTTACCCCCTGCACAGCATCTTGCCAAAAGACAAAGGTTACATTTGTACTGAATGACCGACGAGACCTATTATTATTATCATCATCATCATCATTATTATTATTATGGTTATTATTATTATTGTCATCATTATTATTATCATCATTATTATGATTATTATTATTATCATCAAAATTTAATCATATGTTAGTGAACCTCAATAATGCATTGTAAAGAGGTCGGATTCTCTTCAAATACCGTACAATGATCGGTAAGGATTTTTCTGTGAGGTTTTCTGCCCTTAACAATGGACTCATCCAGTTAAAGGCGAATGTTTTGTCGGAATGAATATCCCCTATCCACCATTTTAAACAATGAACGCTTCCACTCAAGCAAGTTCTGGTACTTTTAATTGAACACAACCGAAGTAGATAGAACGTAAACAAAACTACTCAAACTTCACAGAAACACGAGCAGAAAATTTCACCAAATGCATTACAGATTTTAACACAGACACATATACACACTCATATATACACACACACACACATCCACACACACACACACACACACACACACACATATATATATATATATATACATATATATATATATATATATATATATATATATGTTAAGTGAGAGCAGACATTTACTGCCAGCTCAGGAATCTGCTCCATCTGCTCGATGTACTAAGTATCTGCATTGTCAAAGACGTTAACCCTTGAACTTCATTTTACATTTGAACATAAAGTATCGAAATGCTGCTCTCCTTTTTATGTTATTGTTATAGAGTAAAAACGGGAATGTGACGGTAGCAGGATACCAGGAAAGAAATAGCCAAGCAACTTGGATAGATGAGCAGACTGACAAAGTGATATATGCTCATACCTAAATCACTCATCTACATAATCAAAGTTGATGAATTTGCAAACATCATTGCCTCTCCTTCCTTTATCCAGTACTTCTTTTTCTATTCTGGGGTTGTAACTCGGATGTGGGCTCCAATCTGGACACGTTGTTTTTGTCGGATTACACTTCTGAGGTGGCAGTACATCCCTATTGCCAACTTGGGTATCTGCTTCTGGAAGTATCCACGATCTGTGGATTAACTACCAATGTCAGAGGTACTGTCGGAATACACCCACATAGGGGGCAGCTGACCTCAAAAGCTAGCATTTGATAGGAGAAAGAAAATCAAATCTTGACCGCAGGACCTTGCTTCTATCCATACCACCTTGCTGGATGCCAACCCTAAGTTTAAAGGGTAAGGGTCAGTCCTGCGCACGTCGCACGCGCACGCGCACACATACACACACACACACACACACACACACACACATATATATATATGCATATGTACATATGTGTGTGTATGTATATATATGTATGTATATATGTATATATATATATATATATATATATATATATATATATATATATATAATATATATGTGTGTGTGTGTGTGTGTGTGAGTGTGTGTGTATGTGTAATCTGGAATTTTCTAATGGGTTATTAATTTTGGTTACCATATCATTCCATCAGGATGAGTGTTAAGGTTGTTAATACTACAAAATCTTGTTTTTGCCATTCGTCATTGCTTATGTCGAGAACAGTTTCCAACTTGACAATATCAATGTCTTCACTAATAATGATTTTCAGATATTCCCGCTAAATTGGAACATATCAAGGTATTGATGAAGAGGAACTTTCTACAATTCATCTTATTTCTAAGTGTAATAGTCTTGTTTATTGTTGGTCTTCTTTTAATCTTATTGTTAAATCAGAATGTCTGTCCACGTAAATATACTTTGCCTTAATTAGAGAGAGAGAGAGAGAGAGAGAGAGAGAGAGAGAGCGGAGAGAACGAGAGAGAGAGAGAAAGAGAAATGGTCTATCAGAAAACACTGAAAAGAGAAAAAAAATGCTATTTTGTTATCTATATAAGGCATTCCTCTTTATATTCAAATTAGGTTTGATAATAATCGAATAGAAATTACTTTCGGATTTAATGTAGCTGGAATTTACCTAGAATACAATGGGATGAAATACATTGAAAGTATTAATACCGTAGAGAATCTTGTTATTTCTACTTTCATAATTTCACTCTGTAGTGGTTGTTTTGTATTCGTCGAAGATCAAAGCGAGGATTCTTTCATTGTCACAAGTTAATGCTGTCAGTTGCATTTTTTTTTCTTTTTTCCTTTATTGAAGATTTATTTCTCTCAAGTCCTAATGGCCAACTGATGCTGTTTAAGGCAACCAATCGATCTTTGATGTCGGTTAACTATCGCAAAAACAAAAAAGCAAAAGTGAAGCCTGGATGCTGAAGGGTCAAACTCCACTTCTACTCCCATTACAAGTAAAGATTATTACTGTTATTATTGTATGTTATATATATTAAGTAACTCGAAAATATCACTTATCATTTTGGCACAGTTGGTAAGAGACATGGCACAGCAATTACTTGGCTACAATTTCAGATCACGGTTGGGAAATGTTAGTATCTGTTTGGTTTAAAGTGATTGAGCAAGCAAAAGAGTCGATAGTTTAACCCCCTAATTTTGGTTAGGACTGTCCCCATTGTTGTTGTCCTAGGAGCAAGGGGCCAAATCAAATCTAACTTGGACTGGAGAAAGACAAATTTTTTGCAAAAATTTGAAAGTAAAGTTGGATTTTAAAAAAACAACTATACAATGAATTATACGCCTGAAAAAGACTGTAGAATGAATTATCTGAAACACGTTGTAACGACATAAACAACTCAAGGAGGAGTTCAATTATACGAACAAAACTTGCGATGCTAATGATTCTTCCCAACGTTGCAAATGATAGATTCATTATCATGTCCACCGCTAGACAAACGGTTTTCTTATCTCCTTCTCTGACGCACGCGATTTACATTTCGTCTCTCCATCTTGAGTCAGTATTTTCCTACTGTGTTTACTGACCAACTGGCACCAATCAGTTAGTCTTTCCCAACATCCGCCTCTTCGTCTGGCTAGGTGCACTGCCCATCTCCGTTTGTGCTTTACTATTCCGATGCCCTTCAACCTGATCCTCTCTAAGATTCATGTGAACTTTTTCTATCGCCAAGAGTTATCCTCAACATTACTGTTTCTATTGCCTTCTGTGCCATTCTGAGTTGATTTTCGGATGGTTTTATTAGTTTCAACGTTTTTCACTCGTATATCATCTGGCATTATACATTAAAATAAAGATAAAAGTTATGTTTAATTATAGTATAAGAAATTCATTAGAATGCATGGTGAAGCCTCAGGAGAAGTTAAGAAATACATTTACCTAATTCATGAGATTATACAACAGAAAAACCATGGAAATTAGATAGGAATTAAATGAATGATAATTGTTTGGAAAGCATTTAGTATAGATAGAGACATACTGAAGAGCAAACTGTCAATATGCTTGAAACGCAAAGAACACAATCAGTGCATAATATGATATTTTACAGGCGTATTTATTGAGAAATATTATGCCGAAGCCCGGCTAATTTGACAAGCCTCGAATATAAAGTATTCATATCACTTCTTCAAAATAAAAAAAAGAATAAATTCTATCCAAAATATTGAATATACAGTTTTCAACAGTATTTGGCAACGTTTGTCAATACTTTTTTACCGAAATGAATATATTAATGATATTAAAGAATATTTGTTTACAATTGACTCTACAAGTTAAACTCCGTTAAAACACTCAAAACAAAAATGAGAAAAATTATGGCCTAAAAATGAAAGGGTAAATATCACCTGAAACGCAATATAGTTCATTAGCTTTCTTCCCTTTTTTCTTTCATCCTTGAATTCTATTTCTTTTCATTTCGAAAATATATTTCTAAGAAAGATAATGTGACCTAGTGTGACGTTAAGAAGAAAAAATGTCTTTCTCTGTCTTATCATCTCCCTTTTTAGGATAACATCTTTCTTTCTTTGTTACGAACGCTGTCTATCTTTCTTTAACCACTTTCGCTTCTGGTGACTTAATTGCTTACAAAAGCCGTTAACCTATTCAAATATGGTCTTAACATGCAATTTTCTCCGTTCTTAGAACTGTCAACTTACATTGCAGATTAAAAAAGGAAACAGTTGGAATCTTAATGCTCACGATTAAACGATAGTCAACATTCAATCTTAGACATTGGGGTCGCTGCTCTAAGCACTGGCTACGATAGGAATTATTTCAAAAATATATGTTACCACCATTTCAGTTAAATAATTAAATATATATAATTAAGTTCAGTGGATTATTTCACTAAATTCATATCATTTGTTGAAGAGAAAATATTCTCTTATAGCATGTAATCACACAAAAGATTCAGACTTAACTCATGTTACTTTACAGCTATCCATTATATCAGGTTATCTAATGGGTAATATCCGAAATCTGATAGCAATAGTGAATGATATTGTACTCTTCTAAAAGGCACTAAACTATGCCAATACATTCTCTCAGGTCATGCCACAAGTAATGTCCAAGATGTGATAGCAATAGACCTGAAGATATTTTAGCTTTTCTAAAAATGCCTGAGTAATAGCAATGTATGCTAATATGTCTTCTTACAATTTTGAATGAGTAAGTTACGTCATCGCATTACGATTAAATTGAGTTGATAACTTGAATTGCCTACAGATGGATTTATCTTCGTATATTACATGTGATGCTTTGTAGGTTTAGAAAAAGAACTAATAATTATGTCGAATCAACCCGAAATATTTGCGGCTTGCTCATACGATAGATTCTTTAAGCGGAAAAAAATTGCCGGAGATGGTCTGAAAGATTTGAAAAAAAATGATTTCCGATGCGCTTTGAACAGGTCATACAGTTCAGTTTAACGATGACCTGCTTTTCTATGAATTCAGTAGAAATAGTGATATTACGGCCGTAATTTTAATTCAAAACCCATTTCAATTCATTCAATGTTTTGTCAAAATTCGCAACAACTTGAAAACGTGCTTGAAAAATGGAAAACCGGTCTCCTATGACTTGACTGAAGTCAGCGGTAAGGCAAGATTGATATCTGCACTCTTGTGAACGCACCTCATTATATTTTGACGTATTACTAGCAGGTGATGAAAAATGTATATTTTACAAGAATATTTAACGACTTATTAAGCGAAATAGACCATACCTTAGTTGAAGTGGAACAGGCAAAAGCACAACCCAAAACGAACCTCAATCCAAGTAAGTTTTTCTTGTTCGCTGGGATTGTATTGGTGTGGTCTGTCTTGAGTTGCTACCAGTCAATATCACATCTTCTGCTAGCGATTAAGAGACACAAAACAAGTTAATATCTGATCTTTTACTAGCGATTAAGAGACACAAAACAGGAAGTGTAAGACGCGAGCAATCAATTCGAGGATATTCCCAGAAGTTACTCTATGGGAAGTGAAACAAGCCATCGAACAAACAAAGAAAGGAATGAGCCCCTGGACCAGACGACATATCAATCGATTTACTGAAAAAAAAAATTTTTAGATAATAATAATAATAATAATAATAATAATAATAATAATAATAATAATAATAATAAGGGTATCACTAGGAAACTAGCCATTCTACCCAACCTAATGTCAGACTACTGCACGGATTTACTGTCACAGTAGCTACTTTAGCAGGCTTCATAAAGACTTGGAGCCCCCTAAGCTCCAAGGGGAAATTAAGACAAGCGGTTATCAGCTCACCCAAACTCTTCACAGTTTGCATCAAGATGATCTTCCGAAACTTAAGCTTGGAAAATTAAGGAATCAGAAGAGACGGTAAATATCTGTTACCTCAGATTTGCAGATGACATCGTCCTTTTTGCTGTCAATCTCCAGGACCTCTAACTAATTCTTAATAAACAGAATGAAGAAATCAAGATGGTTGACCTTCGCATGAACTTCAGTAAGACAAAGGTCATGTACATCAATCACATCAGAAATAAACACACAACGAACAAAATCGGAAACGCAAAGTTGGAAAGAAATAAACCTCTACATCTACCAAGACCAAAAAATCTCAATGAAATCCTTAAAAGAAGAAAAAATCAAGCAAAGAATCACTCTAGGATGACAAGCTTTCTACAGAGCAAGCTCAATCTTCAAAAACAAGAAAATCCTATTAATCTTGAAAAAGAAAGTATACAACCAATGTATCCAACCGATAGTCACCTATGAAGCAGAAGCATGGCACATAACCAAGAGGCTGATCTTCAAACACGAAAGAATTATGCTCAACCTCACATGGGGAGATAATAAGGCTGCATGAAATATTCGAGAAAACTGGAGTCTGAGATATCATAGAATCCATTAAAAAATTCAAAAGGCAATGGGTTGGCCATGTTGCAAGATGGTAGGCAACTGATGCACATCATGACTCATAACATGGATCCCCAGAGAACACATGCGTAACTGGCACCGGCGGAATACAAGATGGGGAGATGAACTAGGCAAGTTCAGAGAGTATTGGCTCCGCGATGCCCTTGATAGAGATGTGTGGAGAATAGTGGGATAAGGCTATATTCAGCGACGGACAATGAAACTGATGATGATAATGAGAGCATTTACACATTGAATTGGAGGAAAAGCGACCCAGTTTGATCGATTGCAAAGGTGGGTTGTTTGATTACGATAATGTAGGTCCCCATACAAGAAAGGTCACATCGGGGGAGATTGAAGACATTAGCTCGGGGAAAAATTCACATACTTCTTATCTTTCAGATCTTGCTCCATCTAATTACGACATTCCGGGGATTACAAATCTATATTCATGGACTATTTCTAAAACAAATGTAGAGATCAAGACTATCCTCTCTGCTATTTTTCCTTCTAATCTAAAAGACCTCTACAAAACTGTATTAACCTAGTGAATCGTTAAGAAGAGATCAGTGATAATGATTGAACTTATGTTTATGAATGAATTCTAATTAAATATGAATCTGTTATATTTCCTTGAACTTTGACGACAGAAATAATTCACAGGATGACCTGATATCATCAGACTAATCAGGTATTTACTTTGTAAATAACGGGTTGGAGAAATATTTTTTCTCATGATTTCAAAATCACAATTTTAACCGTACTTATTTCAATAGTAATGATCTACTCAATAACCCTGCTAACCACTACGCCACGACGAAGCGACAAAGGCAGTTAGTCTCCCTTCAGTTGGAAAATTTGTGCAAATTGATCTTTCTACCTCCTTTGTCCTTGTACAAAACTAAGTTAAACTTTGTAAATATCAATCGATAGCAAAAAATAAACATTTAATTCCTTGCGTAGAGTGATCGTTAGCCAGCCACTTGCGCTGGGTTATTTACTTGTGTAGGCTGCTCGATCGTGAGAAGGTTTTTGTGCTTAAGAACGCATTGCAACGTTAAGTGGACTCCGCTTACTTGTTTAGAATCACAGTTGGCCGATTCCTAGACTGTTTGCCACGCTATTTACCAATTGCAGGAGAGAGGAGATATTGGTTCATGCCTTTCCCAAACGCATTAGTGCAAACTGAGCGCAAACTGTTCCCATTCTCCGAGCTGACAATCGTTAAGCCACGACACCGATCTCTACGTAGGTAGTATCGAGATCTGAACGGCAGTTAATAATACCCAGCAGCTCCAGTCTTGTACCAAGGAATGATACAGGTAATGCTACAAAAGGAGTGTTCTAGTTTTAATTCTTCACGGGAATGATGACTATCACCAGTGATTGTTTGCCAACAAATTTTCTGTTTTGAATTACTAATTCACAGCTGAGTGATAAGTGTTTCTCAGCCTCGAGAATGAGAACCACGCCGGCTTGAGATTAGGATCACCTCTTCATTGAATGCTAATTTTATTTATCGCAATCATGCAACGAATTTTAATCTTGGAGACTGCAAGTGGCATTTTCTTTTTATTTATACGTAACCATTTATCTAATTACAGATTATCATAATGAAAATATCTTCGGTGGTTTTTAGGTAGACAATTTACTTTCCCGGCGCTCTTTCAGCTATTTATTTACAGGAGTCTATTTCAGGTTTCATTTATTCCGATAGTCACTCTAATCTCTTAAATTCTTTTCTACCTGAATTGATGGCTTCTATTTTTCTACCCCACCAAAACTGTGTTACTCGATTCAAGTATGCAATTATTCATTTCTAGATGCGCATATTTTCGTGCTGGTGCAGATGAACTAAAATATAAACTTTGTTATCTCAATTAGACTGTGCCATTCATTACCTTGGTCCTCAGAATATATAACGACTATCATTCTGTATCGTAAGCTGCATAGAAGTGTGAGAAAGATAAATGTGTGAACTCAAGCACGGATACAAATGTTCTCTATCTCCCTCTCTCCCTCCTTCCATCCCTCCATTTTTTCCTCTGTCTGTCAGTCACTTCGTCTTTCTGGCTGTCTGCCCTCTCTATCTCCAGTCCCTCTATCTCTCTCTCTCTCTCTCTCACACACACACACACACATACATTCATATATATATATATATATATATACACACACACGCACACACACACACACACATATATATATATATATATATATATATATATATATATATATATATATATATATATATACGTAGAACAGCAATTTCGCTTAGCAGACGCTGACTTAACCAGGGTTGCAGAATTTACAATCAGAGAAAAAATAGAACACAAAAGTTAATAGAACCACTAGAATCCCAGCAAGCTAGGCGGATCTTGCGACTAGTAACCCTATTCTATCATGGTCTCAATGATAAACTGAACCACTCCATAACAGTTCAACCCTCGAAAACTCCAACAACTAAATACAACGCACCACAATTAGGAAGATCACATTTAAAACATGCATTCATACAACCCTATCGAAATGTTCAATTCAAACAATGGAACCAATTTCAACTACTTTAATATGAATATGAAACATTAATCATCATAAGCAATGCGAATATTTGATTTTAAAATTGAGAATAGTGAATGAATTTTTAACTAAATTAAAGGTGAATTTTAGGTTCGATAATCATGATAGTGCCAAATGTGATTATTTTTGTCGTTTCGGGCATATTATGTAAATAAGTGAATAAATGGGATTGTAGGGAATGGGATAAATCGATTTCAA
>OY735205.1:35513180-35573180 GCA_963457665.1 Thysanoteuthis rhombus
GTTGTCGTCTAAAATCAAGTTGTAAGTTTCTCTTCAGGTGAATGAAACCTCGAATATCATGACTTTTCTTTTGCAGCTTTTACCACTAAGATGAATCCTCAGCAATATATCAGATGCGCACAGAAGGAAAAATCTAATTAAATGTATAATTATAATCTATTATTTTAATAATGCAGTTTACCATTTGTGAAGCAGCTAATTACAACTGCTCAACCTGCATTCAACTGCCATGACATTTCCTGTCTATTATGCTAATTATCTCTCTAATAATGCATAATTATACACTTGCCAAGAATGCAATTAACTACTTATCGTAATTGTTTTTATGATATCTAATTGTAAATGGATTAATTACCCGCGCACGCAACTTATATTTTGCCGTTGTTTCATCATGACAAATCTATTTTCTGCATTGCTTTCTAAAAGCATTCTTTGATTCTTTAACTCAATGCTCTTCTTCTCGAGTTAAAGCAAGAAATGACGTTTATTGTGGATGATTTCATAAGGTGTCTCAATGCATACACATCCAAGAAAATATATACTAAGATTTGATTTATTCTCCCGTCCAATTTCAATCGAATCTTTTAATCCTGAAGCCTACCAAAGGATGATGATGATTATTATTATTATTATTATTATTATTATTATTATTATTATTATTATTATTATTATTATTATTATTATTATAATAATAATAATGATAATAATAATAATAATAATAATAATAATAATAAATCTCCTCTCTTTAGGGGAAATTTCCCTTTATCTAATCTTCAAATCTTGTGGCAAACAGAAGAAAAATTCATCAAATGGCCTCACTCTGCAAACTGAGTAGCAATACGGAAAAGTATCTGTTCATGCATGGGCATTTAGGTCCACCTTGTTTGGTAAACAAGATACATCAATATTTCCCCATTAGCTCTAGACATGTTCACACCGGATGGATATTTTCAAGGTAAACGTAGTACACGGTATACGGAAAAAATGAGTTTCTTTCTAATCTCCGAATGGACCTAAAAATAGATCAGAGTACCACAAGACAATATTTGAGATTATGAGATTAAAAAAATGATGTTGCAGGTTACAAGTGTGATGCTTTTCGATTGTCAGGTATTCACTACCGAGGTGTGTTTTCACAATTGCTCGTCAGGTAATGTTGAATTGAACCGTTATTTTTCAGGGATGGGGGTTGGTCTCTTTTATTGCTTGCCTTTTTTATACGTCTGGTGTTCTTCCCAAGACAGTAACCGTCATTTTTTCTCTCTGCTTTCTCCGCCTTTCTGCTGTCCTGCAACACTGGTTGAGCCAAGGATTCAACTGAAGACTTCCAGGAAACGAGCTCAATGCTATTATCTTTTAAGATGAGGACATCATGTACCCATTCTCCAGACGGAGGTTAGTCTTTAAAAGTTTCAAAATTCGATGAACATTCGGGGAAATCTGACAGTAGTGGCCAAAACTTTGTGATGAACACAACCAAAATAAAGATATTTGTATTTAATTAATAGTTGTATATTGATGCTCGGAAGTGACCGATTAATCTATTAACAAAGACTTGTTTTGATAGCATTTCGGTGTTTCTTCACATCATCATCTGTTGACTGCCTTCAATCAATTACCTGATTTCTATTTTAAGTGGTTATATTCATAACGTTTATATTAAAGTTTTGCCATACACAGGATATCATGGATATGTTCATAGCGTAAATAATTATGTGCGTGCATATATGTGTTTATGTGTTCGTGTGTGTACGCATGAACACCACCAGTAGATATGTATGAGCAATCATACGTCCTGTTGTTCCCACTGTGTATTTCAAAGAGGGTGCTCCATGGAAGTAATGATAAGAGATCGACACAAAGGGCAGGGGGGTGAGAAAGATGCGAAAAAATAATTAAAACTAAGATTTACGAGCACGCGTATGAAATAAAAAGCTGAAATTATTTTCAAGAAATGAATGAAGAGAACGAGGATGTAAGAGAATAACATCTGTAAAAATACGGCTCTATTGAAAAAAGGGAACGGAGCAATATGAATGACGGCAAAAAAAGGAAAGGTGAGAGAGATTGCCTCTTAAAAAATAAAAAATAAAAATGGAGAAATAATTGGCCTGACAAAAAAGAGCGACAGAAAAATTAAAAACGAAAAAAGAAATTTTGAAAAATTAAAATAAGAATAAAAAGATGGACGATAGAAACATTAAAAACGAAAAAAACTGTGGTTAAAAAAGAAAATTGCTTGAATTTGAGTTTCGAAACAGTTTCAATCGGTTCATGTATGACTGCTCGATCCTGAGGGTAATGCACTGGCGCGAATTAAGTGTTCTCAGCAGTCATGAACAGCGCCACCTATCCGTCAACCAGCTAGTCGCTGAGCCAGCACAGCACTATGTCCGACCCGCTGAACAGTAAATGTTTAACGAAATACGTGGCCATCTTCTCACCTCTAATCCTATTACGACACTCCAAGTGTTGATATAAATGACACATAAATTCTTGCTAAAATTTTAATAACTTCAATTTCTAATTTAAATCAAATTATCTTATTGAGTTTAGAGGTCTCAACTTTAAGGAAATTGATTGTTCGTCTGTCCGTCATGCGCGTCCAGTATCACCCATCTGGGTTGGTTGCAATTATCAGCGCTCGCTTGAACGTTGAAGAAGTTGAATAGATGCTGGTTTTCTTTCTTTCTTTCTTTCTTTTTGTCTTTATGACCCAATCTAAATTCTTCAAATTATTTTTTCTCGCATTTGAAAAAAAATGATTCAAGAATATTGAGAGAGATTAATACGTTTCAATCTTTTAATAGATCCCTAAACATTATTAAGTAATTATTCAGTTTTTTAATGATTCAAAAACTCACTTATTTTTTTTTTTAAGTTTTAATGGCTAAGCTGTAAACAGGACGGATTAATTTACTTAAGAATCTGCTAAAAGTACCCCCCATGCAGTATTAGGGGAATCAGTTAACGTAGATTTACCAACGATGAGATTTGTAAAGTTGGCTCCGTGATTAGGATTTAGGGCCAGGGGCTTAGCTGACATAGCATAATTCCACTGATACAAAGGTTTCCACTCTTTTATTCAATAAATTCATAGCACCATTACTGGGTAATCGAAAGCTTGTTTGTTCTTTACTTTCAATTGACCCTACTTCAACTTGTGCCAAATTCCAGTCAAAGTCTGGAGTTGACTTTATTTTTCCACCTTAATCTTCACGTTAAAATCAACTGATATGAAAAATTAACATTTCTTTCCATTGATTTGAAATCATGACTATCTGATTGGTTGGCGACTCTCTTACCGACTGAGATAAATACCTTTCATACCTCTAGACATATATATATATATATGTATATATATATATATATATATATATATATATATATATATATATATATATATTCGAGAATTTCACTAATATACTGTCAGAATAGAAATAGGAGTGATGTTTGATCCTCCAACAGCAAAGTCTGCCATTGATCCTAATCTCGTTGGAAATATTCCATAGACCATAACAAATAGGTATTTTTAGGTAACTAGTCTGGAGGATACACTTCATGTAGAAGAACTTCCCAGAATAGTTCGATAAACGTTCACTGCATCACATTTGCAATAAGAGGACAGGCGTTGATATGCAGTAAATTCTTAGATCTACTTCTTTGTCCAAGAAAGCATATTTTCTCTCTTTCAATTCCAGCGAGTTAACTGATCTACCTCTAATTTTCTTATGCAAGTTCATTATGCTGCTTGTGGTGTTTTTGTTTTGTTTTTTCTAATTCCCTTCAATTAATCCAGAGTGTTCTTTATCCTTTAGTTCAAATTCCTCGCAAACACTTACTTGCAGATACTCCATTATTTCCATTAGCCTCAATGATACATTGCAAAGCTTATCCGAGGCATAAGCGAACCAAGTGGCAGCTTGAGGCCCCGAGACCACCAGAGGACCCCACAAAGCGATAGGGACCTAGATGACCAAAATTTAATTCTGCTCAGGATTCCATGAAGGCTTAGGTCAGCCCTGATCTACTGCCTAGCTTCAGCTACATTTTTTTCTAGTGGTGATGAGACGTAGACTCTCTGGGATTTTATATTCAATCATGATTCTAGGAAAATAAAGTAAAATAATCATTTGTCCATACAAGCACCGAAGAGCTGGGGGAACTTCAGAGACTCTCTAAGATCTTAGTATCATAGCACAAAAGATTGGGCTGAAACTTTTGCATCAAATCAATGATGATTTACTCTCAAGTCTAACTTGTGGAATTGTCTAAGAGCCAATGTGTATAAAAGGATAATTCTTTGTGCATGTATTCATTATTAGTGGTAGATTTCATAAACACAAGAAAGTATTTTCTTGACACAGGTTTCCCCTGTTATCAGAAAGTATTGCGTTCCTATAGAACCTTTCGTAAATTGAAATGACGTAAGACGAAGAAGAGATTGCAATTAAGTTCTACGAGGAGATGTTTGAGCGCTCAGAACGAAAAAAATAACCTTCTATGTCTAAAAGTTTTACACTATGCGTAACATGCTTACAGGCTCTCTCAAACATTGCAAGAAGTGATCTTGCTAAAGGATGCACAAAATGAACTGAGATAAAGTATAGATGCTCACCGACACAGTTCATAAATATCGAGGCTTAAGGTCTTTTGCAAATTGGCGAAAAGCGAATTAAAATGGTGAATACCATTTATTAGTAAGCATAGCCTAGGACTGAACAAATTTCATATTTGAGTTATGATCAATTCAACTAGGGATGTAGACCTTTTACCCTTATTAGCCGAATACCCATCCATAAGACAGGTTGTTTGGCTACGGAAAAATAAGACACGAGTTATCCTTTCATAGTTTTGGTTTCATGTACTTCGTTAGCTCTATTATAGTAAAGGAGACACGAGTCATCTTCCCGCAGTTTTGGTTACATATACTCACGTTAGCTTCATTATGATGGAGAATACATGAGTTATAAGCCTATAGTTTTGATTACATACACATACGTTGGCACCATTATAATAAAGAAGACGCACGTTAACCTCTCGTATTTCTGATCCCATATACCCGCATTAGCTCCATTATGATAAGCATGGAAGGCTTTGCTGTTAATTTCCCTGTTATCAACGTAGTATCACCAGGTTATGAAATCGTTCCGATAGCAGTTAAGTGGAAAGAGCCATATCAAGTAACAGTCACCGATTTCCCCAACCTTCACCTGCTTGCACATTCATATTTCACCAATGAAGATTGGTTAAAATTCTGAAAATAAATTACTCAATATCATTACGTGTCGGCACGTAAATATTTTTGCCGCTGAAAACTAAATGAATGCATTTCAAATATTAATACAGCCTTTCCAAAGACTATTCCTTTTTTCAAAACCTGGCAATTAACCTACATTCTTCCAATTTCTTTTCAATTCTGACAATGGATCCTGCACTTTCTCTGCTATTCATCGCTTACATCATAATTCCAGATATATGCCTTACTGGTCTTTTTTTAATTTTAAAGGGGAAAATAATGACTTTAATTAACATTTAAATAAACATTTCAGCAACAATATCACTTGGCAATGCGTCTTATATTGATTTTTCTTTAGAAAAAAAATGCTGCAAATAGAAAGACCCCAGTAGCATTAAGAGTCTGAAGCCTTTTTGATATGCGCCTCAAACTTTTGCATAACAAGTAACGTTCGATATTATTTAAAATTTCTATTTGATATTGAGCTTTATTAGTTTAAGTGAATACCATCAGCGTAATCGTTGATGGTGGCAAGCGGAGCTGATGACGTAAGAGGCATGAACAATGAAATGATTATTGGCGCCTTTTATGTTGCAGTAAAGAAATCTGAAGTGCCTCTCTTTAAAAGCGAATCGTTAAAAACCAGAAGAATCAATAGTAAGATTATTTTCGTAGCATTTCTTTAATGTAGTTAATATCTTAAATACCTTTTTTGCTAGTTTAGAGAAGCGAGCCTGAATGATAAAATACTTATTTATTTGCGTTTACTGGATAACTCATGGAACGAATTCATCTTTTTTTTTTCCAAAAAGAATATCTGAATAAGTATTTTTGTATCTACAACATGAAGGCATCTCCTGCGTTTTGAAAGTTCGTTTTACGCGACTTTTTCGATTCTATAAAAAAAGGGGATAATAACAAAACAGAAGAGCTTCATGAGTTTGGTTTGCAATAAGTTTTTTTCCTCTCTTTCACTCTCTTTTGTACCTAGTCATCTGTACCTCTTACAACCTAAACCTACTACAATTCAGTCCAATATATCAGCACTGAAAAGGTTTCAGTTCTAAGAACGTTCAAAATATCTCCAAATATAGATTAACGTTAATCGCTTCTTCACTTTAAACAATTTTGGTTTACAATTTTTTTCAGAACAGATAAGGGGATACCCAGTACCTATGTATAATGAGGTATATATCCCAAGTGTATGATAATGTGAAAAGTTGAATGGGAGATTTGAGATTTCGCTAGTCACTAATAATGTGAAAAAAGCAATTTGTAGGAAAATACCTCTCTTTCTAATCGGAGCCTAGTGTTCATTTGCAAAAAAGTATATTCTTCGTTTATAATCCATCCAGTATTTAGTGTTTTCAAATTCTTTTCCACATTAACAAAGCAAATCTTTAGGAATCGGTTTTGCGTCTTTAACCTTTAGCGAGAAATGTCAGAGTTGCATTATTTAGCAGACTGTAAAATGATCTGTTATGGAGGCTTATGATCTCGCAGCCATTATTATTTCCAAGCCTCATCATCGAATTGTTTTATTATATTTCTGTATTTTAACCGAAAAGTCGCCTCTGAAAGGATGCCCCGGCAAGTAACTTCCATTGCATCAAGATATCTCTTTGAGGATCCACTGCTGTTTTCCAACATCCGGTTAGGTCTTGAGATGATTCCATTTTATATTTTCTCTAAATCTTGACCAAGCAATGTACTTCTGGTCTAACTCTTCCTGCTTGGAGTGTATAAGGATTGGTGCATATCATGCGACCTGTTTATAGTAGATTCAACTTTCATTCGGTTTTCTAGAAATATGGTCTCACGTCTACCTTGTCTCGGTTCTTATAAAGCAGACACTGGAATTATCCGAACATTGTAAAATGCAAGAGGTAACGGGAAGCAACAAGAAGTAACGAGAAGCCGAGCAAAGGTATCATTCATCACCTGTGGCAAACGCCTCAATTGAAAATAACGAGAAGATGACACTATTCTTCCTGCAATCTTTTTTAATTAACTCTATTAATTTTGTCATTAGTATGTGCATGATTTTACTTGCATTAATGAATAAATAAGTCCGACCCTTTCATTCTTTATATAATGGAACTTCTTTTTTTTTTTTAATGAACATTATCTTTGCTTCTCGTTACGGAAAGTGATGTGAGGCAAATATATCAGTTATACCTTGTAATTGGAATTTGAAATTCTTTAAACAATCACTACTAACCGCTTAATAAGTAATTGTCTAGTAGACTTTCTCGGTAACCATTTCCCTACAGCGAACCCCCTAAATTCTTAAATGCCTTTCCCGATGGCGTCCCATTCCAAGTGGGATAATCGAATTACAGAAGAGGAGTATCTTTGGAAGGGAGAAAATGTTGGTCCAAGTGGGGAAACTTCTCCCACGTGGTGGTAGAGAAAGATTACAATGTCCAGTCGTTTTCCAGCAGTTTTTAATTTCTGTTGAAAAACATCAATGCAGAACAGGTTTGTTGATCAATCGGGCTATTGCATTTTGTTTTGTCGAATTCTCTAGGAGTTGTTTTAAACTCTATTTCAAGTTACTTTAAAAGACTGATGATGATGATAATGATTAGCCGACCATCCCCTTCCCCGTATTCCTCTTCAATTCTCTACCTGCACCCTTTGGCTATACTGCGAGTGACACCTGTTGGCTATTACTACGCAGACCTCGTCGCTGCTAAACCCAAACTGGCTGTAACAATCCAAATTTCCTTCCCCTCCGACAAAAACTCCTGAAGTTCTTATTTTGAAGGATGAACCAATGAGGATAGAGACTTACTTCAAAGTTATATGATGATTGGCCAGGCGAACCAAACTGCTCTGTAAGATTGTTTGTGAGTGATTGATTGACCCCCAAAACTAATTCACGAAAACACCGTTCTACCTTTGTGTGTACATGTATTTTACAGAAGAATTACATCATTATCATTATTCTAGTATATATATCAGAGCATGCCCCACGTATTCAGGGGCCTTTTAACCTTTCTGCTACACCTAGTCACGAAGTGCACCCTTTGCAACGACCATCTTTGTCGATTCTGTGACGTTTTGCCAATCGCTGATTGCGACGAAACCAGTCCATGTCACCGAAGTACCATTTGAAATGAAGGACAAGAACAAAAACAAGATAAGAAATACGAGAAAGTATCATCGTTTATCATGTACAAGATTGAGTAGTTTTATTTCCAGTTGCATCAGAGAGATAATAGACGAACTCAGACCGAAATTGTTCTTTCTCCACTACCAATCCTCTCTGTCCGTCATCTGTCCAAGGCAGAACTACTCGCCCCCAAAAGGGAACTGTAACCTCGCCTTAAGTGCCCACCAACACTAACGATGCATCTTTGTCAAAAAACATTTTTTGCACCAAAAAGTAAAAATCCTTTGTTAGCTTATTGATCAAAAAGCTTGGGAGCGCACAAAGCTTTTTGTTCATCTGTGTCTTCCTGTATAAATCATAACAGTTGAACCAATGACTTAGAGGACAATAACTTCTCGATTTTACTATAAAATAGTTTGCATAAGAAAATCATATCAAATTCAACTGATACTAAAACTACTCGAATCTTCCAAATCATATTTCTTTCATATTGCATTTCCAAGTGTGACGTATTGACACATGATAATAGATATGTTAGATACAATCGATGACATCGTTGTACACTGTGCGATGCAATTTACGTTTTTAGGTTATAAAATGCCAAAAGAAACCAGCAAATTAGGAATAACAGCAGTTTCACACATGCCGTTTCCATTTTGCATAAATTTGATATTGATGATATCATACTAAGAGAAATTATGTTTTTGGTTTTTTTTTATAGTTTCCGTAATCATTATAAGGTCTCGAGAAACAACTGCAGACATGTTCTAGGTATCCTGTTTTTTGACAGAACGGTCAAGTTGCTACGTTAGGTAGACCACAGCTGAATTGGTTGGAAGGACAGGGAAGGACAAATACCGACTGTACTAAAAAAAATTGAATTGGTGAGGTTCTATCGTCTACATATCTTTCCAAGTAATTGTTCGATCCGCTGCTGATTCCAACCTCGACCATGCCCCACCGGTTGCCTATTCAAACCATTTTGATGTTGCAAACCTCCTCTCCCTCTGCACGTATTAACTCCAAGATCATTTTTCTCTTGTTTTTCCCTCGAGCCTTACTATAATACCAAAGTTTTCTACTGCTGCCAAACCATGCCCGACCCATATATGTATATACATACACACACATATATATATATGCACATATACATGCACATATACATACATATGCATATACATATATATATATATATGTATATATATATACGTATATACTAATGTGTATATTTATATGTATATATACATGTATTTATATATGATATATGTATATACATATATACATGGACTTATATGTAGATATTTAAATACGTACATATACATATACATGTACGTATATATACGCACACACATATACATATAGATTCAAATACACACACACACACACATATATATATATACACGCACATACATATACATATAGATTCAAATATATATATATATATATATATATATATATATATATATATATATACATATATATATATATACGTGTGTGGGTGTAAAAGACATAATCAATTTATACAAGTTTATGTATTGACAAGAGTCAATATCTTCGCCATGTTGTTTTCGCTGACTGATATGCCTTTCATCATCATCTAAGATTGTCTGATTGTATGCTTTGTACTCCTATCTCATTTCCTCCCTGGACCAGAACGGACTGTCTCAAGATAAAGAAAAAATACGAAACGCTAATACAAACTGGGAACATGATGAGAAAAGAATCAATTTCTTTATCTGTGTCTGGCATTAGGGTACTTGTAATGACTTATCGACTTAGCTGAGTGTACCCAAAAGATCGGAGAATTCGAGCAAATACATCTGTTAATATGTCTTGATATACATGCAGTGTATTTTTCGCTCTTTTCACCAGATTATCATTTTTTTTCCGCTCCAAGCATCAGTCCTTGTCTGGTCAGAGCTCCAATAAACTGAAGATGTCGACAATTCCTCAAGATATTCATCAAATCAAAACCAGATTATTTTTTCAACTGTTTGAATGCACAATTCACGTTAAAGGTGACGTAAAAGAATAGAAAAGTCAGCAAAAATATTTTGACAACTGAATAAAGATGCTACAAATTCATATGAATAAGGTACTTTACAAAAGATACTGGAAACTTTTGATTCAACCTGATATTACAGAATATACAATTTAGCCTTAAGGTTGTATAAGGTAACTTGGAGTCAGGAAAATACCTTGGTTATTTAATATCGATAGTATGAATTTATACTTATAAAATATTTTGTAAACGAGCTATCATCATCATCATCCTCATCAGTCTTTTAGCGTCCGTCGTTGGACATAGACCCTCCCCAGGATTTGCCACACTTCTCTATCATGGGTGTCACGGAGCCAGTACTTCCAGAACTTGTCTAGCTCGTCTCTCCATCTAACATTTTGCCGGCCTCGGTTGCGCATGTGATCTCGGGGAATCCATGTGGTGAGTCGTGATGTCCATCGATTGTCAGCCATTCTTGCAACATGGCCAGCCCACCGCCATTTGAGATTTTTATGGATTCTATGATGTCTCTAACTCTTGTCTTTTCTCGGATGTACTGTGCTGTTTTGTGGTCTCTCCATGTGAGGCCCAGCATTATTTGTTCAGTGCTTCTTAATCGAACTCCACTCCAAACTATTCTTAAGATGAATGCATAAGTTTGTATTGTATAAATATGATAATTAAATCATACACACAAATTCATTACATAAGTATATGAGTTAGTCTGGTTCAGTTGGTAAGAGAGTCACCTTCCAATCAAATAATCATAATTTCAAATCACGGTTGGGAATTATTGATTTCATATATATGTTCAGTTTAATGTGACGGGACAGACGAGACAGTGAAGAGTTTACACATCTACATCTCGTAAGAATTGAACTTGCTCTCGTTACGTTTGGTGGGAAATTATGTTAACACTCATTTGGAATACAGTTTGAAACAAATACTGATGAGACATTTTGGAAAAACCTAAAAAGTTATTAACAGCAAATTTATCTTGTCTTAAATTGTGACAACTGAACCAACCTTACAAATACTGATGTTACCAGGGTAGAGAGTTTTTTCACGTGCCATTTATTCTCCAGACTTGTCTCTTTCTGAATCTCAATTGTTTCACTCAATGCTGAATTCTTGGTCTGTCAGTGATTCCAACAATTGAAAATATCGAAAGATTCTTCGAAGAATTCATCGAATCAATACTGGAATCTTTCTTCAATGTTGGGATAAGCGATTAAACTGAAGCGTTGCATGAGGTCATAGAAAGCCAGGTGGGGGGAATTGGTGTTTGAAATATGATGTCAAGAATTCATACAACACGATTAGACGAAATTTCTTTTTCTATTATCCCTGATTGCAAGTTCAGGTCAATCGGAGCATCACCGGTTTTATATGTAAAAAAAAAACTACCTTCTCGATTGGTCACAACATTGAATAACACCATTTTGAACTTCATCATTACAGACGATTTTATGATTTGAACTCCAGTATAAACGACCAACACCAAAGCAAAGCACTTGGGTGCAGTGTTCTGTGAACGGACTCAATTGAGTGATTTTTCTGAGAGGAACAAAAAATAGTACAGTCATTTAATATGTAGCCATTTTCAACGCTTATTATGACTGATGCAAAACCATATGTGGTTCCTAGTCAGTGAATATTGAAGTCACTACAACAATGATAGTATGGGGGTCTAGCTTACCAACCACAACTCTATTGCAAGTATATGTGCAAGTCTATGTCTAGGTATATAAACACTTGTGCGTGTTGGTATGCGTGTTTATTATTAGCTGAGTGAATGCAGCTTCAAGTTCAGGCAATTTATAGTGGAATCCCCAAGACGAGATCAAAAGGGAAACTTATTTATTATTCGAAAACAGGTGCAAGCAATTAAGCTTAATGGCAACACTCTCGTTTATTACGGGAGATTTATTCGTGGAAATCTGACACATCTCAAGGCAACAGAAAGCAGTAAACTCGGCTCAGAACATTTCCTTCAACATAAATGCAAATTAGTTTTAAATATTAAAAAATTGACAGGTCTTGAACTCGGCTTAATACTCAAAGAAAGATTATAATTTTAAAAAGCGATGACATTAATACTACAGCTGATAACATCATTAATAATAATAATAATAATAATAATAATGATAATAATAATTATAATAATAATGATAATAATAGTAATAATAATGATAATAATAATATAACGGATCAGGTTAGTTACGCATTAGAAACTGTCATGTGGCTGTCTTTTCATAGCATGCCGTATTAGGGATGATCAATGAAAAAAATTACGAAAAGGGTGCAATCAAAGAATGAATTACTTCATCTGGCTTTTTGTCGAACAGTAATTACTAAAAATTCTGAATTTTCAGGAGAAACAAGCGTGAATGACACCCGGCATAAACTGAGTGTCCAATTGAGCATAAATTGGAAAAACCTACCCTGGGGAAGTATTAAAACAGTTTTTCTTCCAGACGTGAAGCCAGTTCGCGTGATAAGTATAGTCTTGTCAGCCAGACCAACTTGAAAACTGGAAAAATGCTAACAGTTTTGATGAGAGTTTTTGCTTGACAATTTCTTATATAATAAACCACCGTACAAACCAAAGACAAATACACAAACCAGAATATATCTGAGGGTGGAAACACAAAATCCTTGCAGTTCCAGTAGACTAAAAAGTAAGATTAAAAGAGTAAGTATTAGAACCCCGGAAGAAAACTGGAACGAAGTGGAATATATTATATAATATATCGTTGATTTCTGTGTTTTCATTTCTTTCCATTCCGCTTCAGTGGACTACAACAAGACCATGGATTTTAGCCCCTATTAAAAGTCGTTCCTTCTAAACAGATTTGCATAAAAACGACAATACAATATACAAGCTTGATTCTATGCTTGCACATCTGTCTCTACAACATGGTTCTCCCTTGAAATCCACATTCCTCTCAACGGGATCCACTGTGATACGATGAATCCTTTTCAATAAGTTAAGACTTTTGTTGATTCCTGAAATTTTGCCATTGATATATGTAATATTCGGACCAGTATTCACATTCTTTTTGATAACAAAAATACATGAATATGTAAAACTATACATCAATATTTATACATTAGTTTGGAAATGTTTAAAGCACTGATGTAGAAATGAAAAATTACGACTAATATGAAATATACGTAGTACCTTATACAGCCATAGATACACTTCCACGTTTATATTACTTATTCCTTTCAAAAGTTATCGTATAATTGATTGTGTTTGATCAAAAGAAATGTTGCCAACTTTCTGCTTCTCTGATTTTCACTTGTATGGGTTGGTTTAATATAATATTTAGTTATAGATGAATAAAACAGAATCACAGCGATCAGTCTTCATGATGCTGGTCAAGAATCTCCTGCATTTTTAGACCCTCTCAGGATCACTAGGATGTTTGTGTATCATACCATAAAGAGATTCATTGAAGATCAAACTATCGAAACGTGCAACGACCGGGCCGTCTTCGGAAAGTAAGGATCTTCAGTGCCACTAAAGTTATTGCAAACGGAATCCAGAAAAATCCTTTGAAGGAAGTAGGGAATTCCGGCTAGAGGGATAAAATTTTCCCCCAGATCCAGGTGCCGGTTAATCAAAAGCGATCTCTGACAATCTTTGAACGTAGATACATGTTTATTTCAACAGTTGAAAATCAGATCAGACATCAAGGTTTTTGTTCCACCGGTATGCTGGCAATTGAAGACACTTCTTCACTGATGTAAAGATTTTTCAAGTGGGAAAGTGTTTCAATCGTCTATGCTTATAGTTCTGAGGAAGCTTCCAATATAACTGGAGGGGGGGGGGAGAGACCACCATCAATCTTCAAGCATGACGTAGTGGGGAGTGGCTTAGGAAGGTGTTACTTTTCTGAGAAAAGAGTCAAAACAACTGCTCGTATACCTCAATGATATTTTCAAGGGTCAAGTTGAATATTTTAATAGGTATTAGACGTTCAAACAGAAGTTTGCTCCAGCTCACCGGGAAGGAGTGTCTCAACATCGGCTCTGGGACGACGTTCCAGATTTCATCGTCTGAGGATTTGCCCTCTGGAAGTCCAGATATCAATCCGTTAGAGATCGTGTAAGTACTAGAAAGGATTGCTTGTAGCAAAAGACATCTCAATTTGAGATTCTCAACTATTCTCCGATGGAAGCAGCCATCTACATTCCAATGGCAATGGTGAGTACTGCAATCGATTAATGGATGATCGTATGAATCTAAGTGAAGCACAAAAGAAAGTAGTTTGAATAAGTTGTTGATTTTTGTTATGCTTGAAACAATGCTATGAAATGCACCAAATCTCACGTTGCTTCTTAATTCGTTTTTTCTTTCATCAACGATTACATTTGTAACAGTATTTATGGCAGTACTGGATATATTAGGGCACAAATCTGCATGACACAAAAAAAAAAGCCGGAAAAAATATATAGGGAGACAAATTGTTGCAACGCATGCGACTGGGATACAATCGTCCAGGACATAAATGTTTTACTCGCTGTTTTATTGTATACCCGACTGGAAAAACAATGATCTAGGTTGATATTAAGAACTATCACTATAGAAATACTTTTATTCTATTGAGAATTGCTTTCTAGTTCATTATCACACCGAGATATCAAACGTTAAAACACTGATGATGATGATGATGATGATGATGATGATGATGATGATGATGATGATCCAACGATTTTTTTTTCCAAATATTCATTATCAGCAGCATCCTTTTAGCATCTGTCGTTGGACATGAACCTTCCCAAGGATACACTAGATCTCTCTATCATAGATGTTGCGAAACCAATACTTTTTGAACTTCGTTCGTCACATCATCTCATATTTTACCGGCTGCCCTTTTGCATATCATCCCTGGGGAACATATTGTGAGTCGTGATGTCCATCGGTTGTCTAACATTCTTGAAAAATGACCACTCCATTACTGTTTAATGTTTCTTATGGATTCTATGATATCTCTGGTTCCTATTTTTTTCTCTCCAACGTACAGTGCTGTTTTGTGATCCCTCCATGTGATATTCAGCGTGATTCTCTCCCGCGCACGTCACATGGTTCTCAGTTTGAGGGTCAATCTTTTACGTAAGGTTTCAGTTCCAAAGGTGACTATTGAGAGGATGCATTGGCTGTGGATCATTATTTCCACGACTAATGGAACGTTTTTGTTCTTAAAAGTTGGGATCGCTCTACAGAAAGTTTGACATCCTAATGATTCTTTGCTTGATTTCTTTTTTTGAGTGTTAAAATTTTGAATGGTAGATATAGAATCAGTTATGTAATAGGCTTTTATTTATTTGGGGTAAATTTTGTCTAAAATTCTTAAACAAAACATTGTCATTATTCAAGGGTCCATAGTAGTATTCAAGCCTTTCTGCTTCGATTACTATATTTTTGGCTGGTGAACTTTATATATATATTGCATCTCTCATTTAGCTCATATTCCTTCTATTTCATATTGATTAATTTTGTTTGTTTAAGACAAAACTTTCTTTATTTCTATTGATATTCGGACCATCCTCACCTTGGTTGTTTTTCATACAACGTTTCGGCCGTTGCACTCTACGGCCTTCGTCAGGTATCATCTGGTAGATTTTGGGGAAGTATCCGACGGGGGTATATTGACCGTACTCCCCTCTTAGCATTAGTAGTATTTGCTTGTATTAATGATGTATCCTTTGAGGGCTGGCGAGAGCTGTCAAAAATGTGGGTTGAGATATAGTGTTCTTCTGAAAAAATTTGCTGCCAGATACAAACACCTTAGGAAGACCGGAGACCATATTGGATGAAAACGTAGGGGGTCAATGAGATCGAAATATGCGTAATGGTATGAACCGTTTTTGTAGCCTTTGCCACCGAAAAGAACAATATTTGTGCGTTTCGTGGCCATGTTTAATTGTCACTAAGTTATTTGCTGGCCCTTTTTCTAAAGCTCAACATTTGATCAGCCCAGGCAAAAAAACAGGTGCCTGTTAAAAATATCTCTGTAAAAATAAAATGGCACACAAAAAATGACTAATAAAAATGGTACAAGTTGAAACCTAGTACATTGTTTTAATAGAAATGAGAACCAGTAGATTAAATGATAGGGCTTAAGTTTAGGGGTTAGAAGATATTGGTTTTTCAATCAAATGTGCCATTTCCCCTATTTTTCTACTCGTGCCATTTTTTCTGGTGCTATTTTACTATGTCAATTTTACCGATGTCATTTTACCTAGAAACACTTAGAATTACCTGAATTCTATAGTTGGAAGCATTGATGAGCTATTGTGTAGTTCTACATTAAAATGATAAAAGCAACGAAAATACGGATAAATAAGATGAAAACACAAATCAATGCCTAGTGGTGCAATAGATAATGAAAGTCGGCATTCAACAATAGAGATAACAATATGAAACCAAGAACCAATCGCTTGGTGAGTTTGATCAAATAAAAGCCAAACACAGATACACACACAGTGCAACAACAAAACAAGAAAGACTAAAGCAAAAATCAAACGAACAAGAATTACTGTAATCACTCGACTCAAAAGCTCCATTAGTCGCCCGACGAATGTTTAATTATCCGGGCTGAATGCTCACTTTGTATCAGGAGAGATTAAGACAATAAAATCAAATTGCTACGTTTCGCATCGATTGTGTGAAATAGAGAATGTTCTAAGAGGGAGATTTTTTTTGTTGAAATAATTTGTTGGGTTTTGTGTTTGTTGCAAGTCGAGCCTTTAGGATATTGTGCAATTAGAAAGTCTATAGCAAGCAATTAGCAAGTGCTCATGATTCACTTGCCGGTACGAGGAAGGGGAGGAGAAAAAGGAGGAGAGAGTAAAGCAGGAAGTGCTCACAAGAGAGGAGGAACGTCACAGATTTCAACACTGTATTGACAAAAATTAATACACGCTTTTTTTTTCTTCATTGTTAAACAAATCAAAACTCAAAAACAGGTCTGATTTGTAACTCAATAGAAAGCTTCACGTAACCGACATCTTTTGACATGCCATATTTTGGGTGATCCATTGAAAAAGGATTATCAATGAAAATGTTATTTCTCTCATACTTTGTTGACAATCATTACTAAAATGTATGAATTTGGGAAATAACAAGCGTGAATATAAAAAAAAGCGATCAATATATTTTAAATCACATTGTAAAATGATCCTTTTCATTAAAAAAAAAACTGTTAGAGGGGCTAAAGGAAGTTTCTTGTGGACAAAGAAGTAAATTTTCAAGTCCTGTATCTCCATTCGAGTGGACTGCGTGCTTGATGCATAGCTAGCCATTCAGCCAGCGAGCAAGCCAGCCAGGTAGCCAGGCAGTCCACCTGCCATCCAGCCAGTCAGCCAGCCAACCAACCAACCATCCATCCATGCATCCAGTCAGCCAGCTAGCCTGCCAGTCAGCCAGCCAGTCAGCCAGCCAGCCAGTCAGCCGGCCAAACTTGAAAACTCAAATAACCCCTTGTTGACAGTTTTTGTATCAATTCTAGTGGACAATTTCTAAAAAGTCTTTAATGTTCAACCCCTTCCCAGATCAATTTTGTGAAACTAGTTATCTTCGTAACACTTGATTTTAGATGAAATTTTTTGTTTTATAAATTAATAGTTTTCCTTAGGCAGTTACCATTATTTTGGCATAAATGTTAACTTTATTTTTTGTGGCTTCTTTTGTTTTCAGATGAAGTCCTGGTACTTTCATTGTTTTTGTATTGATGCTTTTTTCATCTTCACTTAGTGGCCTCCTATAAACACTGGAGAAGGTCCATATTAAAAACTGTCAATCCAAACTGTTCAAATAGGCTTCTTCGTTTTTTTAAGCGAATCCAACTGGCATGCTGTCCATATATACAGCGTGTGTACAATAGGAGTTAAAATGGATCCCTCCTCATAGTTTTTTTCATGGTGTTATTTCATGGTAGATTGGTCCCTTAGTCTCTGTTTGGCAGTATTCACGTTTGTTTTTTGTTGTTCTTTAATATTTGGACTGAGCGGAAAACAAGAGACAGAATGTTTTCATTGGTCGGCCCTTTCTCCGATTTCTCAATAGATTACCCGTATCACAAGATGCTGCCAAAACACGTTGGTCCTGAGTTTCTTGTGAGTGAATAACAAGACCAGTTTTCATAAAATCTGTGAACAAATATATGGACAAATATACGGACACTCTCAAAAATGCATATGGATACATATACATATGCATCAAGGCACATTCATATACGTACTCACACAGTCTTGCTATGGAACATGGAAACGTGAAAACGTTCAGTATTTTCTACCTGTGTTTGAAGTCAAAACCAAGATTCAGAATATATAGTTTTAAGGCAAATAAGCCTGCAACACTTGATTGGCAAAACACATCTGTCCTACCACATTTGGCTTTGTGCCCCTCTAAACTTAGCTTAATAAATATCTATAAAAGATCTTTTAAAAATGGCTAGTGATGACTCGATTACTGGTATCCTACAAGCCATTGGTTGGCGTTTGAGCTTATCTAAAAGCCAAGATTTGAATACTGATTTTTTTAAATAGGCTCTTCCCACTTTGAAAACTGTCACTCAATCTTTTTACTCTCATTTTCCTCTATTTGGTCCTCTGCTCGTGGTAATGTTTCAAAATAATTGAGTGCTTGAATTCATTCTGAAATAATTCAGTTTGTCAGAGCTTCCAATGAATAAGAAAATGATACCAAAATTGTGAAAATTGGACAACAAACAAAGCAGATGGATCAACGTTAGTGTCTATAGAAATAAGGAGTCTCGTACTACAGTTTTATCAACAAAACACAAAATCTGTGATCTCAACCGACTGGAAAATATAGATAAATGACCAAAACTTCCTTATTTCTCATCCTAATCAAATGGGTTTTAGAATATTATGGGACTATGGTACGACCGAGACAATGTATTGTCCACAACAAAAATCTGATCAACCACTGGTTAATTAATTACTTGATTAATCGATTAACTGCACCATCAGAAGAAAAAAAAACAAATAAATGGCAATAAATGCCTTTTTCTTATCTTTTCAACCGGAATTAGGAATACAATTATATTATGGCATCCTCAGGGCGGTGCGTAGACCATGACACGAATCAAATTAACCATTAACTGATTGATTACTCAGTTAGTTGATTAAACGCACTGGGAAAAACAAATAATGGCTATCCTTCTTCATTCCTCATCCTGCTTAAATGAAATTCAGAATAAAAAGAGAATATAGCATTTGTAAGACGATGCATCGTAAATGACATAAATTTTAATCAATCAATTGATAAAAAAATTCTTTGATTAAACGCACTTCAGAAAATACAATACGGAAATTTTGTTGATGTAAAAATGTATCTGCTAGATGATCTATTATCATTGAATTTCACTGCTTTCCAGATAAATGACTTAAACCTCTGTAGAGGTTCTGTTAATCTCTATAGTCTAGAACTAGTTGTAAAACAAGTTGAATTTGATCAAAATTTTCGGATATTTTAAAAACGGATATCCGTGGAATCAAAAACTGCGACAACTAGGCGATGAAAGGGTTCTTATAATTCGTTGTACGAAAATTTCCTGATGAAATTGATTTAAAAAAAAGAAACGTATTTGCTGTTAATTTGAGGGTGATCTGTGGAAGACAGTTCAACCACTCTGCAGAAGATAGCGGAGATTACATTCCTACGACTGGAGTAATCTGAATTTGACGAACACCTATGAATGATAAGTTACGCTGCGTTTTAAAATTGTTAAAATTCAAAACAAACAAAATTACTTACAATATGTTATATTGGAAAATCATTTCAAAAGATCAACTTCCTTTATAATTGCTGGGCTATAGTATTTCATCTGTCCGTTGAAAATCAAATACATGATTCAAAAGAGTGTTTTACTGGTACCTAGACATCATGACATAAGAACCTTAATATAAAATATAAATAATTTCTACTATACATGAATATCAAAAATGAAAAAGTGTGACAACTTTTTGGCTTCCTGCAGTTAAGACATCTTTAAGTTCACTACAAGAATATTTCTATAAAAGACCCTAATAATGCCGAAAACTAAATTAAAGTAAATAATTCAAAGTAAAACAAAAAGTCCTCTAAATTAATAAAGCTAGTCGTGAATTATCTGTTGACAAACTGTACAGATTCTTAATAGCAGGCGAATTTAGAATTTATAAATAATTACGTGATCACCACGTGCGTTGCAACCGTTTCGCCTCGATGGAATATTATTGCCTTTAGTTATACGGACTAATTACGGGCCAATTTCCCTTAGTGGTATCACAGTCGAATGAAATATGTTATTCAGCGGTGATGTTGTGTATTGAAACTGAGAAAATGAAAATATGTCTCTCCTAACTGAATGGGATTAAGATGGGATCCGTAAACCATATTTTACCATCTCAGGCATAATGAATTTTATCGATGTTAAAATAAAGTGCGTTGCATTTTTTTCCATTGCTTCTAATCTTCTAAATCAACCGTCTTTTTTTTTTTCGGAACTATTTGAGGATAGTGAATCACAATTCTTTTTGTCTGCAAAAAAAGGGATCTCTTTGCTAAGGCAATGGTAGGCAATATCCACTTGCAGGCCAATTAGCCAGTGTAATAAGTACGATACTCCCAGAGTGTAGGACTATAATGCGCTACAAACCAAGTGAATAACTAGAAAACAATTGTCACGCAATTATGGACATATGTCTGGATATTTTCACTCGAGATCAATCAGTTCAAAGATGTTTTGGCTATTTTATGAGAAGGGAGGCTTGTTTACAACAGAATATGCTACTGATAATTCTAACTAATACCTATTTAATCTTACTTTTTATAACAGCTCTCAATGTTTATGTTGTGTAAGTTGGTTGCAAGCAAAAATCATAATCATAGGAAAGTGAACAAGTGTATTTCCCAAGTCTAGGTCCGTAAGGCACAAGGCATTGTAATGGTCTATAAGGCTAGCTTGCTATCCACTGAACCATGGCGAAGCATCCATATATTCACTCAACATAGCTCTGAATGGCACTGGACCACGACTGGTGCTCAACTCATCACAATAACTAATGATTCAGCAAGGTTAGCTTGCTAACCATATCAACGTTAGGCCCGTTGGGACGATGTCATCAAAGTTATTGTTATCAATAAGGGCAATCTTTATTATGAAAATTTGGGGCCAGAATCGTCGAAGGTCAAATATACAAGAAATGATCCCTAAACAGCACTAATTTATATAGAGAAATAGAGGGTGTATAGTGAGTTTATTTTCATTAGCGTGAAATATCAGTAACTTTATTCTTTTTAGATGGAACATTTTCAAACATCATTGGTTTTTGAGTGCTCTTCTCTTCATCTTGATTTTAATTTCTTTTCATTTAATCTATCTGTCAATCTACGGCGATGAGTCAACAGTTCAGATCGAGAAAAAGGGTAAAATCTCATCAAAACTCGAACTTAAGGAGACTCGTTTATCCAGCTACTCTTACCGATTGAGTTACAGGAAACGGACAGTTGGTAGAAGATCAAATCTAACCTTTAAACGTACAACTACAAAGATTACTCCAAACTTCTATTACTCTCCTTTGACACCGTCTTTCTCTGTGAACTTCATTAGCATGAGCAGTCCAAAAGTCTATCAGGGAAAAATAATTTCAGTCCGTTCAGCACAATCATCTTGATTGCTGCGTGAATATTATGTAACGGTGAAAGGTTCCCCGGGAGAAATACCAAATGTGTAGCAATCCAGGGTAAAGATGCCATGAAAATGTGCTTCATCTCACATTTGGAATAGTACTGCCGGACTACCAGGGAAAATGACTAAAAATGAGAGAAAGGTATTCGAAAAAAGCAATCTATGAGCACATCTTTTAGCAGAAACCAAAAAGAGTCGAATGAAATTGCCATAAACCCTATCTAGTGGCTCTAGTGATTAGAAAAGCCAGTCTAGATATCCATAAAACTCTGCCTATCCAATTTTTGCTTTGATGAGTTTTTTGAGACTTCTCATTCTGTTGCCATTTATTTGAGAAAATATCCAGGTTGTAGCGTCACCAAATCGTTGTAAGTACGTGCCAAAACGTACTTGACGCTTTCAGATATTTACACCCCTTGGGTAATGCTGATATCACCAGTAAATAATTGCCACGACTACTTACTGGAAAAGTATTGTTTATCACCTATGTGGAACTGCCTATTTAAAGAAACAAGAAATGGCCCTCACGAAGAGATCGAACGCCTTGAGTAATCATTGATGGCAAACCTCTAATCATTGCATTTACTGAGCGAGCAATTCGATATTCACACTTATTAAGTTCTGCATATTTCACAAGGATGAGATTGGAATGTACGTGACGATGAGCATTTGGAAAATATGTATTAGAATTTGCTAGAATTATATATTTTTCTAAGCTTAAGGCCAGATGGTTCTAAGAGGATGATGTTATAGCGCCATCTTCTGGGTCATTAAAACCAATCAGCACTGCATATCAGCAGATGAAAGTGTTGTTATTCTGGTTTCAAATGCTGGGTGCTAACGCTACGAATGAAGATGTAACCTTCTCGACCACCAGGCAGGTTCTGAGCTCTGTCTCATTGCCATTGTTCTGCAATGAGACAGAACGTAGACCCTAGTGCAAATGAAACGTTGTAAGCTAATTTGAAAGATACGACTAATGGAGGTTGCAGTCTGTAATGGCCGATATGATGTGTTAAAAAGCAAACAAAGATGAGAACATGTACTGAAAAAGATATTGAATGACGGAAATACTTAATTCCAGAACTTTGGAAAACAACAATAAAAAATGTCTTTTCATTTAATAACTTTGATTGCTAACTAATTTCAGTAGCTAGGGTTAACGAAAACTTGAATTAATACGAATATTAAGACTCTTTACTTGATCTTTTACTTTTCGAACTTTGATTTTGAAAGAACTCTAAATGATGTAAAGCTCACAGTTTTCTTTCCTTTTCTTTCTAAGCGAATGATTTCTTCAGAATACAATAGAGAGGGCAGACTCTAATGGATGGTTTGTAGAATATCATCTTTTAATTAGGAGACTAAATGCTATATCTTTTTTTTATTAGCTCAAGCATCATTACCGAAAAACGGCAAGAAAGAATTTATTTTTTTAAGAATCTGTATTGGAATTGATTTTCCTTTAATTTTCAAATACGCATTTCAATCGAAGACAAAAATGAGCCTCAGACGGCACTAATTTTTTATAGAGAAAAATAGTTCATTTAAAACATCAGGAAAGTGAACTGAACGCTAAAAGAAAAACACTAAAAAAGAAATAGAAATTGCTCATAAACAGGCAACAAAATCCGTTTCAGTTAAAAGGTTTGAAATTCCTTTCAACACTTTTATTGCTTTTTATGATTTTTTTCAGTTTTGTGCCATTGATTCGAGTTCAAAAAGCTATTTCTATTTCAAATAAGCTTCTCATTTTGCAAATTAGTTTCATGACTGATCATTTCTGGCAAAAGAAAATATCAATTTAATTTCTTTGAAATAATGATTTTTTAAAGTATAATCTTTTTTCTGAATTATATTCTGTAAAGAGTTTAGAAATGCAATTCAAAAATCGATTCTTAAGGCACGTATTTTCCTAAGAAGTGAAAAATTACCAAACGAATGAATCTGTGCAAACCGTAGCTTAAATATCTTCAAGAAAGCGAAATTCGTAATGATTTAAGTAACAAAGAACAAAAATGTTGGATTGGTTCAGGATTGTTCTTCGTGTTTCCCTGAAAAATATCACTACACGTACACAATCTTTTATCGGTAACCTTTGGGACTAGACACATCTTGGATTCCGGAGCAGCAACAATATCTTAATCGATAATTACAAATTCTTCCTTTACTACTCCTTATTTTTACGTATAGGGGAATATGAAGTCCTTTTTAACACTTTCACAGTTTCAATGGTGAAAGTATCCCCGAAAGAATAGACAAAATATTCATGAACAGCAGAGGGGCGTCAAACTAGTAGGAGTATTGTGACACTGTTGCCTGGTACATGGTTTGAACCAAAGTTCTCTCAAAATAATAACTTCTACACTACCAAAACCTTCAGGACAACTTTGGTTGGACGGAGGGCATGTTTTGTTGCTGAGCAGACGACATTCATGTCCAGTTTTCAGAGCTTTTCGCTCTTCAGGATTTTGGATAAGAAATCATATACCTCAATTGAACAACGTTTTAATTGTAAGAAACGTTCAAGCGAATCTTTTGGTTAGAAGTACATTCATGCATTATTTTTCTTGCTAAGAGATACTAAAGGAAACATTATGTTGTACATGGAATTGGGAAGGTCTGGCATCTTGAAATAATGCCGAACAATATAAAGACAAATTTACGAACTTAGAAGTTAGTTCGGTAATGATTATATTGATTTGTGTAAATCAGATGTTTTCCACAGATTGCTCATGAAGAGTTTTGGTAACTTAAATTTATTCACATATGCTTTGCTATTTGCTAAAAAGTTAAATGATTTAAAAACCGGGAATTAACCTTTTTGGTACTTGATTAAATAATTCGTTGGCCGTTTTTGAATAAGTAACATTATATAGACTGTAGATAGATGACATATTGTCAATAATCGTAGATAAAAAAAAATCATCTTTCTGAGAGTTGTCGGTGTACTGAACTCTTTATTTGCGTTTTGGGTTTTTTTCTTTTTTGTAAGCATAAGACTTTCGATGTTCCATTTAAAAAACATTTTTTCATATTGACAATCTGTACAGAAATAGAGGGGACTACTTTTCACTGGAAAAGTGGGCAACCATTTAAAACTATGGTACCGGAAGGATGTAATTAGTTAACTGTGACTTGATAGTAAATATTATTGAAAATAATCTCTAAGAATTCGTTAAATTGATAAGATTTATGTTTTCCGGTATCGTGTTCCATGTAAAATAATACGCAGTACAATTTTTGTGATACATCTGTAGGTATAGATAAAAGCATGGGCCGCACAAATTGTCACAGTTCTATCCCTAAATACTAATGACACTGGTCCCTGATAAAATGCATAAGATGGCATGGAGTGAAAGATGGTTTAGAAGACACTGGCAAGATAAATTTGGGCGTACGGGACGCCTAAATCAGATGATTAAGGGACAGACTTTTTTGTATCTCCACTTTTTAATCCTTGAAAAGCTGACAAAGTTTCTGGTACCAACTTTGTGCCTGGACTTCTGCTCCATCAGAGGAGGATTGGAGCATCGTCAGCCCAATGGATAAGTTTGAAACATTTACTGTGCAAATACTCCAGGTCCAGGTCCAATGACACTTAAATCCTCATCTGCCCTTAGATTCCAGAACAACACCAGCAGATCAACCAATGGCAGGCATTCCCCGTTCGGTGGTTTTGTTGTAACCCCCTGAGGTGGCAGAGGAAAACCAATGGGTGCTACACTTTGCCCAAGGATGGCCTGGAACTGCTTGTCAGGAGTGCTCAGCACCATGAGATGTTTTTACGTGCACGAATACCAAGTTAAACTTTCGGCACCAGCCGTAATATTATGTACTACTACTGTTGAATTTGGGCCACGTAGAGTGTCCTATTATTGTGGTTATATACTGTAATCATTTATGTTATAGTCGAATGAAGTGATAGGAGGTTAATCATCTTCTACCATTTCTCTTCAACTAAAGACCAAGGCATAAAAATGGTCGGCAGATGAGTGATTTCATGTGTGCTTGATTAAAGAGTCAAATCGAAACTGCTGCGAGTGACGATTGATGTTAGACAAGAATTGCGATACGAGTAACCAGGATATTTTTGTTACAGCATCAATTGGATAAGAATTTGTTCATTTGAAATATATTATGTCAAGACCATACCAAATTCAATATAACCTTCCGCATCTTCTAACATTAGTGACTGAAAAGATTTTAAAAAGTCCCATCCACAACTAAACCAAGTCATTATCTACCAACTGTAGAGTGATGGTTATCCAAAAATCTTGATAACAATTGGTATAATGAGTTCGATTCTCACATAACTCATCACTAATGTAGCTACATGACAATGTTCAAGTTCACCCCAAGCTTAATAAATAACCAAACTCGAGCTAAAATATCTTTAGAGAAAGCAGCTTACTCGCTGAGTCAACTACATCAGTTCATAGGAATATCTTTAACTTGAAGTACAAATGAATGCTTCTATATTCCTGTTAATAATATCTAATGTAATCAAGACGCTTTGTTCGGGTATTTTGTAGGGAAACTTTCCTTCACAGCAAAGTCTGCATATGAAATCATATATTTACGACTCATGAACCTTATATTGCAATCACCTGTAATTGAAATGCGTACCTTATTGATAGCCTTACAACGCTGCTACCGCTGAGAGACCTAAAAATATACAAGATTCATTAGGGTGAATGAAAAAAAAAGTCTGAGTATATTGAGCCAATAAAGTGAATGATACGCTTGATTCAAAGCTATATATTGCGAAACCTCGAACGAAGTGCTAAATATTTTCTCTGGTGGCATATCACGCTAAATATTGGAAGAAAGCCTGTCAGAATCAGTTATCAGCCAAGTTTTCTGTGAGATTTAGTGAACAGAGGAAAAGCAATAAGTACAGGATGAAAAAAACATAAACTCGTCCTTTTTTTTTTGTTTTGTAGTGACTTCTCTGCTCGAAGCAAGCTATGCGAATTAACAACAAACGTCAGATGACTGTAATCGTTACTCTCGACGCCAGCGGAAAAAGCGAATTTAATCTTATATTTTCATATTACTTGGGTAATATATATACGCCCCAACCGCGCCACAAGGATTCTTGCATTGAAGCAGCTAGCTAACGGTGATGACTGTCTTTTCAGATAACTCCCCTTGTGTTAGTTTTGTTATCAAAGGCGTATTTCTCCTGCGTTTAATAACCATATTCTTGGTGGGACATAGATTGCACGTTCAGGACCTGAAGGCCGGTCAAAGGTCTTAAAGAAGAAAGGAATCATTTTTCGTCTTTCGCAGAAAACAACCGTCAAATGTCATGCCATTTGCTTCAATTCACGCCGACTAATATAAAGGAAGATGCGATTCAATATTTCGCACAGGGAGAAGCTAAGAGGGACGGCGTTGTCAGACTTGAACAACTCACTTGTGCGATATAATAGATTCCAAACTGGAATATACATAGCAAGAGGCAAACCAAATAGAATAAGTCAGGATCTCATTATCCATTAACATTCAATGCTTTCTGATTCGTTGAGGGAGCGGGGCAGAAGTAATCCGAGGCACTGGAGACAGCAGCAAAAACTCAAAAAAGGATATTTATTTATTTATTGTAAGAAAAAAAAACTTGGGGGCAAAATGACAGAATAAAAAAAAAAAAACATAATTTATGGATAAACTGAGGGAATCCTGTGTTAGAGAAAAAGTAATTTAGCCTTCAAAACGTGATATTCACTTCAAAGTGCGCACATTTCAAGTATTCAATAAAAACACAATACATTTTTGTCTTGCCGCATGAATTCAAAACATCACAGATATAAATCCGATTCGCAGCCCAAAAGTTGGGGAATTTGAAAATCTTTATCAATCTTCATCTGTCAAGTTAACCGGTGTTACCTGCATCTCGCCGGATATTTCACACATCTATTGAAATCACTCTACCAAGAAATAAAAAGTATGCGACCTCAAAGTTGTGGATAAAATCTCCTTGGTCAATTCATTAAAAAACAATCAGTTGTATCAGGCCATTACTTATCAAATGTCATTTTTCACAGTTAGATGAAGGGTAATGCAAGCTACAAAAATGGTAGTTATTCATTCAAAATAGGATCCATTTGAAACAATGACATTTTTCAAATGACCCAACGAGGATATTGTGCCATTTTTATCAAATTTCATGGTTACGATTCAGTTACTGACTTCTCTATGATTAAAGCATTTATTACAGATATAAAGTTCTCAATACTTAAAAAGATGATAATTTGAGGTATAAATATCAGATGAATACGAATATGCTGCAATACTTCATATCCAAATTCTCAAAGCTCAGACGCAGCTAGCTGAGCGATGTGGGGTCTGAAACACTCATGGAGTATTTCATTAAGTTCATGGTTGGTCCATTTCTTCAGGTATTTGACCTCTATCACCTAGAGATGACTTAGTATGGTCGTTATTGACGTGATTAACTCTCCAGACATTACTTGGACCGTTGTTACTTAAATGTATTTAACCAACGCTGAAAGGTTCGCCCTGTATTGGTGTACGCTATAAGTACAATGTTGACATTATCAGCTGCGTGAGCAGCATTATGTCTTCATTTGATTTCGTAATTGACGTTTGGCCTGAACTCTGATGTAGACACCATTGTTGCTGATGGCTCAAAACCATCAATAATAACGAATTATATTTCTGTTTACACTAGATCTGCGAAAAATTCAAATGCATCATTCACTTTTAGCATTGTTCCATATGAAGTGAAAAAAATACAGCATTTCATATGTAACAACCTAATAATAATAATTCTCTGCTTCGCTGGACGAGAAGAATTTCATTAACTTTACTATGTGATATCGGGTTTTGTTAAAAGTTGAATACTTCCAATCTCCCTTTGTCGAGTAATGAGGATTACAATCCAGGGAAATGGTGCCCAGCACTAACGTGAAAGCTTTCTTGAACTCAAAATTTTATATTGCTGGTAATTTGATAAGAGGGAGTAACGGTCATCAGTAGCAAAATTAGAATTCAGGAATCAGGTCATACTTATATTCTGACAAACGGTGTCGTTTGTGTCAACTTAGCAGTAATGCTCTTAGAAAAGGCAGCGATCTACTCCACGAATTGCTTTGTCCCATAGAAAGATACCATGACAAAATGTTTCGTCAATAGTATACCGTAATGGAGAAGAGAATGGATGGACAAGCAATTGTTCAAACCACTTTCCAAAAATTACCTTAGGTTCCAAGGTAGTAGCAACAAAAAGCTGTTACCTCATCTGTTAACCTTGACAGAAGCAAACTAATAATGATTTAAAGAACAGTCCAATAATAGAAGATTCGGAAATGAATAACCACAGAAATATATGAAGAATATAGCTGCATGGGTAAATGTAGGTATCCTTCAGGTCGGCGTTCGTAGCCTAATCGGTAAGAAGCTGTCACAGATAGACATGCTTCGAAGAATAAAAGACGCTATTCTAAATCTTGCTCGAGGCTGATTCTTTATTCCGATTTGCAATGCTTACTTAACGACTGTAGAATGATGTTGGGGGAATTGCGATGAAAAGCAACGGAAACAAAATGGAAAAATTATTAGTTGAAATTACTAAATTCAATTTACGACACCAATGGTGATTTCAATTGGAAAAACTCATAAAATAGAATCTGTTCAAAAATATAAAATCATTTAAATTTTGTATAATGTAGGTGTTATTAATAAACCTGTTAGAATAAGGCCCCCAAAAGTTAAAAAAAGAAGACTTTTTTTTCCAATTCAGGAGGGGTCTAACGAAGAATCGATGCCAGTTTTCAAATTTGTGGACACGATAGTATGGCCAGGAGCGCTGGAATACGCAAACACACAGACACATGCACATAGAGAGAATAAAAATATAGAATCCTTCGCTATCTTTAATGGCTACTGTTGTTTAATTTGAACACAGTTATGCTGAGGAAAACTTAATCAATCCGAAAGTTAAGATCAGGGTCATTAGTATAAAAGTTCTTGATTGAAATAGTTCTTGTATAGAATATAAACAGTATTGCGAGGATATGAACAGTATTTATTTCAAGTTGCCAGTATTTTGATATTTCTTAAACTCCTCTATTAGACTCTATCGGTCGGTCGGTCAGTCGGTCTCAGTTAAACAACAGAAAGGGAAAGGGGGTTTTGTATTCTATTTATTAGCTGCTATTGTGTCATAAGATGTTTGACGTCAAAAATAGGTGTGACGTTATTAAATCTATTCGAATCGATAGATAACGTATCAAGCGTTTATTTTTTCACAGTGTTGGCAAGTAATGTTTATTATGGCTAAAACTGGCCAAATTTTTAAATTCCCAGTTAACTTTATCACTAAAATGTTATATATATTCATTTTAAGCCGACTTATCAAATAAAATAACCATATTTTAAAACTTCAGAACAAAGTGTTGATAAAAATCTTACACTTACTTTAATTACAATTTACTCATAATTTTTTCAATAGCCAGATTTTTGGATTAAACATCCTCACCTCATTTTTACTCCTCCTTAGCTGGCTACTACAACCACGATTAATAATGCAACTACTTCTTCGTTTAGAGTCTCTTTGAAATTGGATGTCACAAATATAGACGTATGGATTGTGGATGCATCGTTGAATTTATGGTTTTTGTTGAACTAACCTCAGCCGAACTCCTCATTCAAGGAGGTATCATTGAGGATCAAATATGAGACTTACTATAACTCTAACTCAACAGCAAGCACTTCTTTCTATCATTTATTTTAATCTGGTTTGTTGAACATCGGGTGCTGCTTAGGTCATCCTTTTTATGGGAAAAGAAAGAAAAAACAGTTAATAAATTCTCCATATGAAAGTACAGATCTTTAACCCTGAATATTGACGTCAGCTGGCAAGGTCATCTATGAGTGCGTGATGCGGTTATAGAGGGTTTCCGGCAAACGCGGCCAAAAGGACTAAACCATACGATCTTATATATCGTGCTGTTTCCAATGTTCATTGTTTGCCACACGCGTTCAGTGCTATAAACTGTATTTTTTGCGAATACAGCTCATGCAAGACTGGAATTTCATCTCAATGAGTTGACAGGGAGAAATGGGACGGCTTCGACGTAATGGACACAGCTGTCTTGTTGAAATGAGGTGACCAGCGGCTGGGTGTTGGGAGAGCTTGACCACAAGAGCATGTAAAAAAAAAATGCAAGAAAAAAAGGGACAATATTAACTGAATACAACAAAGTAATTATTTTTCGAAATTTCCACACGTCTCCGATTTCCTTTCTGATGACTAAATAAATAACAACTGAATCCGTGAGACGAAGTGGTCAAAGAAGTAACAAAGATAAGTAACACCCAATTCTAACAGTAAAACTAGTCCCTTGGAATCTTTATTGAAACAGGTCTTATAGACTGCAACTTGGAATTTGATATTTGACAATGTTTTGTTTTTTTAATTTAGTCAACAGGCGCCATGATAAACTATTTAACTTTTTAAATCGTTTTTCGTAGACAAATCTTCATGAGAGGGATTAATACAACGGCGGTAGAGCTTTGAAGGGTGAGAAAAAACATCATGTTAACTATTATGTCAGGATAGAACCACTTCATTCGATTGAGATATGGATGTGTTCTGTGATACATGAAGAAATATTGATAAACTGACTGATGAAATAACATAGAGGAATATTGAAACAAGAGCCACAATGTGAAAAGTAAATATTTATACCACGTAAAACATTGAAAAGTTCAGACGTAAGACGGAATTGTTCGTCAAAGTCTGCAATGATGCCATTGAAGGTTTGAAACAGTCAAATGCATTGCTAGTTAATGGATAGTGAGCTACACAAATGAGCCACATTTTGGGAATGTTTGCATTTACTGAATTGTAGTACGCTATCACACGTAATGACTGTCTGAGCCACCAGGTAAGTAAGTAAGTATATATATATATATATATATATATATATATATATATATATATATATATATATATATATATATATATATATATATATATATGAGAGAGAGAAAGAGGGGGGAATGAGAGAGTTAGATATATATGTATATCGTTTTGTTTCTTTCTCTCTTTTCCCGATGCTCTATTCCGTTATAACATATCTTCAATGAAAGGCCCACTGAAATATATTTACCCATGCTGTTTAAATGACGCCTTTGCTTAGTTTTATACTAAGACAGTCCAAAAATATCCCTTAGTTCTCACGGAGCACTTTTAAAGGTATTCAAAATAATTCTCTAAACTAATAAAAGATCTCTACATCCGAATTTCTTTTAATTTCTCTGTGTCATTTTATTCTTGATCAGGTCTGGGAGAATCAATACTCTCCGAATATGACCAAATTTGAATGTGAGAAAATCGTCCCTCTATTAAGAACGAGCAGACAACACATCCAACTGAACAAATTTGTCTCCTGCTTCACTTGATCTCGTACATTCTTGATTATCCAGATGACGCAGTATCAAGTAATCCAAATAACCTTTTACTCCAGTCTCGAGACAACACATTGCCTTACAAATAACTCATCTCTTTCACCCCGCTCATCTAAGTTCAAACGGATCAATTGATAGAAAAGCTGACGACTTTTGCAATTATTAACAGTTGAAGATGATGACCTCAGGTGAATATCGTGAGAAAATTTGAAGCTCAGGTGTTCACTTCAAGTTAAAGCGACAATTTTACAAATAAAACTTATTACGGATAATTGTTTTTTTATCAATGACAAAGTGCCTGAAGCCAAAGATAAATTAGTTGATTGTTTCAAGTAATGGCTATAGATAATATTTCCTATTCTTATGTTTATTTACACGATGAGAGATGAAAACTCAAGTAATATAAAATGAATGTTTGAAACTCAATACTTATTTCAGAATCACGAATTTATCTCGATGATTTTATTTTTATGATAAAAACTTTTTGGATGTCATACCGACATTCTTATCAAAACTTTTATGGTCTATCTTTGGAAGAAATCTTGCTAAGATTTCGTTGAAAAGGGTTTTAAAAAGATTGCTACGATTTTTCTGTAAAATTACAAGTTTAGTTCCAGATTCGAATGATGAATGTGCAAATGAAACTCGTTTATTGAAGCTGCATAATAATCCTTCATGTTCCATCTATCCTACGTTTATGACCTGAATACTGTTTCATTTTTTTTTCATTACATTGAAAACAAATTGTCTCAATGAATATTACCCTCTTTCTCTACATTCACGCGCACTCGTGCATACACTAGGGAGCAATAAGTATAAGTATTCTCTAGATATAGACAAGTATTTGGCACAAGGCCACGGTTATGGGCACAAAATGTGGATCAAACTCAGTAGTTATATGTAATGATCTGCAGCCCTAGCTTGCTCACTATCATACTATTCTCTCTCTCTCTCTCTCTCGATCTATCTATCTATCTATCTATCTATCTATCTATCTATCTATATATATATATATATATATAATGTGTGTGTATGTGTGTGTGTGTGTGTTTGTGTGTGTGTGCGAACGAGATCTGGTGGGATTCGAATAGTATCCGGGAGTATGATAAAGAAATGACAATTTGGGGTCCAAAGTTTTGCTTTTCCAGGTGGTTCTCGCGCAAATGTAGGTTCTGTGTTGTCATTATCATTGAACAATCGTGATAGTTCTTCTTAGGTGTCCACACGACGTAGTATTGCCCGAAAAGAGTTCACTTGAGCCGCGCATCTCTACTGAATCGTTAAAAATGCTGATGGAAAAATAACCCGAAGCGATTTTTTGAAACGATAGAACATGTTTAGTTGGGTAGATGAGGGGGGGTCTCTGTTGTGTACCAAGCATCCACAATTGTAAGTCGCGTATAAAGGGTTTTAAAATGTTGCACTTCTGCAAAGTATTCATCACGGATTAGGTAACGTATTCCATGGTGATCTTTGAGAAGGAATCTAGATTGTTAGCACCCATTACTATTCCAATTTTTTGTTTGAAGGATTTTAAATAGATTTAAAACCCCATATCCCAAACTAATAGAAATTTTTGGCCCACTCAAGGATCAGAAGCCCTTGAAACAATTATTTCTCTATAGTATATGAGTGTTGTTTACGAGTATTTGCCACTTACTGGTTGAAATATCAGTGTGATTTATCTCTTGCAAGAATGTTATTTAGGTTTAGGGGAATAGCTTAGTATTACAGATCAAAGCAACTTTTGAATAGAAAGGATGACTCAATAGATAGAGACGCAATGCAACACTGTTCTTAAAATATATGAATAACGAAACAAAAGATAATAATTTTGATGAATAAAATATAAACATACATTACGCACAAAGTAGAATATTTATATAGAGTATAATAAACAAACGTATTGCACATGGAGAATGTAACAAAATTCAAAAACCAAGGCATAATTTACTTCCAGCATATACATTCTATAAAAATCCAAATAATGTTAATTCAAAGAATATTTAAAATTTTCAAACGCTATATAGACGACTTACAATTGTAGCGACTTGAAATAAAACACGACATTTCTTTACTCTAAAAAGACACCACGTTTTCTGAATGCAGTCTCAAATTAACTTGGCAAATTATTAATAGTACCGACCCAAAAGGATCAGCAAGTTAACGCTTGAGAGAATCATGTACACAAACTGAGTATAGAAAGATCCCAGTATATTTTTAAGACCGGTCATTTGATAATCACACACGATGAAATAGATTTGTCGTTAGTATCCATCAGTGAATACTAGATCTATTTCGATAATTCTCAGCACGTCTTTAAAAGTACATTATATCATTATTATTAATAGAGTATATATATATATATCTATGTATGTATGTGTGTGTGTGTGAATGTGCAAGAGTATGTGCGAGTACTCTTATACACAGGCATTCCCTGCTCTTCGCCTACTTTTTTCTTTTTTCACTCTCAAGAAAAAGGTGATTCATCCGGTGTTAGTTTAGCAGAAAGCCGTCTCCTGAACCCTCCAACCCCTGAAATACTATCATCACCATTTTGGGGGTTTGGGATCGCTCAAAATGTTTCCTAAATCAACAAATAATAATTGATCTTTTGCTTTTTGCCATTTTGGCTTACAAGGTTTTTTCACAGGAATACCTTAATTTGGGGTATCGGGTAAAACATATATACATATATATATATAAATAAATAAATAAATATATATATATATATATATATATATATATATATATATATATATATATATATATATATATATATATATATATATATATAGTAAATCAAATATATTTTACGTATTTTCTTAATTCCAATCGTAGTCAGTACCCATCAACACAATATAAACCGATTGTACATTCTAGTTCATTGTCTGTTTGAATAATCTTGTAGAGTGTATTAGTCATTTAATTTCCATGTAATAGAGAGATAGGGAGAGATGCAGACGGAGAGAGAGACAGAGACAGAGAGGGTCATAATTGTTATTGATCAGTTTCAGTGTATTGTCCGTAGATCACAATGCCTGCGTGGAACCGATCAGTAACAACAAAATTGTAAATATCCATCTATCTATTCACGCCTTACTTCGAAATATTGAACACTATCACTAAAGATAAGGAAGCCCTAAAACAGTAAACACACTCATATATATGAATGCGTATATATGTATGTGCATGTATATATACATAAATACATGTACATACACTCAGACACAAAAACTTACACACACACACACACACACACACATATATATATATATATATATATATATATATATATATATATATATATATATATATATATATATATATTCTGAAGTCTCTCAGTACATTTCCCATCTCTATCACCGGGAGTGAAAAAGAATAGTTTATCTTGATCTATTATAGTTGTATCATTGATAGAATAAAATGCTTTACTCTGCCGAAGTCCCAATACTTAATTAGAAATTGTACAGTTCTTCAAAAAGAGTTCCAGCAAACTTAGTCAGTCAAACGAAGCTAGGTGTAATTTCATGTTGATTCTTCTTCGAACGGCACACATTTCAACTACTAATTTCCTGGCACGTATTCCGTCAGCTTATCATTGTGCTAGGGGAACTGATAGTTGATAGATTTTCGTGGTGTCAGAAGAGCGTGGTAGCAAATGGCTGATTATAATTAAAATAACCTCTGGGATTTATTAAGGATTAACAGAAGTGGATGTTAAATTCAATTTGCATGATTATGTCTGCCGTTCCCTATAGAGGAAGCTCATAATAGAACGAAAACGACGAGTGTACGAAATTCGGGCCAACAGTGACGAATGTTCGGTAAACAATTAGATAGTCGCACAGCTATCAAATATTAATGCTGCTCTGTCGAAGAGACAAGTTTTTATCTCTCATATTTCGCAAGAACACTCATTTCTTTTGAGTGTAAAGTTGGATGATGGGGAAACTAACTAACGCATCTACCATTATCAATAGGTACAATCACAAGAAAGTATTTTCTCTCTTTCTCTCTCCATCCCCCCTCTCTCATTCTCTCTCACTTTTTTGCCTGAATCAGTCTTCTTAATAGCATATCTAGAATTTGTCAAATGAATGCGCATTCTATGTTATGCACATATCTATGGCATGTCTGTTGTAGAGTTCCAGGAATTCAAATATTGCCAGAATACAAACAGAAAAAATATAGAAAAACGTTCAACTTGAAACTATATGGATTCTCAGTTGAAACTTAATAGCCTTAGATAAATATTCCAGACTCTTAGTTCATGAATGAGAACAGAATGACTCCTGTCGAAGTTGACTATGAGCTATAAGTGTTTAGATTTTGTGGGGTCATGTGAGGCTGCTATTGGACTACTGTTTGGCACATGTGATCATCCATCCAGTGTCTAATCCGTCAATTATCGTGGCATGCTAGTGATTTGACATTTTCCAAGATATCTGTTTACTGTTAAGGACTTAAGAAAGAAAAGGTTCATGCCTTTCACAAGATCGTTCGTGAGACCCGAATCTATGGTGAGTATGATTAGTCAGTGCGATCACCTCAACCACCCAAAAATGAATTTAAACTTCGAATCTCATTGTCTGAAAATGGGAATTAGGTTTGCGGAATATGAATTAACCATTTGTAAGATATGGTAACCCAGTACTGTTGGCATTCTTTAATCTTCATAACTATCATGCCAGTAAGCAACAATGATGTCGTTTTAAAAGTCGAACTGAAGTGAAATCTGCATCTTGTTGAAATATGTTATATATATATATATCATCGATAAAGTCAACCATTTCTTCTATTCCCATTTGCATTGCCATTCTTTGTATCTTCATCATCATTATCAGACTTTTAGCGTCCGTTGTTAGACATTGACATTCGCAAGATTCGCCAGACCTCTCTATCATGAGCGACACAGAGCCAGTAGTTAATGAATTTGTTTAGCTTATCATGCCATTTTACTTTCTGCCAGCCACAATTGTGCATATCATTTTGCTTATTAACTCATGTTGTGAATCATGATGCCCTGCACTTGTCTGACATTCATGCAAGAAGTACAGCTCATCGCCATTTGAGTTTTTCAATGAATTCTTTATCTTGGGCTTGCCTTCCTATGCTATATTGTGATCTCCCTGTGTTATGTTGAACATGATTCTCTCATGTGCACGTAATTTGGGTCCCAGTTTGAGGATCAATTATTTGATTTGATTCTATGCTCAAGGCCCATGAGTGACTATCAGGTTGTAGACCTATTTTTTAAGACCATTTGGATTTTCCTGAAAGTCGAGCTTCCCCTTCTGAAAAATTGACAACCTAGTGTGATACTTGGCTTGATTTCTTTCAACTTTATTTATTTTGTCTTGTGCCATCGGCAGTTATCCCGATGTAAATACATCACTGATAAGCAAAAATGGCCATATGTGAGTGGATACATGTGTATGTATTTTTTATTTGTCCAACTAATAATTGTTCATGGCTACAAGAATATTATTCGTAATAGATGCAAAATATTAGTTAATTTCACTACTGTTATTGTGACAAACTTTTTTGGATTTTAGACCATCTTTGAAATCTCATTTTGATCGTAACGTGACTTGTAGTTTCCTTTATAGTATGATACTACGATGATCAGTAGGGAAATACCCAAGGGGATTTATAGGTGTACGACTCAGGGGTCGAAAATCAGACAAATCCCGTTAAATTTTGAGCAAATCAATGTTATTTGGATAAAACCTTGTGAAAAGCTTCTTTTTGTGAATTATTACAAGATGTCGACAAAAACTAGTCATGGGATTTTCACGAAGACGAAATAGAGGAAATTCGCTGTAAAATAAACTCTTTATTTTTCAGATCTCCAAGCGCCAATGGCAGATATGTAATGTTAACGATTGTCATCTACACACTGGTTGTGATGTATTTGTTATTGGCCAGAAATAGTTGATTGGCTCTAACTAATGAGATATGAGAGACATATCTCGAACGACGTCACCGATCTGGGGTGGATTTCGATGGAATAGTTTTTCCTTCAATAAACAACACTTGGTTAAAGTTATAGACGGAAAGACAGACAAATTCTTATTCTCTTTCTTGATAACACATTGAAATCTTGAACCATAGTTCTTTGTGAAGCCTCTACGTAAAATATGGTTCAGTCCTCAACGTTGAGTTCAGAGATGCACTCATTTTCCGTATTGGAAAAAGTGGTTTGAGTAGTCTCTGGTTCCCACTTATAAAAGCTGATAATAAATACAGAAGCTATTTGCTGTCACCTTCTTGGCGATATTAATGTTAAAGAGATACAAGCAGTTTCGAGTAGAAGTCAATTTGCTGATTCGATTCGTGAATTAATAATCATAATAACTATTCGCTTTAATACAGTCAAAGGGTCTTTTAAAACAACTGCAAGATCTTAAGAAAGACGGTCCGTATCAGTCTCGTTGGCGCTTCCTTCAGTTCTTTCTCTCTCTCTCCCTCTTTGTCAGTCTCAGACGTATATGTGCAACCGCACATATGTAATTAACCAAGTTTAATGATGTGATTATTTGAATTGTTGGTGGTCTGCATGCTTTTCTTACAAGCTATTCCTCGTTAGTTCTCTCCTCTTTGGTTCGTCTTAAATAGAGCCTTCTCTCATCATCATCATCATGGTTATCATTGTTAAAGATGATGATGATGATGATGGTGTAGGCGTATGCTGGAGAATCAGTGACTAGGTTCTACTACCGTGTAATCTAATAAAGAAATAACGCTGCAAACAATTTAACCGGATAATTGCGAATAGCTTAAAGCTAATATTCATTTTCCATTAGTTAAACCACCCAACTTGGCAAAAGCAAACAAAAAAATAAATAAATAAAAGTAAATAAATAAATAAGTCTTGCCGATCAAATAACATGGAGTTGAAGAAACGTCGTTTGTAAGGAGCTTGACTTATTTTGACGGGCGAAGCGGGTTGGCCCGCTAATCACGGTCTGGAATGTAAACAATAAATTTACGAATGGCATGTTTTAGATTTAGTTGTCACGCGATTTTTGTTATTGTAGTTACTTTGGTACGAGATCTACGTAGGAAAAACAGAACCTAATAACAGAAAAACACTTCTGTTAACGATACCCGTCACTATAATTTGACTGTTACAACGTATTGAGAATCAAGTAAAAGGTGGTGAGACAAGTGAATATTAATGAGCCATCATTATATTATTATTATTATTCGAGGTATTATTATCATCCTTAGTGTTAGGATCACCATTTCCCATGCGTTTTGAAGAGTATGTCTGCCTGGTGGCTGACGCTGGGAATTCAGCGAAAACTATTATCAATTCACCAGCACCCCACTCGGTATTCTAAGGCACACCTTAGAACAGCCGTTGTTCCCACTGTATCGACCCTTTCAAGAATATACAGTTCCCATAATCATTACGCTATTTTTTTTGGTGGGAAGCGATTTCTAATGCACATTTTTTCAGGTAGAACCCTAGAACTAATATTGCACAGCTTTTGTAGCTCCTGAGCTTCGGTAGTTTTCCATTTTTCCCTTCCCCGCTGCATTTCTTCATCATGACATCTGGTGACTCAGCTATGTCTATATTTTCATCTTCGACAGTCTGTCTGATGGAGTGGTCTGTCTGGACCACAAAGGGCAATTTGTTTACATGCTCGAACCCAAGTCGTTTGCAAGTACAATTCTAAGAATATTCCACTCCCTACTCGGACATATCTTCCTTTCCGTTGGGCTTCTTTGCTGCATCCACTTCTCACGTGGTTTACACTTTCTAGCTTGTATCATTATTAATATTATTATTATTAATATCATTATCATTATCATTATTAATATTATTATTATTATTTTTATTTGCAATCTCAAACCAGTTGCCTGGTGTTATCCGCTTGAGTTTGAGTGACAGCAAGTCTCCTCAAGTCTCCAGCCCTTCTCTCCTAGTGCTCATAGGTCACAGTAATACTGCAGTTCACAGTTTCACACCGGTTGCCCGGTGGTCATTGCTGAAGGCTGAGTGACAATAAGTCTCCTTAGGTCTTCAGCCAACATCTCCTCCCTCCCCCACCCATCATGTCAGTGCTGCAGCTCATATTTCCGCTTTCATTTCCCTTCCTCTGTTGGGTTACTATTAACATTTAACGTTGCAGTCTCTATATTTCTAGCACTTTCCTCAGTATCCGTGCAGTTCCCAGCAGCGCTGTGGTCTGTACAGTCTCAATCCTTCCCCTTATCCTGATCTCCTCCACTCTCACCCTCAGTATCTTTAGGACAGTTTCCAGTGCACCTGCTATAACTGGCTCTACTCTGGCTTTCATGTTCCACTTCTTCTTCAGTTCTCTCGCTTGGTCCTGGTATTTTTCCTGCTTTTCACTCTCTTTCTTCTTTACTCTATGGTCTGCAGGTACAGCCACGTCAACTATTCGGCAGGTCTTCCTCTTCTTGTCTACTATTACCAAGTCCGGTCTTCTTGCCTGGATGAGGTGGTTGGTTTGGATGTCAAAGTCCCAGAGTAGTTTGTTGTTGCCATTCTCCAGGGCTGCCTCTAGTTCATGCTGGTGCCACTTTTCCACATGGTTGAATCCAATTCGTTTACTCAGTTCCCAGAGTATCATTGTTGCTACTCTATCGTGTCTATTGTTGTTGTTATTATTATTATTATTATTATTATTATTATTATTATTATTATTGTTGTTGTTGTTGTAGTTGTTGTTGTTGATGTTCATGCCAGATGTCTAGTTGTTATCACTGGGGATAGAGTGACAACCTTTTTCCTCAAATCCTCAGCCGTTTTCTAAGTATCGTCATATAACTTAGCAATGTCGTAGTTCGGACGAGCTCAATTCTACATCGAATTTCGATCACATCCAATACAATTTCCAGTGTTCTGGCACAGATCAAATGCGACAATCATTTTTTGCAAGACCCCCCACATTCATATTCCACGGTTTCCTCCATTCCCAGGCTAGATTCTAATATTTTTCTCATCTTCTGCTTTCTCTCGTAATCAATTTGTGGTCTGCTCGTGCAGGTATGTCCACATATGTCAGGACGCTTTTTACTTGTTCATGACTCTGAGACCAGATCGTATCGCTAGGAGGGGATGGTTGATACTGATCTCCGAGTCCCTGAGTATCTGTATTTTTTTTCATCGGAAAGGTTCATGTTTGATTTTTCTTCACAGAAGAAGCCATCACTCGAGATAAGTAACAACAGGTCTCTTCATATTTCTTGCACTTTTCTCATGATTCCAGTCGTCTTCAGTATTGCTGTGATCTGGTTTGTTACAATTCAGACTCTGATTCTGTACAAGGACTCAACATTGTAAACATAAGTGTAGCGCAAAAAACAAAACAGTTCTAAACCAAACGAAATCATTAAAAGGCATTTGAAATTCTCATGACTGCCAGTTGTTGATACCAATGCCATCTAACATCTAATCATTCTGAGTGACCTTCAGTCTACGTTGAAATATGTATATTAAAAGAAATAAATGAAGTTGAGCATAAACTACGCCTACATGGACCAAAGATGAGTTTGAAGACTTCAAAAGAAACTGGATGTCATGATGTGTATGCTGTGCAAAGCATTTCCTTTTCGACTCATAAAAATCAAAGGAACAAAATATAGTTCAACATAGACAGTAATTCAAAGAAGAAATATCTGACAACTTGAGAGGTCTGGAAGCCAACTAAAAAGATTTGCAAGATTAACTGTTCTAGAGAACGATTGAAATGCTTTTATTCTCTAGGATCAAATTACTGTCAACATTTGACGCCAAACTAATTCCATGAATTGAGTTTAAAGTCAACAAGAGAGAGGAAATGCAACCTAATCATTTTCTTTTTTTAGGCCTCCATACTTTAAAAAATGGACGTTAAGTTTTGTTGGGTAATAACAGGAAAGACCCAAAATGCTTAGTTTATAATGGAGCATGATAGAAGGGTCGAAAAGAAATAAGATACATCAATTCTTTTGTAATATCAGCAGTAAGTATCAGTCCTAATTTTATCCTATGTAATCTCTTGTGTCTTCTTATTAATCTAGACTAAAATCCGTATCTCACTTATTTTTAATACAGTTACAACCATAATAGAATTGTTAGATAGTGTTTATCAAAATGTGTTTGACTGGTAGTTGACTTCCAAAGTTGTGCGGGGCTCGATAATTGGTATTTACAAATGGTGATCAAACAACCAGCCTTTTTACATTTTCAGATATAGTACCCACAAAACCTACATTCAATCATGTCTATCAATACAATATCCCCATAAGTTGAGGACGAATTTGAATGAAATTTTGTGGGAAGATGGACCAGGGAATAAAGAAGAAGTGATTAGATTTTTTGATTCATGGATTCTTTAATATAATGTGTAATGCTGTATGAGAAAATCTATGACTCATGAAGTATCTTTTTAATGAGAACTTTCAATACGCAATCTTGAAAATCATACCTTTCCAATGATCAGACTATGGTAGACTTTGAGTATGTCATTAAGCACACGTGAAACAAGAACAATAGTAGTGAAACCTTTTGTTGTGATTTTTTGAGGGGGTTGTAAAATGGAATCTTTTCATGAAGCCACAGTCAATCAGGATGTCATCTTGAAAAAATACCTTTCAATTGCTCAGACCGCGGCAGAATTTTGATATGTTATCAAGCACACTCGAGGGTATAAAAAACATCGAAAAACTTTTTTAGAAAGAGAAATGAACCAGTAATGGACATCATAAGGATTACGCAACCAACTGGGACAACATTTTGAAAATGATACACACCAAGCCAAAAAGTTTATGGCGTATTTTTTCAAGTACTGATATTGAGGATTCATAACAATCGTATCATGCTTCTAAAAATATTCTCATGGGACCCCAGTATAGCTACATTCCAGTCAATACCATAGGCCAAATTGCTTCGATTGCTTTGAAATTACCATGTCTAGAAGTAATACAAACATAGAAATTGACTAGAGAAACTCAGCAAGATTTTATCCTCAAAATGCATGATTTGGCCAGTTATATGTAAGGATTTACTGGAGTACTATCCACAGATACTACTTTTAATTTCTGGACACAGTATATTGAAATGGCCCAACTTTTGTAATTATAAGAGCTGGGCAAGAATGAAATTGGAGACTTCCAATCCATTGTTTCCAAAAGATGATAGCCTTTATGGCTGTATATAATCATGAAAACTACACCCGATTGGGTATAGTGCATTATTCAGATAAGATAATTCTTGACCAAACAGCACGAATAGTGTACAACGAACACATGGCTTGTAATTCTGTTGTTAGAGAATCTGAAGTAGTTTTCAATCAAGTTTTTCAAAAACATAGTTCAGGAACAGGTTAATAAACTTGGCGAAGTTTCAAGTGCTATATTTGGAATCACTTATTCCAAAGCAGCTGATGGAAGATAGATGCTAATTTGCTTTGATTTGTCACATTTATCATATGGCATTCAAAAGCAAGCTGGACTAACCTCTGACAAACAACTTGACCAAAAGGATACTGGTCGGGTACAAATTGTAAGAGATGAGGATGTTGTGTTGTTGAAACAACTTGGACTATTCAACTTTTTACCGTAGCATTGACAATTCGGTATGCACATTGACTAATGATTTAGCAATTCGTGAAATCAGGAATGATATTCTCATTGTGAAGAATAGAAGAAAAATAGGTGGAAAAACTTGTCAAAGATCAGTTTGTGGAAAATCCAAAAGCCGCTTTTTGAGATAAGATACGTGAAATCAAATCAAAACCTTTTGCAGCAACACATTCCATTCAGATCAAACTGTCTATAAAAGCCTAACGGTCTCTTATCAAGCGTCTCTTCAATGCAGCTGTTAAAGGCAGAAATGTTGATTTTCCACAACTTCTTTGTCATGAGCTGACCTCAGTTCCTCTTTCACTTACATCTTTTCATAGGAACCAACAGATGGCAGACAAATTTGCTCTGTCGCACATACTAATTGATGGGTATAACGTTAAACTACTGCACTCAACAGACAAAACCTGTGTAATCATAGATACCACTGTCATTTCTCAATCTATTGGTAAACCTCAAAAAGTTGCAACTTTTGAAGATATGGCAGGTATTCATAACAGCACTGCGTTCAAACATTTTTCGGAAACTTGTACAATAGTTGATAAGATCTTCGACAATTACAGGGAAGATCAGTAAGAGAGGAAACAAGAGAGAGAAAAAAAGAAATACCAAAGCACAGAAAATCAGACGGATTATTGAGAGTTGTTTAGTCCAACTACCGGCGTCATGGTCTAATTCTATTAGCCCTGATGAGAACTCAAAAAACCTTATCAGATCCTTAACAACTGAAATTATGAAACAGGAACAAAGATTCCCAGGTGAATATGGAGCGAATGTTGCCGGAGGTTTTGAATTCCAAGAAATGTCAGTCTTCTTTTTCAGGATTATTCCAGCACCTAAACTGCACATTTGAACAGGTTGGTACATGCCAAGTTTTATAGCATCAGATGCTGCCAATCATGTAGCGAGACCTACCATTGTCTGCAGACGTGGCTCTGATGTTTTAATCTTGTTAAGCTACCATAAGACGGCAGGTGATGTATGGATGGAGACTGGAACTGAAAACAAGCCAAAGATGATACCAATACATGGAGTTAGGAAGTTACATCGAAAGAATTTTCGCCATAACTTATTCTAATTCCATGCTTTAACTGTATGTGATTCCACGTCAGTTTTGTGGCTATTGTAAGAAATCAGCATGGTCAGAGCCTAGACTATTATAGCCCTGCAGAGATGATTCTACGTCAGACTCTGTTGATGCAGGAAGCTCTGTGATCAGAATTTACAGTTTCATCTTTGTCTTCTATGAATGATGTCAGGGCAGAACGATTGCACTCATTGAATAATCCAGATAAACATCCATTACCGTATGATTTCCTTATGCTTTATCTTGAGAAATGCAAAAACAAATTGATGATCTGGGGAAATTCTACTTATTTAACCTATTTTATCATTCCCTGGGGAGTCAAGTTGGGAGGTTTCACTTGATGGATCGTTGCCATTATTTCTAATGACCATAGAAGTCGTGCTGTGCTGAACAATGCACTTGTAACAAACACAAATGACGTGATTTTTGGCCTGTTTGTGTATAAATGAATGTTGGAACCCATACAAATCATGAAGTATGGATCAGACAGACTAAAACTATACTACCCTGAAGAATTAATTCATATAATTTGATTGCTTTTATCTAAATATCTTGTTTAATTCGGGTCATTCATTGAATGTAGGGTCATTCAATGTGTCGGTAATTCAGTTTTCTAAAGGTTATGCGGTACATTTTGCTCTATGCGCATGCAAATTGAAGTAAGCTATAGAAATAAACCCTTAAGAGAATATGGCCAGGATCATATGGTATCTGATGAAGCTTTGGGTTTTCAATTTCTTAACTTGATTTTCGCCACTGCATACAAATGAGTGCCACCATTGTTCCAATTTACTATGATAACAAAATTTTAATTGAAAACATTTCTGCAAGGATGAATATCTAAAACAATCTATAATACCCAAAGTAATCATTTCACTTCATCATATTTCGACACTGTTCATAGTTCACAATTTTTTTTATAAAAGTAAATCACCACCGTATGAAATTTACCTGTAAATTTAGAAATCACATGGATTACACAATAAGATTACTTTATAGATGTCATTAAAGTCATTACTATATTATAATTCACATATATTGATCTTATGTTAAATCAATCACAATGCGACATTTTGGCGCGAATCCCTCAAACCCAGGACTGGTTAACTTTTAAGCTTAATTTTATGTAAACTAAGGTTGGCGAATCCCCTCAATAGTTCTGACAGATAACAACCTGGTCCAGCGTGAGTTTTCGAAAAGTTTCATGATGATCTCAATGGAAAAATGATTTTTTGCAGACTAATAGTTTTTTAGATACTAAAATTTGGGAGTATTTTCTCAATGAAAATCGTACGTTATTTTTGTTACATTGGATTAATCGTTTTTATTTTGCCAAACAAATTTACAAAGTTATAATTGTTTCTGTGTTGTAATTTCGCACATTTAATCTATAACTCATCTTCCTAGAATAGTTTCTATCTGAATGGCAAGCAATTATAAAAATTCATATCGATGACGATAAGAGTAAAAGAAATATTTTATTCAAAGTCGTGTAATTTTTCATTGGACCCACTTAGATTGGTATCTACTATAACCTAAAAATAATGTATTTTGATCGACGTTAAAAAATGATATGGTTGTAAGTCTACGCAAGAGACTTTGACGGATCTGGTCAAATGCCCATATGGCCATCGGGCTATAACGTGATATTGAATTACGACCAAGTAATTGCTAGACGACTCTCTTGCCAACTGAGCCAAACAGTCAAATCTATTATATATACGATACAAAACTTTCAGTAATCATCTTAAGTTAGAACAGGAGTTGGAATAAAATTCGACCATGCAACAGCCAGGCTTGTTTTTTTTTTCTTTTTTTTCTCTTTTTTTCTCTCAGTTGAGGAGCGTATCATTTTTGCTTTTATGTTGTTGATGCTTTCATTCACGTTTTTCTTATTCACGAAACTCTCGAATCTTCCTCATCTAGAATTGTTGTTCTCATTGATTACCATAAACTTTTACTACAGATCACCACAAAGTTTTTCTTTACTCGCTTCATATTCTAAAACTAATTCAATGGTAATTGTTCTGAGTTTAAATCGTAAGTCACCCAGTTCGAATTTGCTATAAAAGAGAGTGCCTCAGAGATGGAACAGTCTATTCTGAAATGCATCGCTTTCAGAAAACGGGCATTGCTATCCAAAACACACTGACATGAAGTGCCCGAAGCAATAAAGAGAAAAGTATGGTTTAATTATATCAAACGTACGTTCGTAAACACGAAGCACTAGTAGGTTTTGTGGCCATGGAAAAATAGATTATTCAGTTGACCAAAAAATATAGAAATAAAACTTGTATTATTTTGGGGCACGAAATCCGATCTCCTTTCTCTATGAAAGTTTTTTTTTTTTTTCGCAGATAAAAAAGATCGTATGAAAAAGAGTATTCAATTCATATCTTTTGCTTCTTTAATAATTTGTATTTTTTGCAAAATGTTTTTTTCCTTTTCGAGCCGTGTCTTGATCCCAGGCGAATCCTTAATCTTTCTCTAATAATACAGTTTGTGGTAAGCTATCGAAAAATTGTGAGAAAAGATCAATATTTCTGATTTGGAAATAATCCGAAAAATTATTAGCAAAGCTTCTTTTACGTTAATCTGTGCAGATGATTAGATTTGAATCAGTCTTGATCCTTTAGTTTCCCTTTGTTGTATTAAAGGATAAGATATGATAATAGGGTTCTACCAGGTTGTTGTTATTTCAACTTTCTCGAGTTCTCAATCATGATATCTACATGATATGATGCAATTATACGCAATTTGCTGTGTTGTACCCTACTTCTCGAAGTTCATTTATATATATATATATATATATATATATATATATATATAGAGAGAGAGAGAGAGAGAGAGAGAGAGAGAGACAGACAGACAGACAGACAGACAGACAGACAGACAGACAGAGACTGACAGACAGACATTATAACTACTATTGCATGTATACGCACATGCAAGCATTTGTGCAAATACATACACACGCACGTACACACATACGCATCTATGCTATATATGAAGGTTGGATTTTTAAAATTAGATATTGAATGCTCGTTGAAAAAATCCCGCACATCTTTTGAATTTTTGAAGAAAAAAAAAACTTAACTATTTCAAGTAGGAGTGCCGGTCGTTTCAAATAGCACCTAGCAAGATTTTCCATCAGCAAAATTGTTACCTTTAAGTGGAAAAATCTATTGATACAGACAAAGAAACAGAAAAAGTCACAGTTCTTTAATAATATAGGTACGTATGAACGTGTGTATATATATATATATATATATATATATATATATATATATATATATATATATATATATATATATATATATATATATATATTAGTAAGGATACCCAGCGTTGATAGGATTAAATAACTTTTTGACAACACAGTAAAAGTATGATCTTTAATATATTTCTTCGTACTCAGCGCAACACATGATTATTCACACTGAAACCTATTCTATACTTTCAAATTACGCTTTTTATTGAATATTTTGGATCCATGGCGTCAAGTAGTGATTAAAAATGTTCAACATACGTACTAACCTTTAAAAGAGAAGTGTATGAGATTATTTTTTCAGCAGAACTTTTCGGTACTTTCAATCAATACTACCGTTTTATTTTCGGAGAATGCAAAATTTCAGATTGTTTTTGGCTGGTTCTATTCACATCGTTACTTCGAGGCTGATCCGGAGCTTTGCAATAAAGTTTTAATGATTTTGAAGTATTTAGGTTACTTCCAATGAGAAATAAATCATTTCAAGGATTTTTTCAAGTTTAATTATGTTAATATAAAATTTCATGTTTTTGAAAAATGATTTCGGACGGTTCTACTGTAGAACGAAAGTAAATTTCAAGTTCAACATTATAGCTCCATCGAAAGTAATCGCTACCCCGTGATTTAGCATCTTTTCCTCAACAACTGACACTCATCAAAAAGTAATACAGGTGTTATTGATTGGAATAATAACAAAATTATCAATTTTTTTGTCTTTTTGCTTTTACTAGTCACAGCAATCATAAGCTAAAAATCGACTAAAAAATGAAATGAAGGTAAATAATATTTGAAAGGTAATGAAGGTTTACTGATGGACTTCTCATACTTTTTTTATTTGCGACCGATGACTGATATATTCGTGACCCCTTGCTCAGTGTTATAAAAGTGATAAGTTCTAATTCAATTAATCTTCCGAAAACTTACAGTAACTGCTTATAGAAACAAATCGTCTGTAGTTTGAGAAACGCTGATTTATGATACTTCACTTGATGAAAATAAAAAGGCCGATTCTTGTTTATTTAGTTGTTGATGTCAGTTTATTTTTCTCATCTTGTTCCTGTTTTACTAATATACATATATGTATATATATATATATATATATAGAGAGAGAGAGAGAGAGACAGAGAGAGAGACAGACAGACAGACAGACAGACAGACATGATAATGCACGCCTGCATGTGTTTGTGTGAAATATCTTTCGTCTCTTGAGTGAAATCAATTTTGCCTGTTGTCTCTTCTCTTTAAGTAAGTCAAATATCCCGAAATGAATCCATGTTTTTCAAATGACTATTGAAAAAAGAGTATAAAACTCAAGACTTGGGACTTCTGAAGTACCGGGTTGGAGACATCTAGATGCATCTGTATTGTATTGTACTGTCTTGTGATCTGTACGTGTTTCTCTCTTGAGTACGTTGCATGGTTCTCAGTTCAAGGGTCAATCACGTTAGGTTCCATGTTCCAGGTCCATAGGTGACTATCGAGAGGATGCATTGTTTTTTTTTACCTTTACTTTTAGCACTAGCAAGATTTTCTTGGAGGTTGTGCTTGTCCTGTCGAAAGATTGCCAACTTGGTATGATTCTTCGTTCGACTTCTTCTTTTGAAGATGTCACTCTTCATTCTCATTGGTAGATGTACTGGACTATTTTCTCTCTTTGAATTCGATTCTTGTTACTTCGTCTTCAATATTTTTGTTGTACATGAAATTTGTTCATATGGTGACCAACTTTCTAGCTTTCTTTGTTCGGACTGTCCAGCACCGTCTAGAGGTCATGAAGGTTCCCAGCACAAAAGATGATGTCGTCTACAGATTTTACGTTGCTTAAGTATTTTCTTCCTATTTTGATTCCTTTATTTTCCCAGTCTAGGTTCTGAAAGATCACCTCAAAGCAGACCGTGAAAGGTGTGGGTGAGTTAGTATCTCCTTGTCTTACCCCTTTTTCGAGCCTGGCATATACTGGGTTTACACCGTGTAGAATCATAGCATCATTAACTTTGGGGATTTCTACTGAGCCGGGGGCATTCTTGAAGTCAACAAATACTCTACTGAGAGACATTTTATATTCTGATGCTTTCTCTTCTGGTTTATTTACCGAATGAAGATGGACATGGTTCAATATACTGGCGACTTCGGTCAGCGAGGATGTTATTTTATTTGTTAACTCGTTGGTATCGGTGTCTCTGTTTTATGCTCAGGTAAAAAGCTCATATCTGTTTTTCAGCTCAAGCTTGAGGGGTCAGATGCATCCTTTTGGTACGTTTAGTGTTTGCATTTTGGTGTTGAACATTTTCCTGCATTCTTTGCTGGTGTTAATCTAGATTTTGCAAATTCTCTGGTCACTCCCTACATTGACTTGAACTAGGACCTGAATATCTTAGACTGGGTTACTCTTGACTTTCAGGATGAAGTCGATTTAGTTCTTGCTTCTGTGATTGGGGACCTTTAAAGTCCATTTTCCATTGAGTTTTCTTGAAGAAAGTGTCCATGATTTTGAATCCGTTCCTTGATGCGAAATGTATTAGACCTTCATTTCTTTCTTCCCGTAACTTGTATCCGAAAATGCAGATACAACTTATTTTGGGGTGTTATTTTGAGTATGGAGTTCAAGTCGTCGTAGAATTTATTTGTCTCACCCTTGGTTGACTTTGAAGTGGGTGCGTTGACTTGAATGATGTTTACTTTGTACCTCTTTGAAAACCTTATAGTGACTCTATGAATGGTTTGAATCCTGTAACGTCGTCTTTGTTGATTTTGAATAAGAAAGCTAACCCCACCTCGTTTTTAGGAGGTTTAGAGGACATGTTGGCTTTTTAGTTTGATAAATTCTTCCCCGGGTTTTCTCATTTTGTTAATAACAATTATGTCATATTTGATTTTTTCGATTTCATTCTCGGTTAGATGCATGTCTTTTGAGAGAGTTATAATGTCGTAAGTGCCAATGCATGGTGTTTTCTTGGTGAAGGTTTTGGGGTTTTGCTCGCGTAGTCGCTAATGGGGTATATTGATCCCCCCAACACCACCACCAAGCAAGTGATATGGCAGGGCCTTTTGTAAGTGATGACCCAAGAAAAATGTTCGTTTTCCAGGAGATGTTCTTAGAGCTGTTTGAGTAGTCGCCCTTTCGAACACATCACCTCCTTCCAATGAAAATGATGCGGCAGGGCCTTTTCAAATCAGTGACCCAGCAGGAACATCCGGTATAATTTTGATCGTGTGAACTATGGGGAGTGATGGCAATGCTCCGTCTCGATGACCTATGACATTTGGCAGGGGTTTGATTACAACCACTGTCAATCAGTGGCGTCATAGCTCCACCAACCTTTACCACCCATTGTATCCTCTTTTCATCTTATAAGATAAGGGTGTGCATAGCTCTGTAAGGGATAGATTTAGATTAATTATTCATTTCAAGTGTTCTTACGGTATTGCAGGTACGTTTATCATATCAGGTTATGAGTCCTATTACATATTGGTATTTGTAGGTATGAAGTATCGAGAAAATTAAGTAAAATTTACTCTATTAAGAGGTAGTTTTTATCGGGTCGATTCTTTCATATTTTTCCAAATCTATATTATTTCATTTTTCCCTTCTCCCCTCTCAACACATTCTTTTGAGTCTGGATCTACAAAGAGTTAGATAGTTTTTTTTTATTCATACCTCTCTCTCAATAAGTATACTTATAAAAAATATTTATATACATTTTGTATTTATGTAGAAATTAAATATATTCCTTGTCAATTATAAGCGTTTCCTCATAATCATCCCAAAAGGGTCCTTTTTCAAGTTCAAAACTATGTTACGAATTTGCCCGTCAGCAACCCCTTTGGACTTTATGAAGAGCGTATAGGCCATGTTGTAAAATGTCAGATGATAGTAGGACATCATCACTCACAATGTGGATCCTCAGAGATTATGTACCAAAATGTGGCTGACATTTTATGAAATGGCAAGACAAACTAGACTAAGAAACTATTGGCTCCACGACGGTCATGATAGAGAGTCTAGTGAATCTTGAGAAAGATCTATGTCCGACGACTGCCGCTAAAAGGCTAATGAGGATGATGATGTATGAACTTACAAATTTCAGGACGCTCTAAGCAGCTCTCCTCTGCGTGTAATTTAGGTAATTGCCTCTATTTTCTTTCTCGACGCAGTTTTTTTTTATACGTGCACCGTCCGTTGGTTGTTTGATATGGAAATCAAGAATAATTTAATATTCATTCGTAATATAGTTTAAAACATTGAAGAAAGGACCCCTCTGGAATATCTGTGAGGAAAAGTTTATAATTTTAAGAAATCTTATAAATGTGATATTTATACAAATATTTGCAGGAAAAAAAGCAAATATTACCAAGCAACACTTTTAGAATGAGTTCTGATAGAAATACAAAAAAGTTTACTTCTCAAAACAGCTGAAATTTAATTTTTTTTTAGCTGTTTGGCACCGACTTGGCCAGTTATTGACTTGGCTAGACGTCGAGTTGTTCTGGCATCTCTTTGTACTCAATCTGAAGTATCACCTTCATTTTTGAATCAGCGCTTATGTTATCAAATTATCATATAGTATATTGAGACATTAACGAAGAGTGCTCATTTTGACCAAGCACACGTTAATTATTTGTTATGAGTGATGTTTTCTGAATAATGTATTAGATAACCAAGGAAAACAGCATTTCGTAATTCTTTTTCGCAAAATTTACTACGCCTACCAGTTATCTACGATAAATGCAATTATTGGATATCTAATTCAATAATATTTTCGTGTGGACTCTGTTAACATTGATTTATGCATAATAAAGAAAAAAGGGAGTTTGTTTTAAACATGATGAGTTGTTTTTTTCTATTTTAATTCCAGGGGGACACAACTCTCTTAACTTTTCATTGGTGTGCATTTTGTCAGAGCAAAGCAAAACTACATACCAGAGATCGTTTAAAAACCAATAGATTCGATTATTTTCTTATGCTCTGAGGGTGTGAAAAATCATGATTACATAGTATATTCCACAATAATCTGTTTATAATATTCTATGATATTCATAATATAATATTTGTAATGCATTGTTCTATTTATGATATTCGATAATATATATACCTTGGCATATTTGCAGATTTTAATCATTATTCTGTATCATCAAACACTAGAAATTTCCTGGGTATTGATAATTATTAGGTGTGTGTGTGTGTGTGTGTGTGTGTGTGTGTGTGTGTGTGTGTGTGTGTGTGTGTGTGTGTGTGTGTGTGTGCCAAAGTTTATAGTGTCTATATACATAGATAAAAATTGGTTTTCCGCCGGGAATTTCGCACTCACCTAATATATTTGAGAATCCATCGGGTTGATGATGAGCACAAACCAGAAATAACAACAGCAACATTCAAATTCTCATCTCTTACTATTTGGAGCCTTACTAATGGTACCTTCCCGATTATGCCACGAAGTCTTCACCTGTAAATGACTCTCGAATAGGCTGCATAGCTATAATTTTTTTCTCTGATTCCACTGCATTGCTAGCATGATGTTATTGTTCTATTACACTTGTTGCAATAGATGTAACAGTCTTGAAATCTTTTGATGAATCATTGTCAATTATTATTGATTTTTGACTCGTACTTCTTTCATTGTATTGCATTCAGAGGTCTATTCTCTATGATCTACCCTTTACTTAATAGTCGTAGGATAACAATCTTAGAGATTAAATAGGAGATAAAATGAACACTAAACTGAATATTATAATGATGACAATACTTCCTCCAAAAAACTCGAAAATCATAACACCTATTTCTATTAACTATTTCTATACCATCTCAATGGTGATCAACTGTATTAATAGTCTTGTCTCAACTCCAACATGATTTTTACTGCTTTCCATTCGTTTACTTATAAAAAAATAACCAATCATGAGTGGAATAAATATTTGAGTCTGGATCACAATCAGACAAGTATTCCTTGCATAATGTCTGTAAATAAACAAGGTTGCTTTTTCAGACATCTGTTTTTTTTTGCCTGTTCGTTTATAGACTCTTAATCTGTTATCAGCGGGAGAAAAAAAGGAGGGAGTAAAGATAGGAAATAGAAAGGTAAAAAAAACAGAATCTATGGAGATTAACGAAGACAAAGCGAGAGAGAGAGAGAAAATTTAATACAATACGAATAGAGGAAGAGAGGAAAAAGAATTTTAAGGAAGAAATGTGGAAAGAGGAGGAAAGTAGAGGGAGGTGCGGTGACATACAGTTTAAAGGAGAAAGAGATAGAGTGAGACACAAAGAAAGGAAGAGAATAATAGAAGTTGAAACACGCAGGCATTATTGAATATGGAAAAAAGAAAGAAAGAAAGAAAGAAAGAAAGAAAGAAAGGAAGAAAGAAAGAAAGAAAGAAAAGGGATGAGTGAAGATAGGCAGAGAGAAAGGATAGAAGGATGGGAGGGGTGGAAAGAAGTGAAGATAGAGGGGGTTTGAAAAGAATGACCCGATTGTTTTGATTTCATTTCAACATTTGTAAAGGATGTTTAATTTCTAAAATAGTTTATTTGTGGATATAAGCTCGTTAACTCAAATTAGTACTGAACCCATTTTTAGTTGGGATATTCATTTAACAATTTAACTTAAAATATAGAAAAAAAACTCTTTTCATGAAAAAAAGTGTCAGTGAAGTCAAACTATTCCTCTCTGATTTATTAAAAAAATGATTTTTCAGCTGGATTAGCAAACTAAACGATGATTAATACAATAAAGGACTTACATATCTAGAAAAGAAGTTAGGTAGTTTGATAAGAGGTGGGAAGAAAGGGGAAGAGAGAAAACTTAAAAACCAATAGATTTGATTATTTTCTTATGCTCTGAAGGTGTGAAAAATCATGATCACATAGTATATTCCACAATAATCTGTTTATAATATTCTATAATGTTTATAACATGATGTTTGTAATACATTGTTCTATTTATGATATTCGATAATATATTGTGTTTCAGTGGCTGTGAGTAAAGAGCAGTTGGAATAGAAAGAAATAAAACTTGAGATGAATGTGAATAATGGCGTAAAATTATCAATATTGACTGAAAATACTTAATTTAAAGAATCTTAAGAAATGGGCAGATCGGATTACTGAACAACCAGTAAATAACAAACACGTCGCAGAAGAGATCAGGATGAGGGATGAGTATATTTATTTTTACTTAGACTCGATCTAGCAACTGATACCAGTTGCTCAGTGGTATGAGCGGTCGAGCATAAATCTGGTCACCCATCAGCATAAAGTGTCTTGAGTTTGATTCTCAATTGGAAATTATTCTTTATTATTGCCATCTTTGCAGTTAATTTGTTCATTCACTGCTGAAAGGAGACCGGTGTGAGTTTGGTAACGATAAGAAGCAACAAAAATTGAGATGAAAGTAAACAGTAGCCAAAAAGTATTAGTAATCATCGATACATCATCTTGTGAATTATATTAATGAATGAATAGATAAGTAGGTTTACCCATGATGAACTCCCAGTTAATACGGAACATGGCACAAGAGAAATCATCAAAGGGGAAGAGTTTAAGTGGTTGATTTGCGCTTACCACTGATTCCTGTAGTTCAGTCAAGAGTTACCTGGGACATCATCCAGCATAGTGTTGCGAGTTCAATTCTAACTCGTGATTTTTTTAGAATTCTGATCTGCGATAATCCATTTTTTTCACTGCCAAAGGGATTACTGATACGGAACTACCTATTGATGAGTCGATTGTCACCTGGAAATCATTACTATTTGTTGCAATCCATGCTCAGATTTTATTTTATAACTACCGAAGGGAAACAGGCCTGAGTTGAGTGACGATAAAAAGCAACAAAAAAAATGAAGATGGAATTGAATAATAGCAAAGTATTCTTGTATGATAATTGGAAATACTTCGGCTGATGAATGAATTAAAACAAAATTGATTAGTGATTCTGAACTACCAGTTAAGATCTAACATGATATAAAAGAACTCAGGATAAGGAAATGATTGATATTTTTGATTTGGACTTGCACTTGCTATTGATACCTACAGCTCATACTGTTTTACGCACCCAACTTTGGTTGAGGCAAAATGTATTAGGAAACATTGCTATGGCTTTGAATTTACAAGTCCTAATCCTTGTTTTCTGGGAGACTGTATTAGAATAGTGTACTTTAATACGTATCCAATGAATACACGCACTCACACACACACACACGCACACACGCACACACACACACACACACACATACACACACACACATATATATATAATAGCAGATATGACTATATGGAAAGTAGTAATCACCCCCCTCCCATTGAATAAAGTCAGAATGTTAGGTAGAGAAAAACTCGTGAAAATAAGTGATTGGATGAATCATAGCACATACCAGGTTCCAATAACCTCCTCAATAGACCTCATAGAGAAATGAACCCCAAATGTAATCTTTTAATCTAAAAGGAAAGAGCAATAAGATTGACAAAAGTTTTACTTTTTGCAGACACAAGAGGTAACGCAAAAAAATCATATACTCTTGTTCAATGGGAGAGGCAGACAGGCAACAGTAACACAACAGAATGATTATAGAGTAGAGGTGCAGAATTCATTAAGAAAATTCATTAGATTTTTTTGCAACGTTTCATTATCACTGACCAGGAATAAACAAATTTCCACATGGAGTTCACAGGCATTTGACCTTGGCTGACCTTTGAAAGGGCTTGCGTTTGCTGTCATCATTTGAGTGAGCCGGGAGTGCTGTTCTGTATTTTTATGATTTGACATTTCAAAAGACCCAAATGAAGAAGGGATTATCTCAAGTGAGAAAGTTCGAATATGGATATGTCCCGGAAGAGTGTATCACATGACCTCGTCTAGCCAATAGAAACGTCGCATTTCTCATGGTAATTTTTAGAATAATAAAATAAATCAGTCGCAGTTTCGACTCTAAACATATAAAACTCTCGACTTGCAACTTTCGTTCCCCTGCTTGGGTTGTAACGTAAATGGCCAAAAATTGAGATATATTTTTTTTCCTTCTTCTGTCTTTTTGTAAAACCATGTGGCTTTGGTCAACATTCGTCTAATATAACTCCAAGCCCCCTTTTGTTGCTTCTATGTTTTGATGTGTCCGACTTCCGTGTTTTGCTGTACTAGAGATATACAACCCGAAACCAACATCCACTGATGGTGTTAAATTCTTTATTTCATCTGCATACCTATTGCAACTCCAATGTGCATGTGACCAATGTCAGTACACAATATTATTTCTAAAAGAACAAGTTTCAAGCACTATATAGTCCTGTTGGACGTTGGCCGAGGAGATTGGAGCATCGGTCAAATTCCCACGGTAGCAACAACAGACACCCGACGAAAGCCGAAGGGTACAAAAATATATCCACATATGATAAACATGATATCCTTATATATATGATTGTTTATAGTCTTACTTGTGTACACACATGATCTGGAATAAAAAATATAAGATATGTTTAGAAGATTTTATGACCATACTCAGATTATGAAGGTGGATTCAGCTTGTTGACGGATGAGCACTGTACCGATACCCTTGCCTTGAATGATCGAATATCCAGATTCAGTATTTTGGTGTTCTAAGCAACCCTCTGTTAGTAAAAAGTAAACTGATTTTTCCAAATAAGCGTAATTAGCAAATGCATTTTTGCAAAATTTTCTAAAACGATTTTCTCGAAAAATTACTCTTACAGGAAACTTTGGCACGCAATACTTTTCCTCAAAAATTAAAATACTTCGAAGAAAATGCGAATCACATAAGTATTAAGATTTATCCACTAGAACGGGGTTGTATTTACATTGCAACTACAAAGCTATCAGTCTTACGGAAGTACATTATCAAAGAACTTGGTTGCTTCCGTTAGTCCCTTGCAGTTACTGCTTTTTTTGTTACAAAAATATCGGACAATCCTTTGATTTATGAACGCAAACATTTTGACTGCTGTTGAAATTGATTGCAGATGCAGAAAAGTACAGAAAGCATTGTTACACCAGATGGTATTAAAAACAATGAAAACATAATTCATTTCTCAACACCAGTTTTATTCTCTACACAATAGCCCAATCATAATAAAAAGTAACGCATACAAGTTGTCATTTTTCATCATAGAGTGAGTTAGTCTATGGAACTTTACAATTTACAATCATCATTCAATACAACTAGTCGTTAGTACTATCACAGTCATTGTGTTTTTGCCTTTTTCTGCATCCGTAGTCAATTTTGACAACATTTTTCGAAAGTTTTCCTTTCAGATAACGAAGGATTGCCTGATAAGATTGAAGATTGAAAGAAAATTTTCACGAATTTCATATCAGAATCTTTTTCCCGAATTTCTGCTTTCAACAACTCTAATTACAGTCTGAAGCAAAGCTTCACAGACTAAATACACTTGTGCGAGAGTGTATAGGAGTCTACACAGGCCTATCTGAGAGTCTGCCCAAACCTGTCCGTAGGAGTGCGACAGCCATATGAAGATTCGATCGCATAACTGAACAGTTAATGCATTCAATATGCTCAAACCTCAAATTTGACAATATTAGCATGCAATTCAATTAGCAAGAATGTTCAACCGTGCATGGGCTATGTTAACGCGTGTTAATATATATATATATATATATATATATATATATATATATATATATATATATATATATATATATATATATATATATATATATATATATATATATATATATATATATATATATACATATATATGTATATATATTGTGCTTGTCGTACTTTTTACACAGGTTCTACACTCTGATCCTAGACATAGGGTCAGTGAGCGTGCAGATGCTTTCCCTAGGTAAGATTAGATAATCTTGCCATTTGTTTTCCTATGAGTTGATTGTCATCACCAGCACCATCATCATCATAAATATTACCATTACTGTTCAACAGCATATTAAGAAAGTAAAATTGCTGGCCAACCTGTCTCGAAAGAAACAACATCTTGTCCAACTGAGCCGCTCCACCTGCCCCAAAATGAAAACTAATATAAGTAATACTTTAGATGCACTTCTCTTCAGTGGAAATAAAAAGCCACCATGATGGTTACTTGATTTATCCAAGCGTGGAACTATGCGTCTTCCTTCGTCTACGGGTTTGTCACAGCATATCTCTTCATACTTGCTTTCCATAAACATATATTTGTTCATTCAGCTATGTCCCTGTCCATACGTGTTAAGGATTTTACATATGTTCGCCGATGTACTTACAGTTACTTACGCGTGTATCAGTTATTGAGTGGGCTCCACTGGCTGCATAAGTATTCATCGTAGACTGTACCAGTGTTTACTGGTTTTTAATGGGCACAGTTACAAAACTTTCCGTGCACGAAAGTTAATAAGTAAGTACTTCCACGCGCATGCTCGTTTCGCATATATGCCCACATAAAATAAGCGAGTCAAAAAGAATAAGTCGGGGAAACGCAACCAAACAGAATTATTCTTTATCCATGTCACATTTGTACCAGATTCAGTCAGCCATAAAGGAACTTACAGAAATTTTGAAGCCCACTC
>OY735205.1:35578180-35658180 GCA_963457665.1 Thysanoteuthis rhombus
AAATGAAAATATAATTTTCAGTTTTGCATCACCTGCCAGACTTACCAAAATACATCGGAATGACTGCAGACTGATGACATGTCTCTCTCTGTAGTTTAAAAGATGCGTCATTCCAAGAGCGTAATTTCAATAGTTTTCATATTGTATGATGAAGCAAAATATTTTGTATCATCAATTAAAGCCAGTTGGAGAAAAGCCCCAGGGAGGACAGTATAATCAAAACACATGTCATTACTGATCTTATCAACACGGCAATAGGAATTTAGAGGCAAATCACAGCTGATCTCTAAAAGGGGGCGATCAACTGTCTATTGTCCCAACCATTGAAAGAATTAGGATTGAAAGCTTGCTCTCCAGTTACTATACGGTAATATCAATAAGAAGGTTAGATTTGAATATGCAGACAAACTCGTTATTTGGAAGGATGAGAATTTGTCAAGAATTTCAGCAATGAAAGTAAATTCAATTTAGATGGATCTAACAACAGACAGAGTGTTCGTCGTGGTACAGGTGACAAACTTTAACTAAAGTGTTTTAAAAAGTCTGCCGAGTTTGGTAGGGGAAGTATCATGGTATAGGGCTGCCCTCCTCGGAAGGTGACAGACCTATTGTCAGAAATAATGGAATGGCAAATGCTAATATGTGACTAAACATGGTGAAACAACATGCCATTCTTTCCCTACAAGTACCTCCAAACCGGACATCCATTTTCATGCAGAACAGTACTGCTGTCACACTGCTGAACGAACAAAAGACTTTTTTGAAGGAAACCCAATAGTCACTTATGGAGCTGAAACTTAGAACCTAACAAAGGGACAGATCCACAAATTGAGAACTATGCAATGCACACATGAGAAAATGATGCTGGGTCTCACGTGGAGAGACCAAAAGACAGCACAGTACACAGGAAAAGATAAGGATCAGGGACATCATAGAATCTATTAAAAATCTCAAATAGCAGTAAGCTAGCCATGTTGCAAGAATGGTGGACAACAGATGGACATCGCGACTCACGACATGGATCCCCCGAGATCACATGCGAAACCGAGGCCGGCAGAATATTAGATGGAGGGACGAGCTGGACAAATTCAGAAAGTACTGGCCCCGCGACGACCGTGATAGAGAAGTGTCGCGAATCCTGGGGAGGGTCTATGCTCAACGAGGGACGTTGAAAGACATGATGATGATGATGGCATAGAATCAATGTGATGGCATGCAACTTACATCTAATCGAGAAATTGTGAGGGATAACAAGAGACAAGGTTAAGAAACGGAATTAAGGATCAGTAAACGATTCATTGGAAGAATTAGAAGATGAATAGAAAAAAAAACAAAAACACCTGATCGGTGCAAGAAATTTGTCTCGTCCCTAGGGCGTCGGTGTGCTGAGATTATTGCTAATTCTCTCTGCGCCATATTGATTGTTTTGAGTAGAATTCTCAATGTAAAATTATATAGTGTAGCTGTTCTCTTTTTTTGTTCGAGGTTTTCTCTTCATTTTTTTCCATAACCAATTCTGATGAAAACTTTTGTTTGAATAAAGTATTTACCAAGAGCAACAATTTCTATAAATTTCAAGTTACCGTGGCAATTATTATCAATGAGAACTACCTTGTTTCTCCTACTTTGAACAGTACTATATATATATATATATATATATATATATATATATATATATATATATATATATATATATATATATATATATATATATATGTATATATATATATATATATATATATATATGTATATATATATATATATATATATATTGAAGATGTTTGAATACATCGATTTTTTAAGCTAATGTCTCAAAGTAATAGTTTAGTCAGTTATAAAGGAAACCCACTACATTAACTGCCTTGATTATGGTTTAGGGTTAGACTTATATTCGAGTCGTCCAATTTCTTGGTTTTTCTACACTAATTGAACCTTGTCTTATACTCATGGTCCACCTATATTCAAATATCTACGATATATATATGCATATATATATATATATATATATATATATATATATATATATATATATATATATATATATATATATGCGATTCAAAAAAAAAATATATATATATATATATGTATATATTAGAATCACATGTGCGTTTATTTACACACTGTTTTTAGCTCTAAGTTAATTATGTTTCACCACAAAAATGTGACTCACATTTACGGTCAATTTCAAATTTGTTAGCGATAATTATATCCTGTTATACGATATTTCCTCTATATTGTCATTATAAATAAAACCGCCCATATATCACGACAAGCCCTCTCTACAATCTTCTCATACACCACGACTAATTTCCATGAGGCTGCGTACATCACGCGCATGTGCATTCATATATATATATATATATATATATATATATATATATATATATATATATATATATATATATATATGTATATATATATATATATATATATATGGTGATTATGCACTAAAATGTCTGATAAACATCGATTTGCTAAATACAATTCAGCAGAACATAGTTACACATTACTTTCAAATATAGCGCATCCTGTATATAAGAGGAAGAAAAGAGAGAGAGAGAGAGAGAGAGAGAGAGAGAGAGAGAGAGAGAGAGAGAGAGAGAGAGAGAGAGAGAGAGAGAAAGAGAGAGGGGGGGAGAAACGTGATAGAGAAGGGGTTGGATAATGAAAAATTGTTGGTGATGCGTTCATTTATTTAGGTATTTGATCTAATTATCATCGGTTTTTGGATTCCTCTCGTGCGGTAGATTGTATTTTAGTATCTAATTTCAAACGAACGTACTTTCAATCTATCTATCCCCAGTCTCTTGGTAAAAGATCTGACTTCACGTGTCCATTAAAGTCCTTATTAGGCGACTAATTATCGTGTCCCCCATCCAAAACTCGACAATCGATTCGAGCGTTTCCTGGGTGACTTCGAAACTGACAATAATCTTATCAATAATACCTGTTTTTTTTTTTTTAAATCATAGTTCCTTTTTATTTTAAATGACTTAATTATTGCTTTAAAAAATGTTTCTGTTATTTTTTTCGTCGTTAGAGTAATTTTTGAAAATAGCTCCCGTGTAATTGACTCTTATGTGGTCTGATCGGTTCTAAAATACAAAAAAATTAAGGATGAAACCTTGTTGAGTTTTTTTTTCAGCAAACCCAGTTGCTGCAGAGTCAGACTCCACTTTATTCCGACAAGATGATCACTTCCATTTCTGTATATCATCATCATCATCATCATCATCATCATCATCATCATCATCATCATTCTTTTAACGTCCATCATTGGACATAGACCATCCTGAGGATCCGCCATGTAAGACTTATCAGTTTAGCACAGTCGACACACAAATCCTGTATACAACAGACACTCGAAGAATGTTGAGCACCATTAGTCAAGATAAACCAAATGCAATGATTAAAACATCCCGTCTAACGAAATTCTGCCAAGAGGAGTTATAAATATGATACTCCGATTCATTCGAACTGCTGTCCTTATGATTGTTCTGGTTGTTGTACCCTGCGGCGTTATCCAGGTCCATATGATATTCAGAATTTTTATCCGACCATTTATTCAATCCATTGGGTTGATTATTCACATTCTATTGTCCATAGCAAAGGATATATCGTATAGGTTGATTATTCTGTTATTTCGTCCTTGTAAATCACTTCTATTTCCTCTGAGCCAGAGTATTTGGATTCGACTACCTGACCCAGGGATTGAACGAATGAAGACCAGATAAAATGAAACACTTGACTTACATTTATATGCACTAACGTAATCAGGTTGTGAAATTTTGGAGCCTCAAAGCTAAACTTTTGAAATCAAATGCTAACATGTTGTTATCGATTTAATGCTAGTCCAGTTGATAAGATTATCAGAGCATAACATATGCACTGATTCTTTCAATCGCCTTTTTCATCAATGCTGTTCTCTATCTATTATTTTGATTCTATTTCATAGAGGTTAATAACGCATCCCCTTTTCTTCCAAATATGATCAGACATACCTGGCTTCATTGTCTCTCAACGGACAAATGCTTTTCGATATTATTCCAGACTTTCTCTCAGAGGGCAACCTGTCTCGAATTTATATTTCATGCCATAATAGCTTATATATATATATATATATATATATATATATATATATATATATATATATATATATGTGTGTGTGTGTGTGTGTGTGTGTGTGTGTGTACAAAAGTTACCTAGCGTTCACTGTGTGTCGACGGATATTTTATATATCTCTGTTGAAATCTGTTGAAATCACTCTACCAGGAAAAAAACAATCATATTCTCCTTCTTCCAGGAAGTTTTTTTTTTTGTGCCTAACGTTCCTTAGACTAATAAAATGTGATTTTTTTGCATTTTATGACATTTTGTTTTTTCAAATAGGAATGACTAGACCAAGCCGTGCTCACATCGTTTCTTCCTTCAAGCTGTAGCTTCTTACCTGAAAAATAATCGTGAGTTATTTCCTTGTACTGTGCTGGGCATCTTCCCAAAGCTGCGAGAACCCGACCTCGTCCATCCATCCATCCAGACTTCCTGCAACGTTTGTTTACTTTGGCCACCCAGACATTGTTTATCCTCTTCCTATCTCTTCAGAAATGTTTACTCGCGACCCACCGGTTCCAGTCTATCTAATTACATTTCTCTCCCAAACGTAGCTGATTGCTTATAAACATTGCGTTTGTTCTTGAATTTGATTGAACATTTCTATTTCTCTGATTTACCCATTCCACTCCGAGTGCAAAACTAACCTAATGAGTCTCATTTGGACGAGTCGAAATGTTTTGACGCGACGTTACTTCTAAAAGGGACGAATCAGTTAGGTCGAGAGAGGATGGCTGTAAGGTGGCTGGTATTGGTGCGTTGTATTATTAATTCCAAGAGATGGGTGTCGGCTTGGCACTGTCAATTCGATGACACTCACGTGCCATGCAAGATACGCTCCGTCCCGATAAATATTATAGATTACGTGAGGCCGCATGAGCAGATTAATATTAGAAATTATACAACATTATCGACCAACCGTGGAAGCATCAGGCCTACATTCAGATATTAATTAGCGCACGTTATCTCTTGCCCCTAATATGGCAAGGCGACAGTGAAAGTGATAACTGATGCTGTTCAGTTCATAAGTAAACAACGGATCAAATTGTCGAACCTAATAACTATATACACATTTATTTATCCATATATTCACACACACACACACACACACACACATATACATATATACGTATCTCTAAATATTTACGTATACATATGTATGTACATATATATATGTATATATATATATATGTATGTATATATATATATATATATGTACATACATACGTATACGTAAATATATATATATATATATATATATATGTACATACATACGTATTCGTAAATATATATATATGTATATATATATGTACATACATATGTATACGTAAATATTTAGATACGTATATATATATGTGTGTGTGTGTGTGTGTGTGTGTATATATATACACACACGTATATATACACACACATATATTAATGTATATATATATATATATATATATATATATATATATATATATATATATATATGAGAATTACAAACAAGTTATCTAGAATATATACAAAGATGGCATTGCTATAATTTGACTTAGTAATGATATAAACAAATTTAAGGATCAGTAAAGGAGTGAGACAAGAAAGTACAATTTATCCTAAACTGTTTACAGGGAACCTTGTGAGAGCCTTCAAAAAAAAACTGGCCGGGAAGTAGTGGAAGTATACATAGACGGAAAATATTTCAATCATTTCGGATTCGTTGATGACGTTTCAATTACGTCAGAAGTATCGGGTGAGTTATAAAACATGCTAAAAGATCTAAATAGGGAAAGTAGAAAGATAGAGTTAAAGGTGAAAAGAAGAAGACAAGATTAATGATCAATAAAAAAAAGTTCCAAAAATAATCATAAGAATAGATGATGTGGCTGCAGAGTGCTCAAGCTGATCTCTTTTCAAGAAATCAAACAGCATAGGTAGGGGGATTGACCTCTCTTGAATTTTGCAAGGGGGAATTGGTTATCAATTCTGTAGCTTGCGTTAATTCATTAGGATTGACTATCACTCTCCAGTGCCCCAACAGATTCCGGTTGAAACTTGGTACTTAGTCTAGAATTTATAGAGATATTTAAACTTTATGTAAAAAGACTGAACTTGAATGGAGGGTAGTTTGCAGACAGCAATGATACAAGCTGATCCTTGATAGTGTACATAGTTTCGTCTTTTTTCCTCAGCACCAGAATTTGCCTTATCACTAGATACGTAGTCATAAGAGTGGATGGAAATGATGATTTTTTCATAAATCCTACTCGTCATATATATATATATATATATATATATATATATATATATATATATGTGTGTGTGTGTGTGTGTGTGTATATATATATATATATAATCTTTTTTTTCGTGGAGACTCCAAGTTTCAAACCGATAGTGCAATCATGAGAATAGCAGATCAAAATCAAATTATTACGTAACAAGCTACGGACTTGTAATTTGACGATGAGAAAACCCATCAAGCATTTCTCAAGTATTTCTTATAAAGCAAGGACACAGTCCATGGCATCAAACGTTGATACTACATTTGCCTCGCACATGCTGTTAAAATACTCGAAGCTTAGGTAGTATCTCGTATGTAGATGCACACAAAAGCATATATATACCCTCAAATCTGTGATTTGCATACCTACGTATACATATATTGGAAAGTTTATATTCACACTGAAGAGATGTAAAACATCGAAACAGCCGTCCGTGGATGACACAATGATATATATATATATATATATATATATATATATATATATATATATATATATATATATATATATTACAAATATTGAATATGCAATGCAGATTGCATATTTTTCTTGGCTTTATATCCTCATCAATATCTTGCAAGACTGTCTGCTGTTATTATTTGGTTGCAGGAGCTCAGCAAAAGTTGAAAAATACTATGAACTTCGCTCAAAACTGAACCGGAGTCTGCCTTCGACAAAATTAGCTCAAACGATAACCCTTTTAATTTTCAATTTCATTAGCGTAGTCCTGGCTCTAGCTCATATTCCGTGTCAAAGATTCTGCTTTTCGGTCAGTTATGTCTTTTTTTGACTTCTATGCGTATATAGAGAGATTGAAGAATATTGAAGTGTTAGAGGAGAAAGATGGAGACATTTCCCTGTACGGCAGGATCAATTACATCAAGTGTGAACTCGACTTCAGACATCGAGAAGATAGAAAATCGTAAAAGCTTTGTGGGTAAACGATATACAGAGACAAATGGACACATTTTTCATGAAATATTGACCCCAAGAATCCTGGAAAACTGTTAATATTGAGATTCAAATACAACTTGACTCTATTCCAGGACAAAGACAGCAAAAAGCGAAAATATGTTGTGGAAACTGATTATACCTCATGAATAAACTAAACTATTACGGGAGAATTAAGTACATTTTTAGGTAGCCCCTTTTATGTTTTATGTCCATGCCACATAATATCACCAAAGTTTCGTGTCTGTTCATATGATCATGAGACAGGTTATATAATATTTTATTCTTCCTCAGAGTTCCATTGTCATATCATTATGTAAGTTTTCTGAAAATATAATCCGAAATATTGAACTTCGAAAATTACACCTCCACAGCTAATAAGGAACCCAACCCCTTTTTAGTTTACCGTTCACAGCTGGTAAATGTTTTTTGAAAATAAATTTCCAAATCAGAGGGCAGATTCTCAAACCATTCCTTCGCCAAACCACCCATAAATAGAGGAATGTCGTAGATGCGATGAGTTGAAATAAGGTAATAAAAATGATAGGTAATTCTACACTAAGGATTGACGTGTGGCTCAGATAAACAAAATGCTAAATTACACTGGCCATAAAAAGAAAAATCAGAGGTAAGGTTTTCTCAAGATAAGGGGATACGTATATCTCCAAAATCAGGTGTGGAGCAAAGAATTCACTATTCTTATATTGATCTTCTTTTTCAATAACCCAAATGGTCGTTATGTTGCTGTATGGGGCGACCAGAATTTGGAGCAGAAGATCAGCTTATCTTCCAAACGTAGTGACTATACTATAGTAAATGCCAAACAAAAATAGTTTATTACAGAATGGCATCTTATCTATCATGAAATGATAAGTGCTAAGAATCTCTACAGAGAATATGCAAAAGTTCGACCTATTCTGAAGTGTCTCAGCATCATAAGCCATCAAAGAGATTTAAATGGAAACATGAAGATACAAGCAATGCTAATATTTACCAAAGAAAATGGTTCCAATATACCCAACCATGAACACTAAACTTCATCATTTTATCAAGTTCTGACTGATGAAATAGACATTTCGAATTCCACTGATAAAGGGACAGCAAAAATACGATGCTTTTTGAAATGATCGGATTCGAGACAAAGACGGGAGAATTAAGAAAACTATACATAAAAGTAACTCAAAAACCGTGCAACACCCAAAAGTGACCCCCAAAAGAAATCATTTACTACAGTTAAAGAGTATAATATAACTGATAAATCAATAGATGTAGTCAGGGAGCAAAGTTTGAGCAATGTTGAACTATCAGTCCATGGTATAGTACTGTTTAGTTTGCTGTTCGGCAGTAGTGGTCCCTCATGTAAGCCAAGTAAGAGTCAACAAGTCATAGAACTAGAAACACATCTTGCTAAAAATGATCACACATTCCGTTTGCAGAATATCTTTGCATCTATGGTATATGTGATGGATGCTGTGTGTAAACCTCCGGCATCAATCCCAACGTTTATTGAATTCTGCAATTTTACACCAAGAAATTGTAAGTATGAGCAACAAGGTCGGTGTGATTATGTCTTTGGCTTATATGATAATGAACATTTAGTCAAACACAATGAATTGAAGAAAATAAATAAATCCTCTGTACACCTTAGCACAAATCAGAAATCCAATTCATTCCTCAAAAAAGTAGACTCATTTTAATTTTATAATCAAAATGAATAGAACTTGCATAAGCTGATTTATTAAAAAGTAGATATTCATAATTCAGAAAACCAAATTGTACTTGGTATGGAAAGTTCATCTGAAGATCGGCAATGTATAAAGATTAACAATACTTTAATACCTTCAGTGTTTTAGTTGCAGTCAATCCTGAAGAAGCTGACTTTTGTATCACTGCTCGTGTTTTAGACTCTCTTGCTGGCAGTTACAAAGCAGTTCTTGTCAGCAATGTTACTGATGTCATAGTTAAAACACCTTTAACCAGTATTCAATGATTATACCCTCCAAGAACTCTGATGTGAGAGGTGCAAATAAATTCATACCACTTCGCACATACCAGAAGCCAACTTCTGGAGATATCGTATGGGCTGCTATGAGCGATGTCAGAAGGAAAAAAAATTGGGGAGATATTGTGCAGACAGTCGTAAGGTTTTAGCGATATTATGCGGCGTGAACATTTAACATCGGTGTGGGGAGAATAATTATGCATGGATCCGATCCAATATTTATTCGCATCTCCCGTAGAATATTACAGGACAAACAGCTGATGTCTAGTTTATTTATGAAAACGTATAATTGATTTTTTTCCTCAACATCGTTTTGCTTTTTTTTCTGCTTTTATGCTGGAATAAGATGTATTTTTATCTTAGTTATAGCTACGTTTCTGAATCCCTGAGAATTGTATGGAAACAGATTGTGTAGGATGTGACCATTTTTCTCTGTATATTGTTAACTTGAAAATTTATTTTGGGTGGTTCGCACAGGGTATTATAAAAGGCTGACTTGAACTCTTGCTGACATTATCACAAAACAAACATTTCAATGATTAAGAAAAGACAGATTACAGGACAAACACTCAATATCTACTTTAGATATACAACGATAACATATAATCGGACTTCCCAACATTTTGACTTTTCTTGCAGTTTTTGTCCTGCAGTTGTCATTAGTGATATTACTAGATGGGATGTTCCATTTACTTGATGTCTTGGTTCAAGTGTGCATTCAGGGAAATTGATTATGTCGTACTGAGAAAGGTCTCCATTCTTCAGCATTGACACCTCCATATTCTTTAATCTCTATACTTGTAAAAGTCAAAACCGAGTAACAGAATCTTGAACACGACATGTGAACTAGGGCTTGGAGTGAATACATGCAGAAAATGACCATCAAATTTATTTCGAATAAAATGACAAAGAAAAGAGAGAAAAAAAAGTCAGATGAAAAAAAGTCAATGACATCCATCTCAGTGAATTTCTAAAGCTAAACGATCCTACCCATATAAACATATACCTTTTCAGTAAACATTAGCATACGACATCTTATTAAATCGGGTAAAGTATGACACAAGGCCAAATCAAGGGGAATGGAAGTGGGGGAATTATATTGAGGCAATTCTAATTGTGGAGAGAGAAAATTATCTTCCGGAATTCTGATTTTCATGCTGTCTACTGGCACCGATGGAGACACAAACTAATGCAAGATTTCGGATAAAAACGGCCGATTTTTAGTGGTGAATTCTTTCCTTCGTTTTATTCTAAATGCAAGTTTTATGTTAGGTATGACTTGTCGAATACAGATTTTATAAACAGCACAATTTAAATTCAATACCAATTTAGGTAAAAGGAGAAAATAACTGAGCGTGGGAAATACGACCAGAAATCAGAATAACCATACAGGATAAGTTGTTATTGAGAAGCTGAGATTATTTTACGACATTTGTAGATGAAACAAATGATGAATGTCAATCAAGGATGATTCAAAGAAATTTCCGATTTTATAAGTCAATCATTAAGTTGATCTGCTATTGTCGAGAATCGGATATCGACAATTTTTTTTTTTTTTTTTTTTTACAAATTATCATAAACTGGAAAGAAATGAAGGAAAATGTTGCCCAAGGGCCAAACAGTTCAGATTTGAAGTTTCACTGTTTGATTTTTCTCCCATTTTTTTTCTGCTTCTCTAGATAGAATGTACGAGCAGAACATAAGAATGATCATTGGGCTCGGTCATTGACTTGCAAAATTGAAAAGCGTCATGTCTTTTTTTATTTATTTATTTTTGTTTTACAAAGCGGTATCATAAAGCAGTTCCTGGCATTTATGTCTCTTTATAAATATTTCTTTCCGATAATTGTCTTATCTGGCTGCAGCTTATATTATTCGATAATTATACCAACTGTTTCAAGCCAGCTGGCTTCTTAATGAACCGTATTGAAAAAACCCAGAACTCTTTCCCATCGTAATATAATTTTCTTCTCAAAATGATACTACGCAATATTTTTCCCACTAGGCGCACACACTAAATTACAGTTGGTAGGTGCTTTACCAAAATATAAACATAGTCTAGGCTATAAAAGCATTTGTACCAGAATCAAAGCAGATTTTTTTCTGAGATAGCACTTCAAACACTCTGCATTGACTTTGGTGCCAATTGTAATTAGAAAAGACACAATACAAAATGCCATGATTCAAAATGATTAATTCTAAAAAAAGCAGAATCATTAGATGCTAAGATTTAGAAAACTGCTATTTCTAAAGTTATTATACATTGAGTGTTTTTACTGTATTTGCTTCAACCCAATGGATCCTTCTAACTGTTTTACATATGACACGACGGAGCACATATATGTTAGTGTCAGGCTTAAAGTTGAGGTTATGGTTAGAGTTTAAGGTTTGAGTCGGAGTAGACTTTTTTTTCTTTCAAAAAGATGTTTTAATGTTTTTGAAATTAATACTTTTTCCCCGAATTATATTTCTCGAAATTTTCACTTTTCAGGATTGTGGATCGCGAGATTTCAATATTTATGGATACTGATTTTGGGGGTATCGAAATTCAGGTTCATTAAATTTTGGAATTAAAACCCAAACCTATCCCACTGATGCCATAACGCAATTTGTGAGTTCATCTTCTGTGTTTATTCGAAATTCATCTTGAAACGAGTTTAGGTCTAATCAATGAAGATGTGGCAGCAGTAGATTTCATCCAAACTTTATCGCCTCTCGTTTTGCTTATTGGCATTGCATATTTTATTTACCAATCAAATAATGACAAGTGAAATCAAGGGTAGAGCAGAGGTATGGCGATCCTGAGTTTTAGATATAAGGATTTACTGATATTTACTTGAGTACATTCAGTCATGAGTAGAGAACCTCTTAGCTCAATCAGATATGCATTTCCTACCGGTGCCAAAAGTTGAGAGTCAAATTCAAAAATTATCAAGAAAACTAGGAAAAAAAGCAAAAGATACTTATTTTATGAGGAACTGAATTGATCCGTTGAAAGTTATTTCCGTAAAATCAGAGAAAGGAAAGGTAAAGGAATGTCTATAAATACGAGTACAATTCTGAAAGAGACAGAGTAAAAAATGTATTTAATATCAGGTTCTTGTCGGTTTGATTTTTACGTATCTTTTCTACATGGTATAGATGGATCAGAAGACTGTATAGTATATCAGAGCAAAAACGGGCGATGGAGATATCGTAGAATCTATCAGAAGACTCAAGTGGTCATAGGCGGGACATATTGCAAGAATATCAGACATCCGCTGGACATCCGTTATGACAAAAAGGTTCCCCAAGGATCATATGCGAAACTGTGACCGATAAAAAATAAGATGGTTTGATGATTTAGACCAGTTTAGGAGATATTGGTACCGCAAAGCCCGTGATAGAGAGATTTAGAGAATCTTGGAGAAGGTGAATGTCCAACAACTGACGTTAAGAGGCTGTTGCTGCTAGTACTGCTGCTGCTGCTTATCCAAATCTTTATCTGATTTTATTTTGGTTGAATTCAAATTTGATATCAAAACACGTAATGAGAAATTTGGCACTTCTGTTCCATCTCTCTCACATCTAAGTGTAATGAACATCTGTGCACTACCTAATTCTAATTACAAAGTATTAATTTTACAGATTCAGGAGAAGTTTTTTTTTTTTTTTAATCGGTATTTTTTTGTTGAAATAGTTTATACTAATAAGTCTAATTAACACAGCACTTAAAACTTTCGGCTTTCAGTCCTTTCCTCTGTCTCTTGGGCAGCAGTATCAAGTTTTTTTTATCAAAACAAATTTAATGAAGGAGTATCTCTTGGAAAAAAAAACATTAATTAGAAATGCGCTTTAAAATGTGTTGGTTCAAAGACGGCTCTTAAAACCTTAATTAAACGCAACAGTAAATGCCCTGGTCGCTGGAATTACTGACATTAGTCCTAAAAGAGAATTGCTGAATGATTCGGGATGATTGGAGTTTAATTTACTGTAATCATTAGATGAGAAATTAATTCCAATGTACAACTTCTATGAAACTCATTAACGAAATTCTGGCCTACTGGCTATAGATGGTGTCAAAAACTATATGCACGCTATTTCAACACGACAAGCAATTCTACACGAGGTGTCAACAGTTTGCTCTGAATAGGAACTCTGTGAATATAACAGAGTTTTCAAGTTTTTAACAAATTACCCAAGAAAATGCCTCTTGTTCTACCTTGGAAATATATTTCTGGTATCGACATTTACTGAACTAAATTATGTCTAGAACAAAGCCAAATTGGTAAAAAAAATTGCTGAAGAATTTTATGGCCTAACTAGAGAACTAGGGAACACAGGGGAGACCAGGGCTCGTTTGGCGCTCCGGCTGTTTGAATCACTTGCTTTCTTGTTTCCGCCACTTGAATGAGCCACTGTTGATCTCAATTTGAGCACGAAAATTCGCCCCTTTTGCGTCTGAGTTTGAGTCGTATGCGTTGTAAGCACGGAAATTTAGCATGAAAAACGTGTTTTCACCCTGATAAGTAAGTTATTTTGGCAAACGAGTGCTTAGTTCATACTGTATGTTGAGTTGATGATAGTGTAGTTTAAGTTAATGACAAGAGGCAAAAAAACAGTATGTACACAACATTTAAAGCTGTTTCTTTCGAAGTCTTCTTTATAGAATAGAATGTAAAGAAAACCATTTGTTTGGATCTGGTTGGTACATTGTAAGTGGGACCACTCCCCCCCCCCCGTAATTGAGTACAATTAAAACAGAAGAAAAACAAAAATCCTTGCAAAAATAAACAAACTTCAAATGAGTCGTGGCATCGTATTTTTTTCTCATTGTTATATTCCTATTTTCCACCTTATCAAAATGCACCATCGAAGACGACTCTCATCTGATTTCAATTGCCTTATCAGGTGGTAATTATATTCCCCAAATCTTTCTATTCAAATACATTCATCTGTCTGTTTTTAAATTTGATATTTCTCAATCATACTACTATATTCATCATATCTGTATTTATTAGAAAGAGAATTAATCACACTGAACCTACTATCCCTACTTTTGCACTCTTTCCAGAATATCTAATTGATGATATGATAAACTTGAAATATGGTTCAGATTTAAACAACCCATCTGAAGGAAATCTTCATTCCATGATAACCTTTCGTCAGATTTGCGATTTGTTGAGTTAATTTCCAAGGAAGTTACAGCCATCTAAACAGAAAAAGTATACTAATAGCCCCATCCTTATACATAAAAAATGAAGAGGAATGACTTGAGGTGCATAGCTATCTGAATTAAACCTAAACGCTTCAGTCTGTGCTCAATATATGATTTGTTGGTTCCTTATACTCTGAAATAACTATTTGCGAGAGCAGTGCTCAAAAATGCGACATATGATAGGGGGAGATCACCCATAACCAAAACTCAACCGGAGAAATGTATAATATATAGACACGTGTTACTAAGAAATGAATATATAATCCGACAGAATGGTTATAAATTAAGTTATATCACATCGAAACTTTTATTTGAAATGATCTCCCGTTATCACTTGTTGATACATATATACACACACACACACACACACACACACACACACACACATATATATATATATATATATATATATATATATATATATATATATATATCACCAGTCTTTTATCGTCTGTTGTTGGGCATAGACCTTCCCCCAGATTCACTACTGTTCTCTATCGAGGGCGTTGCAGAGTCAGTATTTTTTAATTTGTCTAATTCGTCTCTCCATCTTGTAATCTGCTGGCCTCGGTTGCAGATGTGATCTCTGGAGATCCATATTGTAAGTAGTGATGTACATCGGTTGTCTGCCATTCTTGCAACATGACCGGCCCATTGCAATCCAAGTTTTCTAGTAGATTCTATGATATCTCGGACTGCTGTCCCCTTTCCATATACTGTGCTGTCTGTGGTGAATATTTATGACATAGATTGAACATTACAAACTCAAAATATTACATCGAAATTCTACGTGTCAGGCTACGGACCTAATGATTCACCCTTGTACGCAAACAAAAATTAAATATTTTCAAAGTTCTTCCCTAACAAACAAGAGAAAATACTTGATATTTGGTTGGTTTTTATTTTCATTTCAGTTCAAATTATTTATTTATGCATTTATTTTTGATTTAACTGGTATAAATTATCAAAATTTTCTTCATTTCAAACATGGGTAGTTTTTCAATCTTATAGATGAATTATTTTCTTTTTCTAGTGGATATTCATCCACCATTGCCCGGAGTAAAAAGGCTTTTGTTCTCATTTGAGACGAATATTTCGTCAACATGAACCCACCCTTTTGTTAGTCTTCGTTTTTCGTTGTAAGTTTTTTTTATCGATAGTTTTTTTTTTACAATCTTGAGAGAATAGAATTTTGAAAGTTTGGAACGGACGGATGAATTGGATTAGTTATCATTTGTATAAACTAATTTCGATAAATGTTCAATCTTTTTATGGTAAACAAAAGCTATTTAGGAAGAAACCGTGGGAGAACTCAGAGAACAATTCAATTCGAATTCAGTTTCTCAAGAGAATTTGTCGAGTCGAAAATTAGGAATGAACATCCGGTTGGTGGTGGTTAGAATTCCTGCACAATCTTAAAAATTGATTACAATTGCGATCAAAAAATATTTTAGACGCATTCACAAGTAACAAAGCGTCCCGAAAGTAAATTTCTCTGGAAAGAAACATCATAACTTGAACTTATAGAGAAATATCAATTTTGTTAGGAATTTCGTTATCACTTTTTTTTTTTTTGGCCGGAAGAGATTTTTTTTGACCGGAAGAGATCTTTCAAATATTCCAGATACAAGGACACTTTTCAAAAGAGAGAGAGAGAAAGAGAACTTTCAAAAGTGTAGATAGAACAAATTAAACGAAATACGAAGGAATTCTTAAAAAAAAAAAAAAGAACGAGAAGGTATTCTTGTTTTTGAGACTGCCTCGTTTCGTCTTTCAATAAGATAATTCATGCTTGAAGAATTTGATGCTACGAATTCCTAATGGAAGCAATTCGATCCTGTAAATTATGCCAACACTTAATGGTAATTAAAGATTACTTCTGTAATTGCTTCTCAAATTTCCCGGCAAGATTGAAGATTGTCTCTAGCATTACTCTTAAGGAATAAACAAAAAGCAAAAAAAGAATATTATCAGGAAATCCAATGAACGAAATGCATTAATAAAACTGTAGTCAAAAAATAAAAATGCACAAAAATTACAAAAAAAAAAAAAAAAAAGCTTTAAAGTGATCAATCATTAGAGGACTCTTAAAATCTGTTTAAATTAGCTACACCGGTGAACCTCAGCACGACGGATTACAAAAGGTGATATGATGGATCGAATTACGAAATCTCTGTTTCGGAAAACCATTAAGGAGCATTTAGACACTTCCGCCTTCATATTTATTTGTTTGTGTAATTGCTATTAGCAATTTGCATTCTAATTATACTCTCGGCAAAGGAGATGCTGCTTCGGCGCATACGTACTGCTTGTGTTAGCAGATCGCAATCATCAGACTACAAGAATGTTTGACACTGAATTGGAGAAAATGAGGGAAAAGACCGGGTTCATGCATCGTTAGTAAATTATTTTCGACACTGAGATCAAGATAGAGTTTAACAATCAAATATTCTTCATATAAATATGTGGGCGTGATATGCTATGTGTGTGTATCTTCTTGCAAGGGAAGCCCAGTGGTTAGAGCATGAGACGACTGGTGTCTAATACTACGCCATGAGCATTCGTGACTGGGTCATCTGGGAGCTCCAAGGTCGTGACCTTATGCCGTTTCAAAGAATGATTAGCATCTATCAGAATTAAATGAGCACAGAGCTGCGATCGATCTCTATACATTAATAATGATATGAGAGACTAGTTCACTAAACTATGTTCTTTGCTGATATGTTATTCATTAGGTGTAGTTTAGTGTGATATGAAGGTAGAATAGCTGACACTCAGTTAGAATCGAACTCAATGCTCAAGGAAATATGGTCTGGCAGACAAGCCAGCTAATCTTTGCGGCACGGTAGGTGTCTATTATTGTTTACTAAGTTTAGCTTAGTCTGGCGCAAAGTAATCACAGAGACGCATGCGGTGAGAATAGAACTCACTAAACGAATGTATGAATGAAATTCATTTCATGTCTTCATCAGTGAATTGTAGTATTACGCAAAGTGACTGTGGGATTATTTCTCTTTCATTATTCAACTAATGCTGACTATTCATTCATTCCATGTGCCTGTATATTGCTGTCCGTGTCTATATTGATTAATATTGCCAGTCTATAAACTAATAGATATATGATCTTTAATAGACGAGTCATTCAAACTTATATCATCATCATCGTTGTTTTCATCACTACATTCCCCTTCTTCTAGACTGACAAGTGAATTTCGTCTGTCTAAGGAAACTTCTGACGCATAGATTCATAGCTATCTGAGAGAAAAAAATATGGGATAAACTCTGTTTGTAGTTGTTTGTATTTGCGTTAAGGAATATTGACAACTTGTGAATGAATTAAAGATTAAGCATGAGGTCTCAATCCGACAACTCATTTGAAAAGGTGACAGTGTGCACAAACCCAAAAGATTTGTACATCCCCCATTTAATCACTGCTGTCTCTGTTGCATATCGACTGGTGTGAGATGTGGCTTTTATCTGCCTGCTCTGTCATAATAAGACATATGATTATCTTTAGCTGGTTACACAATATTCTGCCCGATGATCAGTCTGTTCAATTATCCATCTCACCTGAAAATGCGTTGACTGAAGCCTAGTCATAGGAAAAAGACAGCAAGGATACAAATCCTGGCCCAAACAACCCATGGAATAATGACTATATCTTTTCTCACAATTTCAGCCTCTATTCAAATGAATTGCTCATAAACATTTTCATTTCAAATATTTGTATTATAGAATAAAAGAAAATATTTCTCATCTAAATCTAAATGCTTTGGTTGAGTCAAATTTGCTATTTAAACGAATTCGATGAGATAAGTAAAATATTCTCATTTGATTTTTCTTGTATATAATAGAGATTCGCTTAACTTATATGTCACGACATTCCTCCCTGGAAATTATGTTCCCCACCACCACCACCACACACACACACACGAAAACGAACAGTTGTGGGCTTGATGTATCATTCTAAATGGATTTAGACAATAATTTTCTTAGAATTGCTTGATTTTTTAAGCAAAAACACGCATTTTGAGACTACAAAAAGTAACCTTTAGATTTTTAGTTTACATGACTAAAACTGAGCAAGTCAAAATTATTATTCAATTTTCTTTTACATTAACAGCATTTGTTTAGAAACGGGTTCAATTTGGCTTTTACTATTATTATGATATTTCATAAAAGGTGGATAAAATCGTTTTGCTATGAAAACTGCGATGTAAGCTAAACCGATTTAAAACTAAAACCCATTGTTTTATCCAACGTACTATTTACCTCTACGAAGCGCAAAGAATTACTTATTTGATATTAAAATAGTATGACGCCCGTTATAAAAGAATTAACGGGTGCAAAAATATGCTTAAACCGTATCCTGAATATTACTTTTTCTAAATACTAAAGGTCACTCTCATAACTACTTAGTTTTTACTTCAATTTTCCCATCCTTTTCACTTTATCAGCAGTGAATAAACCTTAACGTTTAAAAATAAACCATGGTTTTTAATCAAATTCATTCTTATATGTCAGTTTGTTTGGCGACAATTAAGCAGTAAACTGGAGTTCGTACTATTTACTAAAAAAGGAATACCCAATTTACTTTTTCTCAAATGACGCAGAAAATATCTGTCCTCTGGCTGTGAAGTAATGATTTGATGTTTTTTGGCTATAGGCTCCATATAGCTGAAGAACCGCCCAATGAGCGGTTATTTTCAGTAAGTAAAATAAAATGAGTAATATTTTTAAAAGATAGCATTACGATAAAATATATATTGAAGATTAGAGTCGTATTTAATTTGTAAATCTCATGTGATATACAGTGCAGATTTTATCTATTATTTCTATATATTTTCAGATGTTTCAAGATTTTTCGATTCAATTTTATACGTTGTAGTGAAAATAAAGTTGGCACTCTTGCCTCGACCGGATCTTCATGCAAGAAAGATCTTCAGATCTGAAATTGAAATGGAGGCCTCTACAATGAGCTCCTCCAGCAAATCCAAACGAATAACTGTCCCCGAAAAGACCAATTGAAGGCAGCAATCGACGAAAGGGGTTACTTGAGCGAAATTGCTTAACTTCCCCGCAGGATAGCGTAAGACTTCATGTTTCTTTGGTGACTAGCTTTTTTTCTGTTATAGCGTGGCCGGGAAAATTTTACTTATTCGATGTTTTAGCAGAAATTTCACTCTCAGGTGACCATTTATTCCAGTTCTCACATAATCCTCACACCGAAAATGATTCAAACTGCCTGCAACACTGCAAAATGTACCTAGAACTGTTTTTTGGTGGAAAGATAAAAGTAATTCTTGAAAGACAGAATAATGAAGTTTCTTGAAGAATTTCAGAGAATAATCGAGCAAAACCGTTAATGTGTTTTTCTGTACAATTAAGGTCAAAACCAGAGAAAATATATTTAATCTAACTTAGTCAACCGAACGAACCATTGAGATTACCTAGTAAGTATACATTGGGTATTAATCGTATAGATCGAACATGATACAATGGATGCTTGAGACTAAAATTCAGCTAATAACTATTTCAGGTCACAGACTTAGTGATCAACCCTCGTAGATCATCATAAATTTTGGAAGCTTGAACAAAAAAACTAATAGGGAAATTACTTATTCAGTTATTTTTATCATTATCATTTATTAATTGATAATTCTTTCATTTCCTTGTCTATGATCCTTAACTAAATATGAATTTACAAAGGATGTTCTCATATTCATATACATATATGAGAGAGAGAGAGAGAGAGGGAGAGAGAGAGAGAGAGAGAGAGAGAGAGCAATATATGCCAACATTTTAAGGAGAGAAATCCCCCGATCCTTGTTCCATGGTTTAGCCATTTATCAAGGGTGATAAATTATTTTCAGTTCTAATATTAAAACTAAAAATAATCTGCCACTATGGTTGAACTAAAAAAAACACGAGTCGAGTGATTTCTCTTCCAAATATTCTGCATCTATCTATCTACTTATCTATCTATCTATCAATATATATATATATATATATATATATATATATATATATATATATATATATATATATGGTACGTTGGGAAGAGGAAAGAAAACTTTTAACCTATCTGAGTGTATGATAAGCTACACTGACGCTTATGTACCCGCATAGACATGTACGTACCAACTTACGTATTTATCAAACTTTGGCAAGATATAAGTACTTTCACTTGTCTCCATTTATATTTAAATATCATTGTAAATAAGGGCAAGTATATTCATTTATATATAAGGGCATTTATTCCTATTTCAGAATGGCTAATCCCATAATCATATATGTGTAATACAATCTATTTTGTTCATTTGTGATGCGGTATGAGCATGCTCTCCTTAGTGCTTATGAGTTGAACGTCATTTCGTCCGCAGGTTCCTTCCTTTCTCTCCCTTTTCTCCCTCTTCCACTCTTTCTTCTGCACGGTTACATACATGGATATTAATCTATACGAACGTATATATGTGTATGTATTTATATCGTATCGGCGTACTTATGATTGAATAAAATTCGAACATCTGAGTATGGAATTTTAGTGGTCTGTACGTCCGCATGTGTCCTCTGGCCACGTGTCTCTCTATGTGTTTGTATTTGCAATAGTTTGTAATAAGTGGCTGGGTAATTGCAAGGAATGAATGCCTAATAAATTGCCTTATGTCACTGTGTACCTCACTGGGAGACGTGGCCTGCTCTCACAGCTCTAATAACCAGTTTGTTAGGTAGGTATCTTGCCTGTTGAAAATATATTAGCAATTCTACAGTTTCTCTCCATTGCTACCTCCCCAGGCCACGTTCGACTCGTGCCAATATTGGTTAGAGCGTAAGGAGCCCAGGGTTGGTCGTGGTTCTGACAGGGGACGAGATCTGGCGGATTGAAGGTGCTGCCGGTTGGACAGGACAGGGGCGAAGGATTGGCCCGAGGCCTTGCCTAGCCGCAGGCGACCCGACCAACCGCTGGCTCCATTCGCTGATGAAGCTTTTTCAGAAGCAATAAGATAGTAAGGAAATGGGCTTCACGACTTTAGCACTGCACAAATGACTAATCCTGCATAGCTTTTAGCTATAAAATCTCATCATGGATTTTTGCGACTGGCAAAATTGATTAGCGCTATATTCACGTTCAGCATCTATGGAATTGAGTCGACTTCTTTACAGCCTTCTTCGTCCCCAGTCTCTCAACAGTGTTTTCTCCATTTCTTTACCATATTCTTGTCAGCCCAACTTTACGTACAAGTAGGTGCACGCATATATATATAAATATAAATATGTATATATGTGTGTGTGTGGGGGTATGTAGGTGTGTGTGTTCGTGTGTGTGTGTATTTGAAGATATATAGGTATTTTGAATGTGCGAATGATTTTTGCACGTACGGCCGTGTAATAATGGATGCGTATTTTTAGATTTAGGAATGTGTCTAGGTATGGTGTATAAATAACACTGGCCTTCTCCATATATATATATATATATATATATATATATGTGTGTGTGTGTGTGTGTGTGTGTGTGTGTGTGCGTGTGTATGTGTGTATGTGTGTATGAGTATTAATGTGTGTGTCATTCACTTTTTATTGTTTATATACGTACGAGAGGATAGTTACAGTTCATGGAATCTGACCATGGCAAAAGAAAAAAAATGCCGAAAATACTCGTGTAATGACTTTTTAAGACTAATCTTTTAATCTACAACTAAATGAGTTATGCTTTTGGAACAGTAAAATTGAACAACCGTAGCCATCAAATGTGACAAAGGGCTCTATTGTTTATCTATTGGCGTACTTGTCTATGCTTTTGTATGTTCTGGCGCTCCAAGCCATACCGTTTTGTCTGCAAAGTCAAAATTGGCATCAGTACTTCACTAGACGTTTCAACATCTAGATTCAGGAAAATCTAAATGCTTTTTTTTTTCTATTTTAATCCAGATTTTTTCCTTGGGAAAACGCCAGTAATGTTGTAAGTGGAATTTATTCGAACCACATTTATTTTTCAATTGTGACAGCGAGTCTTTTTTTTCAGTTTTCTTATTCAATCATTAAGTTAGAAACTATCTTTAAAACATAATCCCTCGAAACTAAACTGACAGTGTAAAGCCAGATTGGAGGAAGTGGTGAGAAGGAAGACTTTGTGATGCGAACCATACAAGCGAAAAAAAACAAACTAGCATTCCAAATTTCAGTTTATCATCATCATCATCATCATCATCATCATCATCATCATCATCCATTTAGTGTCTGTCGTTAGAGATAGACCTGCCCCGAAATTTGCAAGATCATTTTTTCCTGGGTGTGGCCGAGCCAATACTCTCTGAACTTATTTAGTTCGTCACAACATCTCTTATCTATAATTTCACTTCTGCTCACTATGTTTTGATCTGTTATGAGTTGGGCACAGTTGGCAGTTACTTCATTGTATTTACACCTTGTCTTCAATGTGATTTTTGTTTAAGATGCTAGCCAATTGGACCAAAGGGTTTTCAGATAGGATGGATCATTATGGTGAGCCGGTCTGACCGGCTCCATTGAATTTTCTTTTCAACAAGCAAGAAAGTGTTTCAAGATTAAAGATTGCACTGTAAATCACTCTCATGAATCGGGCCAAAAAATATCAGAATTTAGTAAGTTCTGTAAGGCCTACAACAATTTCAAGACCAGCTTTGGAGTATGACAAATATGGTTGGAAAGTCATCGAAAATTTTGGGATTATGACATTCCTTGTTTGTCTCTCAGGTGTTTTTACCACGTTCCTCGACAGTCTTTGTCCTTGGGACAGCAGTGGCACTTTGATGCACTACTAAAGGTGGGGCTGGCAACAGCGCCACCCAAATTTTCTTGGGTTAAACATGTCAAGTGGGAGCAACAGGTGATATCTGGGATGTTTTGATCCAATCAGTGCACATAAAATTATATCTCATGGAACAGTTTGACAAGGAAATTCCATTAGTTTTAAAAAGAAGGGTTTATTACCAATACACAGTCTTGATGGCCAAATATGGAGCTGAAACATGGAACCTAACCAAAAGATTGACCCTCAAACTGAGAATCATGCAACGTGCACATTCGAGAATCATGCTCAATATCACCGTATATTACAGAATATCAGCGCTATCATAGAATCCATTAGAAAAATCAAATGGCAACAGGGAGGTGATGTTGCAAGAATGTCATAAAATCGAAAGACATCACAACTTAAAAAGTGAATCTCCAGAGATAGTATACGAAACTGTGGACCGCAAAATAATAGGAGGCGTGACAAACTGGACAAGTTCAGAGAGCATCGGCTCTGCGACGTACATGATAGAGAGGTTCGGCGAATCATTGAGATATTGGACATAGACCATGTCTGACAAAGGACGTTAAAAGGCTGATCATCACTATCTTCATTGCTAAATTAATTTGTAAGCTGATAATAGCCATTTTCTATACTTGTAGACATTATCAATCAGAAAATATCACTTATTGTCAAAGACAAAAAACGGAAGAAAAGACTCATAGCTATAGATTTTATAGCTAAAAAAATTATTTCTCTAAAGAGAATATAGATAGGAACTTGCTTTGGCGTGGTGGCTAACTACCGAGACAATTACTACTGTAGTGAGGTAAAACAACACAGGCTATCGAACTCCAGTGACTTCGTGTCAGGCAAGGTGAATCGTAATAAATACCTACCAATGTATGCAAATCAGTGTATATAAACCACTGTGCTTATACAGACAATCTATAGAGATCTTTCCAGAAATTCATCAATTTATAGAAATCTATTAATGTGCGCACCGGAAGATAGATAAAAAAATAAAAACAAATAAGCATTTAAGGGAGTTCGCAGTTGATAAAAATTCATATCAAACCAGATGTTTTTTTCTTATCTGTGCATCTCTATATGTGTATATGTGTTATCTGATTCGAGGTTAAGAGTCTCAAGGTTTGCACGTGTGTGTTAGGAAGGAGGGAAATGTACTTATACCCTCTTACGTCTATGAATGGAATTGGGTACGTTGTACTTTTGCTTGTTTATTGGGTAGTAAGTGTTGGCCAAATCATTGTAATAAACTTATCTAAACCCCTTCCTCTCTTCCCTCTCTCTCTTTCTCTCCGTCTCTCTCTGTCTCTGTCTCTGTCTCTCTCTCTCTCTCTGTCTGCCTGTCTCTCTGTCTGTCTCTCTCTCTCTCTCTCTCTCTCTATATATATATATATATATATATATATATATATATATATATATATATATATATACTGCTGTCTGTTAACATATGCATGTATATCAATAAGATCGAAGCTTAATGACGGAAGAAGTATTTATTTTACATAGTAGGTATTCATTTTTTTTCCAAATAACCCCTTTCTTTCTCAATGCACTTTATTCACTTTATTCAGCGATGAATATTAATCACAGCGATGAAACATTGAACAGTAATGATATAAAATCATTATCCAGCTGAAAGACTGTGTGTCAGGCTACGAAATTGATCCAATATCGTACGTACGCACACACATTTATTCACACACACACACACACACACACACACACACACATACACACATATATATATATATATATATATATATATATATATACATTTATATATCTACACCTGGGTGTGTGGGTAAATGTGAGTGAATACCGATTAATGCATATATATATATATATATGTATATATATATATATATATATATATATATATATATATATATATATATATATATATATATATATATATATATATATATGAATATATGTGTACATGTATGTGTGTTGATGAGTGAGAATACCGATTAAGCCCTCTCCAGCTTTCGATTCATCTTTGTATCTATATATTTCTTTATACATATATTTATTAGTCTTTGCATATAATTACATGCAAAATCCCGTCCTTCTCTTCATCCTTACATATATATTAACGCTTGCAGTTGTCATTCTCAGCAATTATGCGTGAGTGTCTGTGTACGATTGTTGCTTAAGTCAATTTAACATGAAGGATTCAATTTTCTCTGAGTGACCAGATCTCACTAAACACTATCTGTTATCGGACTTCTTCGCCGTATTTCATTTTATTTGCCTGTCATTCAGAGTTGTCTCCCCAATCTCTCCAGGCGTCTGTTTGTATCTTCCCAATGGCTGTCTATCTCTTGATTTATTTGCTGCTCTATACCCTTGTTAATGTCTTGTGTGGTCCCTTGCATAAATGTATCTCTTTTCTTTAACCTTCTCTATGTAACACTCTATTAGCCCTCTCCATTTCCTCCCTCACTTTCCAATGAAAGCTCATATTTAGGAACAATGCAATCGTATATATATATGTATATTCATATATATATATACATATACATATGAATATACAAATATACATAAATATATATAGGTATATATGAATATACAAATGTACACATATATATATATATGGATATATATATATATATATATATATATATATATATATATATATATATATATATATATATATATATATATAAGTCAGAGGAGCCAAATCTCACAGCAGAGTAGTCGTTACCATGCTCGTTTTGCAGACTATTACTTCTGTTGTGAGTTTTATTCTCACTGTGTATCCTACACTTGTGGCCTTGTGCCATCCTACACACACACACTCACACATATATATATATATATATATATATATATATATATATATATATATATATATATATATATACGTGTGTGTGTGTATGTGGGAAGAGATATGTTGGTAATAAGGAATGCAGTTTGAGGTGGATAAAAATAGATACATACTGCCACATCAAACTATATCGTAATCTTCATCTCAACAAAATGTTTTACCTTAATGGCAAATGAAGTTTAGAAGAGCAACACTGAATATCAATAAAAAGATTTTTCATCATTATTCAAAATCTTTTTTATTGAACTGTTTTCTAAATATTAAGAGATTAGTGTTAAAAGTTTGCTTTCAATACTTCATTTTAAGATCAAATGATTCAACTACATAGATGTTGCGATTGTTTGACTGATTTACCGATTCAATTTTACTTCGATTTTTTTATTTGGAATCAAACACTTATCATTATCTTATTTTATGAATACAAACTTATCAAAATATGTGTTAAACTTCCGTTAACCGCAAGACTTTAGTCAGACACAAGATAAATCACCCAAAGGTTAGAATACAAGCAAGAATTTTTATCAGGTATAATTATTTTTCAGACACAATTAAAAGATTACGAGTGCAGCAAGTACACTCTTTTTAACCTCAGATAAATAAACCATTTTCAAACTACAACTCTGAAATTGACTTTATTTCGCCCAGATAGCAGCAGTGACAATGACATCAATGACTTTCACCAAAATTAAAACCCTTTCAGGTTACTATGAAGGCGGACATTTGGCATGCGAACTCATTTTAACCGTGCTGAAAAATTTTTAAAGAATCATTTTGTCTTCATTTAGCGCAGTGGCTGAAATGATAGCGTTTTTCTATCCATGTATGCGTCAACTGTACATCTATACCCTTTCCACTAAGTGGGAAATGCACTTTTTTGTTTTTTGGAAATTTGACCTATTGACCTATATGGTTGAATTTTTCTATATATGTATGTGTCATGTGTACACCCTAATCGTTCATGGCAGAAACTTGACATTTTGCAAGTAGTGGGAACATTTTTATGAAATTTCGGACTAGTGGCACCGATGAAGTCAAAGTGGACCCTGAAGCAGTCAGTCTTTTTCTCTTGTGTATCAAAGACAAAAGTGAGAATAAGATTCAAATATTAACCCCATACCTCATACAATTGAAGAAGGGTGCAAAATGCGCCAGCCGAAGTGGAGTCAATCAGAACAACATATATGAGTAAATTATGTTTGATTGAATTATGGAACAACGACAAGGTTCAATCACCAAACTACATTCAGCGTTTTATACCACAGACAGTCGTTTCTCATTCTAGTAAGTTCGGTGTTTTAGAAATCTTAAGATATGTACTTGTTGAACTGATGAGAACACAGAGGACGATTCAGTTCCTCAATGAGTAGAAAAGGTTTCTGGGTCACGGTGTTCGTTTTCCATCAACAAAATGAAAGGATGTGTCTTCGTCTGTTTTCCCAATTGTATTTATCAATTTTATTACATTGTGCAAACATACGTAGGCATAATAGAATGATGTTTGTTAAGTGCTTGGTGAACACATAGACACATATATAGATAGATATATAGATAGATACACACATATATACATATCTGCATTCACATATGCATACATACGTAAATTCCTATACAGAAATAGTGATAGATATCAACAGGGTGAGATAGATAGATAGATAGATAGATAGATAGATTATACCCTTTATCAGACAATCGATGGAAAAAGGAGGCTGGGTGAAGAGTTTGTGAAATCCATGGATATATAATACTTTGTTAGACTTCAATGCCCCGGCCCATTGACTCAGATCACTGTTGTAAGAAAACTGAAGCTTTCAAAAGGAAATACCCGAAAGCAAATGCTGAAAGAAAAATTACCAATATTTCTATTTTATACCCATCAGACTAAGTCGATCCGTGAGAAAGGAGATATTCGGGCTAAATTGGACAGTTACTTGATTACATCGATACCAAATATCAAGTGAATGAAAAATTCCGAGCCAATTCTCAATTCATTCACCATCGTTCACATCTTTATCTGCGCGATCGTCGTTCAAATCATTTCGTCTGAGGAAACCGTTCATCTTTTCTTTTTTTTTTTCAAAAAGGCAAAGAAAAAAAGAAAATGATAAATAAATTATGGTAAATGTACATTCTCCTATTACCCCTTCCCGCCGAACAATAATTCTTCCTTCAGATATGTATGTATGTATGAATGTATGTATGTATGCAATGCTCGTGACGTTTCTGTACAACACTCAGCTATTCATGCCGTAATGACTTTTTCAATGAGCTAGCATAGATGAGTGATCCCCGACGTTTTAAGAAGATAAAATAAGAAAATAATAAGAAAAGAAATATGTTAATGGCAAAAAACCCTGTCGTTTACCAAGATTCTCACCCAGGCTGGAAGTACGAGTAATTCAATAGAAACCGGACGATTGACCGCTTGTGAAAAGAGAGAGAGACAATAGCCCAAATAATCTTTTAGAAAACGATTGCTGAAAAGAAGGCTGGGAAGTTAAAATGACTGAGAGATGACTGGCACCATATTACTTGGCAATAATAATGGCGGTTTGGCATTACTTTAGTTCAATAATTGGGAGAATTTCAATGATGGGCGAAGCTTCATTGGTGATTTGCGTCTCAGGCGTATCCCGGAATTTCCTGCTCTGAAAGCATGATTCCGTCAAAGACGATTGCTCAACCGTCATTTTTCATTCGAATTTCATTGAAAACCAAATGTAGATATATCATTGGGTTGAGTATGAGGTGTGTGTATCTGTTTGCTAGTTATTGCTGTTTACAAGTGTTTCTGTACATATCTCTTTACATAGATGAAAAGGGAACTCTTTAGCATAACACATACACACTCACAAACGTATACATACTCATAGATAAGAAAAAAAAAACATGAAATCAACTTCATAACGAAGAAAGAATAAATTTTATCCTGGATGCAGCTAACATGATAGAACATTCATAACACAGAAGAAAACTAGAATTTACAAACACATTAATGCTCTAATTGAAGCTGAAGCACTCGAACCGGAAGCAATAATTCGAGTTCTGATATAAATTATCTAAATAATTTTGTTAATGTTTCCAATGGTAACGGGTGCCAAGCCGTCAACGGCAAATGTATCGGTTTCGGCGTTGCTCTATTGTACTTGTGTGAAATAGCACGTGAAGTGAGTGACGCTCCTTCGGGTGCTTGTTATCGATTTCACTATTCAATTTCACATACCGCAAACCTGAAAGAACTAGCTGAGACAGAGAAACCTGTGACATATACCGCGATGACAGGGAAGGGTGGAGCTGTAGCTAGAGTGAGGGCTCAACTTTGCAATTACCTTTTATCAAAAATAAACTACTGTAGATGCTACATGCGCGAAACTGTTGGGACTTTTTTTAGATTTTCATAAATTACATAGTTTACATCAGTAGAGCGATTACAAATAACAACAGCATCTATGATAGCAACGATAAAAAGTTTAATTCAGATTTTCCCATGATGTCGAGAGATTTCTGAGATATACTACGCCGGTTCCATCAAGTCTGTCCTCGGAGGAATGGTAGAAGAAATGAGAACTTTTCGTGGTCAGTTTTTATAACAAAAAGGTTTTTAGTAAAATATTCAAAAAATTAAACAATACCTCTCAAAATATTTGATTAATTTAAATAGTCACTTATCTATATAATACCAGTGGATATTATCTAACGAAATCGTGAAATACGTGCGGGATTAAATTCATATAGAAAGCTGCATTGGTTTAGTTAATATAATCCATAAAAGTCTATCTATCTATCTATCTCTTCCAACATGTACATGTCAATTACTGTTCCTATGTATGTAGGTCTGCATGCTTATATGAATTTATGCATCGATCTATCTATCAATCAATCTATCTATCTATCTATCTATCTATCTATCTATCTATCTATCTATCTATCTATCTATCTATCTATTACACTGTTCAGATCTATTTCTATTCCAAAGTATGTATGTATGTATGTATGTATGTATGTATCTATCTATCTATCTATCCCATCTAGAGTCTAAGGTCTCAGAATTTCAATGAAATAATAATAATAATAATAATAATAATAATAAAAATAATAATAATAATAATAATCTAAGTAAAAGCAATTATAAATCAAACGCATACATACACACACGAACCAACATTCATGCATATAAATGTATGTATGTAAGTATGAATTCATAATAGGGTGAACTAAGTCACCAAAAAAGAAAGAGTTCCAATATCCTTGGTTCACACTTTTTGAAAACTAGTGACTTAGTATCCAGTAAAAAACTGCGTTTCCGCTGAAATCGTTTGCACACACCTTTTATCGTCATCATTATCATTGATGTAGACGGATAACTCACCGCTTACAAGCTGCAGCGGAGAATGGTCTGTGTAACTTCTCCAGACTCAAAGATGGCTGTGGAACTGAATCTATTTGGCGCTGACCATTTTAAACAATAGAAATCTTTCGTTTTCACTTCTCCCGCCTGTGCTGATTTGAGATAAATTCACGCCCCATGTTCACTCTCTAGGCTTGGTATCTTCCAACAATAACTCAGGAGGAGGGGATTCACGCCTTTCCCAAGAGCCATAGTAGTAAATATGGATCACAAACTTCCTCAATCGGAATTTAATCTCCATCAATTGACTTTGTATGGATACCTGTGAGTGTGTGTTTGTGTGTGTGTGTGTGTGTGTGTGTGTGTGTGTGTGTGTGTGTGTTATTTCAATTCCTGAGATATTTAGTTCCTGAGATAAATATCAATGAAACTCTTGAAGTGCTAATTACTTTTAAAATTCCAATGAAAAGTATTGATACATGCTCCTTTTAAAAATAACATATTATAACTCTTTTCTCCATATGTGGTTAACAACCCAAGCTGAGTATTTGTCGTATATGCTACCGACGTTAACTAGTCATTAGTGATAATTTGAAGAAAGAAAGAAAGAATAAAAGGAAGAGGGGAAGAAAGAACGAATTTCTAACATTTAAACGCTTTGATATCTGCAAAGAAGTTTGAATAGTCAGACAGCAGTCTGACAGAAGTAATGTACTGACTACACATGCGTGCAGTCGACGATTTCAAACATTTACGTCGTCAAGCGAAAAAATGGCATCTCTGTAAAGACACTTTTGCTCAATCGTTTTCATGTCCGCAGCAAAGCAAGTCGAATGGAAGGTAATGACAGGCAAGTACTTTTGTCAATTCAGTGCAGCAGGCAGACTGCTTTCCGAATATATGTCTGGGATAAATATAGTTGCATTAAGGCAAGATGTTAGTTTTGGTAGCAACAATAATATTAATGGACGGGACAGTAGTCACGAGCAGATTTTATACCAGAAATTTATCACTAAGAGCAGTAATGGCGTTGCTAGTAATAGTAGCAGTGATTGCTATAGTTAGAAAACTTGTTGTGATAGCGATTATTTGTCGAAAACAGAAGAGTTGTAATGTTTCCGAAGTTGAAGTTTGTAGTGCGTATGCGTTTCTGTAGAAGCCATCTTAAATAATGCCAAAATCGGAAGAGCAGAAAATTCAAAACAAGTACAGCAATCTTCAGCAGATATCACAATTTCATGGAACTTGAAATGTCTTTCAAGATCGTAATTCTTTCTAGGTGTTCTTTACGGAACGTTACAGCTATTATTATCCATGTATTTTGCAACACTATATAGACCTTCTATTTCAACGAATCATGCTATCGAAGTCAATCGATGAACTAAAACGTAGTAGTTGAATATTTTACTAATTCACTGATAAATGTATATAACATGATGCGTCGGCTCTTCTCCTGTACTTTTTAAAGAAAGCAAAAACTCTGAGAGCGACAGAACTATTTTGATTATCAACTGGTTGAATTTTTTCACTGACAAATTTATACCAGAATATCACTTTTTATTTACGCTCAGTTGATTTTAAAAACTCTCAATCTTTTAAACCATATATTTCAATATTCTTTTCTTTTTAAAGACAGCAAATCGAATGAGAAGCATTCGAAGATTCACTTCTCGTTGCCGCTGACTACAATTTTACAATATCTATCATAAATAAGAAAAGGAGATATTTGTCTGTAAACTGACTTTTCTCTAGACTTATCTGGCTGAATGGGTATATTGGTTATTGAAAAAAAGTTTGTATACTTGATGCATTATTCAAAGGTACATTACATTTATGAGACGAACAAGTTTTAACCTCTCCCTATTTAGTTTTATCTGTTATTTTTATTTTGATTCATTTGTTTATTTGGAAAGTCAAATCTAATCATTATTCTTTCGTATATCGGAGTCATTATTTAGTACAATAAATTCAGTCAGTGCCCTAGTAATTGTGATTACAATCCTAGATAAAGTACTGTAGATACATACATAGGCTCATCAAAGATTTGAATCAATATCATAAGGAAGAACTGGCCGTTACAATTTCGGAATCATCGCAGACGGACATCGGATCTGGCAAGTATATGAATAAGAACATACCTTGATGGACCAAATAATGGCTGCGTAAGACATTCTCGAGAGACGCCTGAATGCAGCAGACAACTGAGGTAGACCGGAATGTAGAGCGATAGAAACGTTGTGATATATAGAAAAAGACGAGGACACTTGTCCGAAAGAACTAATAATAATAATAATAATAATAATAATAATAATAACAATAATGATAATAATAATAATAACAATAATAATGATGATGATGATGATGATGATGATGATATGTGTTTATGTGTGTTTTATAAGTGGGTCGTGTTCTAGATGAGTCGTTAGTTTGACAGGAAGGTCCTTCTCCTGGCAGATACCCGAGCTGGCTATGTGGACCCGTCACCCTTTTGCAGGAGTATCCCAACAGTATGATTGACCTTGGTTATCAATCCACAGAGCGTGAACACTCTGTAGTTGGTGGATACCAGATCTGGTTGTTGAGTTTTACCGCCCCTTTGAAGGAGCATCACGACACTACAACTGTCTTTACAATTTGAGCGCATATTCGAGGCAATACGCTGAAGCAGATGCCCGAGCTGGCTGGAGAGGTCTGATGCCCTTTCAGAGGAGTAAGCCCAGGGAACAGCTGTCTGTGCATTGGGCAGATGAGAAAGGGAAGTTATTAACCTTCACTTCTTTCTTTGACCTATTCAGATCCATAATACTCTGTAGCAATATAATCATTTTACCATAAGTTTCACACTACCTTGTTATTTTTTTAGTTAAAGTATCCTCAATTATCATTTCATTGCGAGTTTCACTCCATCTTATTAATGCTTCTTCTTCTATGAAGTGTTTTGACTATTATTATCTCACTTTCAATGGGAAGCATTTTCACAGTTTTATTCATCTTAGTATGTTATTATCTATCATTATTTTATCACTAGTTTGACTCCCTATTATTATTGCTGTTTTGTCCAAAAACTGCTGATTCAGTTGAGTACAAATCTAGAGCATTCTGCAACCCTCTGTTCGTCGAGGCTTCAACAGTCAAAATTTTCGTGGAGATATTAATGAAAGAAATCAAGAGATGATCGTTATTGATGGAAACTTTTGAAAGTTGTATGTTCAGTTACATTGAACTGAACCTAAAGGTTCAATCCTTGCAATATAACCACTATGCTAAACAAAATCCTCAAAAGTTGAACAAAAGGTTCCGCAACCAAAGCCATCATTAATGATTTTCTAAAAATTCAAGTATTGCTCACTGGCAAATTTGGAATCAAAATATTGGGTTTCTTATTCAACAATCAATGTGTCGTTAGTTCAAATTTCGAAAAGAGCATACATTAATTCGGCTGGATTATGAAATCGAAATATGGGCAAAAACTAAAATAATAGTTCAGGTGGGAAGTCTCCAATGGAAATCACAACTGTTTTACGACGATTTCATTTTAGTTGGGCGTATGGGCAGATGTCTCAATCCTAAAGACTTTTATTACTTTTACATGGCATTTTGACGAGAATTAATTACCTTGATCAAGTTTTCAGGTGTGCATCTACATGGATGCAAAATTCCATATAAAGGCTTACGAGCGGATATTCTCATTTATACGCAAACAAACCTTCCTATGTATATGATCATCACTCAATATCCGTACATATACATTCAATAGGTATCTCTCTCCTCTCCTCCCCTCTCTCCCCCTCTCTCCCTCTGTCTCTGTCTGTCTGTCTGTCTGTCTCTCTCTCTCTCTCTATATATATATATATACATATATATATATATATATATATATATATATATATATACATATATATATACATATATATGTATATATATATATATATATATATATATGTATATATATATATATATATATATATATATATATATATATATATATATATATATACTCACTCTTCCTATAAGTTCATAAATACAGAATAGATCTCATTCTGATATGTGACAAATAGATGCATTGATAAAATTCATTTATGAATATTTACTTGTGTGCTCTCTGTTTACACATTTCATCATACGCATATATACCTGTGTACATATGTGTGTATTTTAGTGGGTGTATGTATATGTGCATGTGTGCATATGGGTGTACGATGGAAATATCACTATACATAAGTGCGTGTACGTATTTGTGTGCACAAGCGCACATACATATATATATACATATATATATATATATATATATATATATATATATATATATATATATACATACATATATATATATATATATATATATATATATATATATATATATATATATATATATATATATATGCAAGTGTATGTGCGTGTATACTTATGGTGGTGTGAGTGTATGTGTCTCAGTGTAGATGACTGTATCGTAGACGGTGTTTAGATAGTTAGGCCTCTGAAAATTTAGTTTTGCCCCGAGCAAAATGTTTCAATGGCCTAAATACTCCAAGAGCAGACTAAGAAAATGAAATAAACTGTAAATGGAGCCACAATTTGCAACTGCGCTTCTTTGCTAATAGATTCATAAGGAAACAAAGCTTATTCATTTACCCCCCCACACACACACACCCTTTTTGCTCCATCAAATTCACTCCTGCGACACAACATTAGTTTACTCTAATTCTATCCCACTATAAACTCATCTTTATCTTTTAAGTATGGTAGGGACTTACTTCCGACCATGACTCATTTTTATCGGTCTAAATTAAATACATTACCTAAAATTTTCTATTGTTTTGAATTTTTTCCCCTCAATTCGCGTTTTAGTAACAGTTTACTTTGACTTGGAATCTTTTCTTCCTCCCTGTTTATTTTAATTTTTTTTACTGTTTACCTTTGGCCAATGTAAAATCACTGTTCTTCGTCTGTATTAGAGGTTTCATCGGATCAGACTAAAACGTTTTTCTTAAATAACCATCAGGTTGGCATCGATATTCAAGTAAAGGGTGGATCTTCAAGATTTCTCACAGTATCAAAGTTTCCGGTTCATATTGCTTGCTTTGCGATTTAACTATTTGAGGCATTATGGTTTGAATTCCATCTTACTTTTAAAGTTTTGTTTTCTGCTCGGTGGGACATCTTTAATGCCACATTTTTATCTTCATATATATCTATATAGGAGAGTAAAGCTGTGTATTCCGCCTCACCATCTTGTTTAGTCCCTGGGTAGATTGACTAATAGCAGCATATTACAAAATGAAAGAAACCGAGATGTTTTCCAGCAGTTAAACGCAGCAATCGTATTTCTAATAGATATTCTTCCCAACAGATTTGATGCAATAGAACCAAGATAACATTCATACAACATGATTAGTGGTTTGATTCCTAGAAAAGTCGCAGAAGACCTTTTTACGAATCGTGTCATTATCAAAATAACAAACATGAAATCAAAACACATACTTGAGACAGTCATCCTAAAATTAATAGGCACTCAAATATTTTATTACTCCAAATTAACATTGCAAAGATACTTCTAGGTTGAATGCCATCCTTGATAACCAGCAAATATTGGTACTAGACTTGTTTTCAGCCTTGACTCAAGGAAACAAATGTGGGGCACCTAGCAAATATGCCCACGTGTAAGCGTGTTGTATCCCTCATCAAAACCCGATCCTGTGGTACGTTTGATTTCGTAAGTTATTTCCGTAGATGAGATTTTCGAAACGGTTCCGAGGAAGTTTGAAATAATTCTACTTGAAACGAAAATTTCTGAAATAATTACTTTCTCCAAATTGAAATAGGTTTGAAAAAATATGAGTATAGCGTTTGAATTTTTTTAAAAAAATGTATCGATTCTGAAAAAAGGAAGAATTTTCCTGAAAAACCTGATTCATCCAAGTGTTAGATACATCAATTTTTGAATCTTGATAAACTTAGTGATAATTCCTCTGTTAGAAAGATACACTCCAGTACAAATTCTGATTCTATGAATAAAAATTAGAAGAAGCCCAACATGTGAGTCGACTATTTCTTTACAATACTGAGATACTGTTCATATAATCATTCTAACAAGGGCAAAAATAACGGAATCAACAAACTTAGAGGATGTTCATCCATATTTTCTACCCTAAAAAACAAAAAAAATATCACAAACATGACACAAATATGATTTGTTTAACATGTGGGACTCATGGAACCCACGTAAAACAAATCAAATTAAATCATTTTAACCAATGCAAAATTTTGTTTATATTCGCACCAAATTATAGACACATCTAACTGGGAAAAAACGCACACCTATACCACACTTCGCGTTGGATTTTCATCATACATCTAATTCAAGACCTGACTGAAACAAACTAAGTCAGTGCTGGGTTTCCTTTTCAAAAGAGTTTCATAGCCTTTTAATTGTTTCAATCGATAGTTCTCTTTCCATGCTTCCTCCCAATCAACTGAATTATTGTCTACGAAGGTTCCTTGCATATTTATGTCGTAGATGTGCCCTAATATTTGTTTTGGAAATGAAATTTTATAGTTATTCTATAATTTCTTCTTCGACATTTTCTGCAAAGGCTCTTTGCATATTTAGATCTGACATGGTATTTATTTTGGAAATGCAAATTACATGGTCATCTTATAATTCCTTCTTCAGCATTTAGTGATTCCATAATTTCCTCGCTACTGGAGGTGTATACCAACAATCTAAATGATTCAATTAAATCTCATTTGAGGCAAGTTTGTTAAATCCAAAAAATGCAGGTATTAAACAGAAGTCGTTTTGTGTCATATCTGCAATTCATCTATTTACTGCAAATGTAAAAAGTAGGATGAACATCCTCCAAGTGTGGCGATTCCATCAACTGTTATTTGTGTTATGGTGATATAACCAACATTCTTCGATTATTTTCTTCTTTTCAAATAAAAGTACGTAAAATGCAGCTTGACTTTCGTCTATTGGTTCTTATGATAGACAGCAAGTACTACCACAATACAATTTAAGGTGACCTTACAATTCACAAGTGTTATATGTACACTCTACACTATACCCTTCCTTGTCAAATATCTATAACTTTAGCAGACCGTTAAAAAATGATATCCTTTTTTTGCTTTGTTGATTATATATATTCCACTAAAATATGTAAGGTGTAACCTATTTGGACCCACCAAATACGAACTGTTGCATTCAATACATTTTCTAGTCAATCAAATATTTCTGTCTGATCACAATTCAGTAAAACTGACATATTGTCCTGAATTATCGATGCTTAAAAGTTATAACTGTATATTGTCATCGAGCAATACAAAATATTGACGAATAAGCTCCAATTCTAACATTAAAAAAGTCATAGATCGTTTTTGCTTTATTTTGCTTTTTCCCAAAAAACATTACTTTTCAACAATCCTCATTCCGACGACAAATCAAAGGTGTTTTCTGAGAGAAAACAATGAAAACATACGATGTTTCCACGGTAAAGACATTTTACTTTTCAACTCCACTCGTTATTTATTGGAATAGTCGAGATTCTACCATTAAAAGTAAGCTTCTTATTCCAGTGAAGCGTATAGAAACACCGCATTGACGTCATTGCATCGTAAGTTTAAAAAATAAAAAAAAAGCACAGCGGAGATTTTGCCAAATTTAGATATCAGGGTAGTGAGCGGAAACAAAATACTTTACAAACGTCGAGCGTTTCACTTATAATCGACTTTAAAGGACACATAATTGTCAGGATATTTGAGTGATCAATTTTTTAATTAGTTACTTTATAGGAAAATTAAAATGTCTTTCATTTATAGCTGATTCCAACTATGTAAACTATTGCTGACAATTGATAGACAATAAGAACAAACACTATACTTTCAAATGATCATAGTGCGTTCCAAAAGGAATTTTTAAAATGTGTTCCGGACAAAATGCAGGAAGGATTTTGCCACCAACTTCTATTAGCAGTAATCAAATACCTGGTTTTCACCGTCTCATTTGGAGAAGTACTTCGATGGAGACGGTAAATAGTAAGACTTGAGGCAAGTAATTTTGTTCATTATCGAATTAACCGAAGTTTCGAGTAGCACCACGCGCACGTGCGTTTGATTGCTCATCCCTATATATTGAACTATCTACCTATTGAATCACTGTAGCCACAATCATCAACATAACCAAAGGACAAGCAAGGTAGGGAAATATTTTCCCCGTTGTTTGTTGTTCCTGTTGAGTCGATCCAACCAATCGCAAGATTTGGCCTAAAAACGAGTTTAACGAGTCTGTCGTCCAAAATTGATCCCATGATTGGGGCTGTCTTCACTGATCAGAGCTGAACAAGCTAACATCGTAAATCACAATCTCGAATACATATTATTGGGGCTAAAATTGAGAAATATACTATAATACATTTTCATTTTTACACATTTTTGGGGGTGTTGTTAGCACTTTTCCACGCAATTAGAAGTGGTGAATCCCTATGAAACTTTTTGTAAACTGATATGGCCTAAGGCGGAGAGGCGATTTCTTTTAACATACACGCAGAAAAAAATTGAGTGTTCCAAGAGCACTGAATCAACCTTCTTACAAGTCAACTAGTTTTACTTTTACGGGCTCTCTCAGGAGTTTTCTGACATCTTGGGACAAATTTCGTCAACACATGCACTATAGTAAATGCAGATTAAGCACGGATGCTCACAAATACAGTATAATGCTATGGTCGCTTGAGATCCTTGATAAAGTCAATCAGCATCAAGTGAGTTTTAGTAAAGTGTTTGATATCCTCAATTAATTTGTTAACTTGTCAATTTTTCGTGGTTGGTTACACTAGGTAACCCACAATATTTGTTTGGTTTGTATATTTGAATGGTGCATCGAGTTTCAACTAGATTCCTTGAAAGTGATTGCTATTAATCGTAATGTGACGTATGTCATACGTAAGTCCCAAAAGCTGAACAATTAATTCGAACATGCCATGCTATCTGTTAGACCACCTAAGTTCAGCAATCTTCAAAAAGGGTGCGTCTGAAATAAGATTAGAGGAAGGGCATAATATTTCGCTGGATCGGATGTTTCTTTAGTGGAAAGGCAAAAAATGTTTCAGTTCGTTGAGAACTTTTGATTCATTCAGTGTTGAGCAAAAAGTACACTTTCTGATAATAATTTATTCTGATCTTTACAGAATTCCCTTGAAAAGAAAATCATTCCCTTGGAGATTGCAATAAGCACCTAAACTTCTTGACGAAGAAAAATAATGATTTCTGAGAGTATGGAACTACGAAGTTGCCTCAAAAGTGGCATGAGATAGTGGAACAAAACTGTGTATGAAATTTTGCTGAGATTTTGTTCGACTTGAAACTCGAAGAAAAGACATTGACTCTGAGGCTCCAAAGGCATGACCCCAGAATAAGAGAAATAATAAAATCAATTCTTGTGCATCGGAAGGGCGAAATCTTGACGCTTCGGTCAACGCAGAGTAGTTCTATAAGTTTGCAGGCAGTGACAGCAGATTTGACGTGGATGGAGAGGAACGTGCATGTTCTTTAAAAACAGGGTTCCAAACTTCCAAAAACAGCAGACACTTGAGAAATGCTGGACACTACAGCGCCTGAAACGTTGTAATTATAGAACGACAAAAAGTCGAGGAAATTAGTCCGGAATGGAATCTGAATTCCACTCAATTTGGGGAATCAACTGCAAGTTGTGTGGGAGGAAAGTTAGCATTATATGAAAATGTTAAACAAGATGGGTAGACTGCATTTTACAAGATTAATGTAATCTACAGATATTTGGAACTTTTCACATTTTCTTACTACATAGTTATTGCAGATTGCAAATGAATCCTGATATTCTTGCCGAGCGATTAAGCAAAGAAAATACATTGGAACGAAATACAGATTCGTTTCTCCCTGTGTATGTTTGAACTCATCATAACTCAATCAAATTCGTTTCCTGTTCATACGTTTTGTTCCGCTGCCCTATCGAGACAGGACATTGTAAAAAACGATTTTAGATCAGGATATTGCTGTTTAGCATACACCAAAATATCGACATATATAAATATATATATATATATATATATATATATATATATATATATATATATATATATATATATATATATTATATATATATATATATATATTTATATATTTTTATATATATATATATATATATATATATATATATAAAGCACACATACACAACACACCTACACATACAAGAATAATTTTCCTTTTTTACAATGCACATTTTGTGTGCATTTTTTCATAAACCCCAACATTTTTATGAGAGTTTCAATTAATTTCTATTTCGAAAAGATCCTAAGCAGCCCTTGGCATCGTATCTAAGATACGTTTCAATTGCTGTTGCCTTTTATTTGTGGGGCCAGTGTCGATTTGATTATCCAACAACCATCTGCTATTTCCAAAGAGTTTTTTCTTCCTTCATCTTTTTTTTTAACATTTTTTTGTACTTCATAGAAAAAAAAATCTACCGAACATTTGAGCATTTCCTCTTTTTTTCTTTCCATTAGTCTAATTCATTTTTATTTATTTGCTTATATGATTTCCTTTGAGAGAGAAATTCATGAATGTCGGGAGCAAAACTATCTTTAACAGAACCAATAGAACGTAGGTGAAATATATTATAAATTGCCTCCTTCTAGGAGAAAGCAATCCTCTGATCTAAAAAAAAGATTTTTTTAAAAAGATTTATCCGAGAAAAAGATACTTATATCATTCTTCATCGACGAACAAGCATAATGTGATCTTTTTTAACCTCAAAGTGCTGTAGAAATTAGAGTTAGTTTGACACTACCATTAATCCGGTTAACTGACACCACCATTAAATACATAGTTAAATAAATGTGCAGTGATTTAAAAGACGGATTGAAGTATTCAAATATTTATAAAAGGGCTTTTTTCAATCAAGAAACCAAGATCTACCTCTTTATCTATCTATCTGCCAATAAGTTTGTCTATTAATCAATGTTTAGGCTTTTGTATCTCCCCTTTCTGTCGGCCTGTTTATTCATATGTTTATATATATATATATATATATATATATATATATATATATATATATATATATATATATATGTGTGTGTGTGTGTGTGTGTGTGTGTGTGTGTGTGTATAACAATCTATGTATATATATATATATATATAAATATAAATATATATATATATATTGAGAGAGAGGGGGAGAGAAGGAGATAAAAATTTATGGTAGTTCATTTAGTCTTGTGCGCAGACTAACTTCATAAGGTGAGACTTACACCTATGAGAGTGCGTGCACCCCTATAGTGCAATTAAGTTAACGATTCAACTATTCATGGATCGAACAGTCGAGCATCGACAAGGTAAGTATTTATGCTAGATATCAAAGATTAGCAGTGTAAAATTAATACTTTTTCCATTATTAAGCTACGAATTATTGCTCTCTCTCTCTCTCTCTCTCTCTCTCTCTCTATCTCTCTCTCTGTCTTTCTCTCTCCATATATATATATATATATATATATATATATATATATATATATATGAAGCAGGTGTTACGCTGTGCAGGAATGTGAAGTTGCATATGAATTCATATAAGTATTCTCATACAAGACACTCTTTTTCATATATCTGTTCCGAAAAGTCACACGCATAATCACGTGTGCTCATACAAGTGAACGTATCATATGCAATATGCATACAAGTTAAAATGAATTCATATCTACTCTCACGCAAAGGCATCACACACACACACATACACACACACGCACGCACACACACACACACACACACACACATATATATATATATGTATATATATATATATATATATATATATATATATGCACAGTGTGATACTGGAAATCATTTTTATGTGCTCTGCTTTGTTTTGTTGATATCAATTATTTTGAAATTGGTTCACTGATTCAAAATTTTCCTGTCGAAAAAAAGCCTATTTTTTAGGAAAGGAAAACTTGAATCGATGACAATGTGACAGTATTTCTGTGGTAGGAAAAAAGGGTGGCGATGCTGACATTTGTGCGAATTGGCCAAGTCAAATCGGGCAGTTAGGAATAGATAACACAAGCAACCCATCATTTATATTTACGGACCTTTGATCTGCACACATAATGATATCCTGTTCTGAAGGTAGGGTTGTCACAAAGAAAAGAAGAGCCTGTGGGTCTAAGTTTCATAATGAATGCATTGGAGAAGGATTCAGAATTGAAAACCAAAAACAAAAATTTTACCTTAGAAAGCGCAGAAAATGCACACGCACACACACACACACTCACACACACACACACACGTACATGCAAACTGATATCCATGTGTACCTGCGTATATGTATGTATATATTAAACATTTACCAAGAGTCATTCCTCTGAAAATAACATGAGAGTATATGGTGTGTATTATTACATACATATTGAAGCATTAATAAGTTTGTAGCCTATTGAAGGATAAAAACACTTATTTTTACGCAACAAATACTTATTACACTCTAACCCTACTTTGCTGATGCAGTTGATTCAGAAAACTCAACATTTGGGTTGGTTCAAAAATAATATGAATATTTTGGGAATAAACCATCATCTATGTTCATGAAATAAACCATTTCAAAGTGTTAATTTCACTCAATTTACTTAAACTGGACGTTTTATTCCTACTATTCATTCTGGGAAGATGAAAAAAACAGTAAATTCGATCAGTTTTGTTGCGTGAGTCCAGAATGAGAAATGAATAGCGACAACTGCTCGCAGTACTAACCGAATATTTGGCTATGGGACTGTCGACGAACGTGATACTCAATAATGGTTTCCAAAATTTCGAAACGGAGACGAGTGCCTTGAAGATCCGGATGTCCTTCAGTGATAGACGACATCTCATTGCGGGAGGACCCAAGCTAAACGACTCGAGAGGTTGCACTGGCACTACACATTGACCATTAAAGAATTGTTCAATATTGTTCAATATTTTCCCTAGATAAGAAAGGCAAGAAAGGTCAACTGAATAGAAAGCAAAAAAAAAAAAAGCTCGTGTATGACGCGAATGACCCTGCAGGAATTCGGTTATGAAACTCAACCTCACCTAGCTTACGCACAAGGCCTTTTTTCCGACCGACAACGGCTATTTTCCACACATTTCAACCACTTTTTGCAAAGGAAGGTCTTCAAAAATTAGACATAACCACAAAACGCTTCAGAAGAAATCATTGGATCCCAATTCTGTGCTTTTGGGATAAATAGACTTGTTTTTAGTTGGCAAAAATATGTAGAATCTGAAGGTTCTTATTTTAATTAATAACCGTGGTTCCTAGCCGAGATATAGTGCTTTGAAGTTGCTATTATGCTTCTATCAACCGATTATATACAGTGAAAATTTTCGATCAAATTCAGTTGATAAATACATGTCAATCTATGGACTTATTGATCCTTTCTTGCATGATTAAGTGTAGTTATCAATATACATATTTTTCATTGAAGAACGCATTTATTTATTTACTTAACATTCCAAATACATGGACATTGAAGAATATCTCTATAAGGCATATATATATATATATATATATAGAGAGAGAGAGAGAGAGAGAGAGAGAGAGAGAGAGACAGACAGACAGACAGACAGACAGACAGACAGACAGAGACACAGACAAACAGACAGACAGATTTCAGTATTTGTTCGATCACAAATTCAGTAAAATCATGAATTATGGCGTCCTTATTATTGAATCGTTTATTTTATATATATATTGTTCAAAATGCTGGGGGAAAATGATAATGTGTAAGAAAAATATCAGGTAAATATTGATATAAGTGTAAGATCCCATAATCCAAAGCTTTAAGCTTAAACACAGTCGGCTGAGAGGTTGGAACATTTCATTGACTTCATATTGCATCCGGTTTTCAAATTTTTTAACCTTTCTTATTGCCTAGAGATAACATGATATGGTCGCTGTTGAAGTCCTAAAGTCTCCAAAGAGTGCTTGAACAGTTATTCATGGGTCGTTGGCCACTGCTGTTGATATTTCTTCATCATTAAGAACAGATAAGTGCCTCTTCCGATGTTTATTATTGGTATCTATATTTCCAGACCTAAACTCATCGAACCAGAGCTGAACCGTTTGCATTGCTGTAGTGAGCACTCCAGAGGCTTTGTTGACATTATCAGTGGCTTGAGCAGCATTATGTCCTAATTTGAGATCGTGATGGAAAATGTCAAACTTCATTACTGTCAGGGGTTCAAAAACCACAAATAATAGCGAATTATATCTGTGTACACATAGAATCTGCAAAAAAGCAATTACATTGGTAAATTTGCCACTTTTAGAATTATTCTTAATGATGTAAAAAAACAAATAAACAAGGCAAATTCAAGCTTCCAACTCACAAGAAATTGGAAAAAACAAATTTCTTTACTGAACACTTTCAGGTGAACGGTCGAATAGAATCGAAAATTAAATAGGCCTTGCTTCACACCTTTTTTTTTTCGATTCACGGAAATGTCTCATCGGCTTTGCTAAGTTTATATCATATATTCATGGATACCCCTGTTAAACAATGATTAGGGCAATGCAAGGTATAGACTTCTAATTTCCACCAAGAACCTTAAAAAATCACTGCCCCAAATCCTCCCTTTAGCATCAACGTTGCTGTTTCAAAAATCTTCTCTGTCGTTTATTTCATTCCTTAATATAGGTACATACCGTAAAGCAATGACGAACAAACTTTCTCTTAATCCATTGGCCGTGTATTGAATTCATTTTTCAGTTTGCATAAATCATTGTGAATATGTGGCTGACCAGCGTAAGCTTTGCAAATATCGACATCATTTCTTTTTTCACTTCATTCTAAACAAGTGATTTACTTGAAAAGAATTCTTCAAACAGGAAGACATATGTACTAACACTGTTTGTAATAGAAAGCTGCAATTTTCTTTAATACAAGTACATAGTCTGAAATCTCATAGAAATTAAATCAATAACGAAAATTTTTGCTTCTCACTGGGGAATCTGATGCTCTTTTTAATATTTCCATTTCCTCCAAATCAAAAATCACCCAGATTCAAACAAAATATTAGGTAACAGCAGGGGAACGTCAGACTAGTAAGAGCACAGAGACACGACAGTATGGCGATGGGTGGAGCAATTTGGATACTTAAAAAAATTCTTGGTCTGCTCTTCAATGACTTCGAGTGACCTTCGATGAGTGCAGATAGCATTGGGTCATAGTTAGTGCCAAAGGCGAAATTTGCTGTGTAGATTACATCCATCGAAAAATGTTCGGTTTTCTGGGCTTTCCCGTTTCCAGAAATTCATTTCAAAGATCGCATACATGTAATATAAAAATGCCCTGCTATATAGATAATAATTAGATCATTTACTACGTTTAGCAATGTCATAAATGTTTGAAGTGGGTTTAAACAAGTATACCGTTTCATCAATTTGTACACCAATGCTAAGAATAATTTCCTGGAACGAAAATCAGATTTCGTTGATACAATTCTAGTAAGATGGTGAATGAAATAATTGCGTTGATTTAGATTGCCATAGGTTAGTCTGTCATGAAGCCATAATTGTGAGACAAAAAAAAATGGAAATTGTTGAACTAGTAATGCCCTGTATGGCTTGTTCGGTGGCCATTAAACTACAATCACATGTGATATTCACTAATCAAACTTTGCTTATAAGGATACATTAGTAGGGTATCAACTGAAGATCGAAATTTCTAAATTAGCAAATTGATCTACGAGATTAGCTTGCTAACAATCGGGCTGTTATAGCCGCCCAATATCGATACTAACATGTGTGAGCTTTTTAACAAAGGTTGGTGATTTTTGAGCAACTATAGTATACTCAGCAATATGGCTTGACCAAAGAGGGTCATGTTGGTGTGATTAAAAGGTCACTTCCATGACACGAGTGGTTGAATGAAAACGATACAAGTCGTTAGTTATGTGGTGTTTCCGTGGCCTTTGGCCAGGGAATACATATAAAGCGACCAGTAAACATTCCCAGAGGAGAGTCTTATACACTTAGACGCAGGGAGTCACAAACACAAGAGGAAAGATAGCATTCACGCATTACACCTCCATTCTCGAGCTCCTAACGTATTTAAGACGCAATGTTGGGGTACTGTATCTGCATTGCTAAAATAAGGAAGCTACCACCGTCGACTTCATATTTTATCTCCATTCTTCATCTGAATAAAGCAAGCAGTTTCAACGGCAATAATAAAAGACTGCATTGCAATTTTTCTAAACCCAACCACTAAGAAAGAATATCGATGGCTCTTGAGAAAACACATATTATAATACTGAATCATAACCCTCTCAAAGCCTGCTTATTACACAGCGTATAGCGCTGATAAAGTTACCTTTTGTCTGCTTCAAAACTGCAGAGATCGTTTCCATATTTGAAAGTAATAAAGCTGACATTCATCATTGAAGTATTTATAAGTGAGATGTTACAGCCTTACTTTTGCAAGAATGAAAGAATGTTTATGAAAACAAGTCTGAACTATTACTAACTTCTGACAAATATTGCTAATTTCAGATGCATTTCATTGCAACTGATCAGACTTTCATTCTGCGCTATTGAGTAAACAACTTTGATCGGAAATATTACCATTAGAGCAAGTAAGAACAATGGCAAAATATGTGTCAATTGATCGGGGGAAAATGAAGGTTCGGTTATATTTGATCTTCTGCTAACTGTAAATTCTCTGGTAGCAAAATTTTTTTTTTGACAGTTGAAGTATATTTTCATGTTTGAATTCTACTAAGAACTTCATTTCTGATTCAGTTGTACCCTTGTTGCATTATTTCCGACACGCATTGTTTTCCCGCTGCCGTCTGAGTAAATGCAATGAAAACAAAATGAAATTGAGATGAAAGAAAATTCACAATGATTGACAATTCCTCATCAAATAAAGACATTACATCAAGATGATATTGAATATGTAGTATTTTGTATTTTTTCACACTGCCAAGATGGCCGTGCTCATTAAACATGGGATGATATTTCGTGCTCTTATACAGAAATAACAAAAATAATATTTGCAATTTAAGGGAGTAGTAAGTTTGATCCTTCATGAGAGACCCTACTATCGTAGCCATGTGACAAATTACAGTATAATAAACATTATATATATATATATATATATATATATATATATATATATATATATATATATATATATATATATATATATGTATATATGTATATATATATATATATATATATATATAAATATATATATATATATACGTGTGTGAGTGTGTGTGTGTGTGTGTGTGCGTATTTATTGTGTTATACTAAATTGAAACTTCTTAACAACGGGAGACCATTACAAATAAGAGTTTCGATTTAGTGTGATACAATTTATAACCATTTTATTGGATCATGAATCCATTTCTCAAGAATATATATATGTGTGTTATTTACAAAGATTACTTTAAACTGGCTCAAGGCCAACAGTAAAGGGCACAGTGAGAATAGAACACTCGTCAACCTTTGTTCCACTGTGCTTTCATTATTATTCACTAAACTTAGTTAAATCTGGCACAAGCCTACAAGTGTGTGCCACCAGGTGATGAACTTACGACAGTAGTAATGAAAGACTACAATACCTGCAATTTCTTGGCTCAAGTTTTATACATTGGGAAGTGGAGGCCCAGTGTCACGTACTATGAAAAATGATCTCTTTAAAACAAAACAAGTTAATTCGTCTCTGATATTTATCCAAAATCATCTGCACTTTTTGTTACGGATATTTTGATATCATATGAATAGACTTTAAACATCTCGAAATTTCTATCGTATGTTGACTGTTTTGTGCAATAAAAAAACGGGCATATAGGTAAAACTGAAGACGATATGATTTTTTTCTTGCAAGAGGGTCTAAAACATCAATAGATATACAAGTTACTGTAAATTGTGTATCATTGACAGATTATGTATAATCAATGATATTCAATACTATGCATGGATTATCAAATCTTGAGATGATCGCGTTAAACAAAACTACTGATCAGTATTGGAAGCGTCTGTATCAAGGCTTCCTTTAACTAATCATAATTCATATACTTGTTAATAACAGATTAATCCATCACCTTTCATCTAATTAGTCTCTCAACTTTCGCAACCGTCATCCTGCTTCTGTTTCTGGTCACATGTAGCCAGTTTCTTCTGTTGCTTCTTACCATCACTTGATATCATCTCATCGAGCATCTTCTCTTTGTTTCCATGCTATTAGAAACCAAACTGCTATTTGTAAAGTCCATTTATCATTCTGTATATGCTCGCAGCGATTTTCAAGAATTCGTCGTCCAATCGCTCTTCAGTGACTGCTAGGCCATGCATTTCTTTTCTGTCAACGACAATGCTTTGCAGCCGTACTACATCGCTGGTAAGATTCTACTGTCAAAGATATGTGCCTGTTTTAAGCTTTTTGATTTTTTTGAAAGTCACTTATGAGCTTATTAAAGGATGCCTATCCAGCCCTATCTCATATTTTAGTTGTAGTTTCACGCCTCGATTCCTATCGATTGTTGGGCCAAAATATACGAAAGGCTCCGCTTCGTCGATCAAAATCTTCAATTTTCATTTGCTTGGTTGAGGAGACATTAACTTTTAGTAGTTCTGCTACAACCCATAACGACAACGAATACTTCCTGTAATACTAATATATCGCTTTTTAAATTCAGAAATATCAATACCAATTACCAAAGGCGACAGAGAGACATAGTATTTCCTTAACTATTCAACGCTTGTCTTGGAGCGATATTCAGGAGAATAGAATTAAAAGCAGGAATCAATTTTAACGAGGAACAGTTAACACATCTGAGATTTGCCGGCAAAATCGTATTAGTCGCCAAAAATGGCATTGATCTAAAAAAAAAAAAAAAAAAAAAAAGGCTGCGTCGAACGGGAAAGCTGGAAGATAGGCTCCAAAATTTATGCAACCAAAACAAATTACTAAAAGAACTCCAATTAACAATTGCACATTTTTTAAATGCTATTAGAATAATAATTGAGTAATAAATACACATTGATAACCATTTTGATTATCATCAGTCCATCAATGTTCAGAGGATGTTATCGATAGAATAGTCTAATGTTTTGTTTGTAACAAAAAAGATATAGAGACAAAAACTGCTATGAACAGAGATAGATCGATCGATCGGTAGACAAAGAGATTGATTCATTGATTGATTGAATAAAAGGATGAATTCTGAGTTGATATTAGATTATAAATCCTATATTCATAGCTTGTGGTGAAAATGGGTGATAAATAATGGATTTTAATTTTTTTATTCTGTTTCTTTTAATCTCGACCTAAACGTGGCCAAATTCAGGTTGACATAAAAATCGCTACCCCAATGTCTATCAAGTGGCTCCTTCGATTGTAAATAGTCAAGTTCAACACACTTGTTCTCTCGTTATTTAAAACGGCGAAAGAATTTAGGAAACCACACCATCGCTCACTTCATGTCGAACATGGTGCATGCATTTTACCGATTGTCACTCATGGAGCTGGAACATGGAACCAAAACAAGAGACTGTCCCTTGAACTGAGAACTACGCGACGTACACATGAAAGAATTACGCTTAACCCCAGATGAAGAGGCCACAAGAGAGTACAGCATAGTGTGTGAGTGTGTGTGTCACAAGATTTCGAGACATCATATAATACATTAAAAAACTCAAACAGCTATTGGCTGGTCATATTGCAAGAATAGCCGACAACTGATGGGCATCACAACTTACAACATGGATTCCCAGAAATCACATGCGTAACTGTGGCCGGTAGAATACAAGCTGGAGAGACGAACTAAAAAAATTCAGAAAGTATCGGCTATGCGAAATCCAGGAGGTTTATGTCCATCGACGGACGATAAAATAATGATGATGATGATGATGATGATGATGATGATGATGATGATGATGATTGACTATACAATTTGCAATCGGAATGGTCATTCTTATGAATGAGCCAACCGGAAGTTAAGAGGATGGGTAGCAGTAAGATGAGCCAAAACCTTGCAAGTGTTGAGCCGATACAGTAGATCCAAAAGCTATTGGCACAATACTACTGCACTGATTATTAATTATTTTTTCAACCCACTGTCAGAATTAATTCATTGAATGATGGAAAAAGCTGTGAAAATACAATCAGTTTTTTTGAATAGATATTAATTGAACTCAACCTAGTCCAAACGAGGTAAGATAGTGGCATAGGAAGATTGTGTTGCACCAATCCTGTAAATGATTAATACTTGATTGAATTCAGAATCCTCGACCTTAGGAGGTGTTGTAAGTTTTAGACTTAGACTTCAAAATTATCGCTAAAAGATTGTAAGATCTTTTAAATTTCTTTAGAGCAGATATTTTCCTTATAATTACTTTATTACATTTAATCCCGTTACTTTCATTATTTTGATTATAATTGGTAATTATTACATTAGGTATGATTAGTATTATTACTTGTCCGTTGCCAACCTTCAACCTGAGATGTTAATGTTGTATCTTTTTCGTCGTGATTTTGTCTACGGGTGACACGTGGCATAGGCAAGTCAAGATCTATCCTGGGGACAATATCTTCCCCTTCAATAGAGGGAGGGTCGGAAGAACATTTCTGAGGCCTTCATGATAGATCACTGGGATCGAACAATTGTTAACGTCTCCTACATGTACACGTGGGCGCACAACGTTAAATCAACCTTGTGTCTCATTCCACGCTCCATGGGAGGAAGTTCTCAAATAAATACTTTCATGACATTAGTGAAATAAAACTAATGAGATTTACTTCTGACAAACAAATTTTTGAGGAAATAAGAATATTTTGGTGAACTATTAAAAGCGCGCTCACAGATAAATGACGACTTAACTATATAATGGCCAAAGTAAACTTGAGTGTGTTTGTATATATATATATATATATATATATATATATATATATATATATATATATATCGGAACACGAATTATTCAGTATTTGAAAAAGTTCTATTACTATGAATAATATAACACTAATGATGTCGGGAGAGGCATTTACGATCAGGCAACTAATGTAGGATCTTTCAAAAAATCTGTGTTTGCTAATGACTACATTAATTTTCGACAAATTCATGTAAGTCCCAGTTTTTAATTGAAGTAGACTAATTTCAATTGAACTCAAATACACTGAGGCTAAGCGGGTTGGAACTTTTTTGGTTCACATTTCATATACTTATATGTGTGTGGGTTTGTTTATATATATATATATATATATATATATATATATATATATATATATATATATATATATATATATATGTATATATATTTATATATATATATATTTATATATATGTATGTGTGTGTGTGTGTATGTATACATAAGCGTGAGTGTCATTGAATATAACGCTGTGTATACAGTATATCAATTTTTACTTGGTGTTTTTCATACATTAACCTTGCAGAAACTATCGAATCACCACACTTTGAGAATTTTCATTCAGTTTTTCACAGATTTCGCTTAATAACAAATCATTCTGGCAACATGAAATATACCTCAAACAAAGTAGATTCAATTATCTAGATTACTGGTATACTTTCCAGATCAAGTAGAGGCAAAAATATTGAATCACTAAATGCTGGCAGAAGTATTCTATGGAATCATCTACAAAAAAAATCACAATTAGTTCTTTGTTGCTCTTCCTTCGGTTTTTAAGATAGCTTAAATTCTTTGAGACAGAGACGTAACTAATGAAAAACAATTTTTCTCTATCCATCTGATTCATACTATTTGCTAAAAGAAAAAGCTTTATTGCGCTTTGCTCTATAGCAAGATGCATTACCATCCAGATAAGCCAAGCATCTGTCGTATCGATGGAATGGGAAATGTGTTCAAAATTTCAATCTTTGTATTGACTGTTGCATTGATTATAGTCATCTTTCCTGGTCCTTTACTTGAAAATAACCTCACGTCAAAAATGCATGGCGAAACTTGTTGGTTCTCTTCAGGCTTTCAGCTTTATATATTTCATTCGAACGGCAGCAGACACAAGTTCCAGTATCGTCGCCTTAACCAATGCAGATTCATGATTCATCACTGATTATCACTCTCATCCATACTCCATGATTGCTTCTCTTTGGCACAGTGCAATCTTGTTTCCTTCTGTTTAGTTGTTGGAGATGGTTTTCGTTTGGCTTTCCTGAATGTTCATTCCATTTGGCTTTTTCTTTCACTTCTATGGCAAACATTCACAATTATTTCCACCGATTTGTGTTTCATTTCAAGACATTTTGTTTTGACTTTCCGATACCCGTGCTGAACTCTTTTCCGTTCTACGTGTATGATTTCAATTTTCCCCCATTCTGACGTTATCGACACATTTGACAGGAACAAACTACGTCTTCTCCCCATTCTGTGTTGGATATCCTTCGGGCAGGAGTTTTAAAATTCATTCAATTGACTTCTCTTCTGATGGAGTTATGTTTCCTCTCAAACACGCTCTCTTAACTGTAGAATAATTTTCAGATTTTGACTTGTGCTAGTATTTGTTTTGGAAATGCAAATTACAAGATGATCATTTTTTTTTCTTCTATTTGATTTGGAGAAATATGCCATTACCTGATTTTATTTAGTTTGTTTATGGTATATTTCATGAGACCAGAATGTTCAGGATGTTCAAAATAAAATTCTGTGTCATATCTGTTATTTGTTTACTCGTTGCAAAGTAAAGAAAAAAAAAACAGAGGAACATCATTTAAGTGTGGATATTCCATAATTTTTGGTAGGGCTCGGATCTCATGACGGGTTTTTCATATTAGGAATACACCTATGACATTGTGGCTGATATTAAGTACTGTCATTTTTGTCATCCATACTTCAGTTTTTCCATGTAGGGATCTTTTATCACGTGTTTGGTAATAAAACATCACAATTTCCACCTGGCTTTTCAACTGAATTGACAGGTAACAGACATCCATTGTATTGATGCATTGTTCACTAAATTTCGCGGGGAAAGTACTTGTTCCGAAAATCCAGTAAAGTAATCAATAAATTGTTTGATTTTTCTGGTTGTTATTCTTTATTTTTATAACAGGGTATTTTATTTTAGAGTTTTCTGGTAACAGGGTTTAAATGTCATCTAACTGCAGTGAATACTAAAATCAAAACTTAAAAGAAGATATTTGAGTTATTGCAATTCGTTTTGAATCTTAAAAAATCATGATCTATAATGTTTTGTTGATGATGAGTAATAAATAGATTATAGAATTGTTATATGGACACGGACACACACACACACACTGATATACATACATACATACATACATACATACATACATACGTACAGATATATATATATATATATATATATATATATATATATATATATATATATATATATATACACATATATATATATATATATATATATATATATATATATATATATATATATATATATATATATATATATATATATGTGTGTCTATGTCTTTGGGCGATCCATGGTTCCTGAAGATCTTTGTGGGACCGAGCTGCTAGTTTATTGTAAATAATTATTAATGTATAATAAATTGATGTATAAAAATCAAATAAATAACAAAATAAGTAGCACATTTGAATCATAAAAGGAATCTCAATTAAGAACAGATTTACTTATCAATTGGTTACTAATTCAGGTAAAAAAGGGAAAATGTTCAGATATGATACGCTTTTAATAAAAATGAATGAATGATAATTTTTTTTCAACTTCGAAACTTTGATCTTTTTATTTTTTCCTCCAAAAAAAAAAAACACATTTATAACGAATAAATTCCCTTTGGCAAGTCTGTAGCAATCATTTGACTGGCTGTTTTGATTGATGTAAAATTGCATGGTCTAACCCGATGAAAGTCATTCAGCTATTTTCTATGTTTTGTCTTCTTTTTTTTTTTTAATGAATGAATATTCCCATTTAACATTTAAGTCGGCAAAAGGGTACAAAGAATGAGTCAAAGATGATGAAGATGAAAGGAAGAAGTAGAAAATGAAAGAAGGAAAGATAGATTTCGATTGGAAGAGTTGATCACAGCAATGATGATGATAATATTGATGATGATAGTGCTAGCTATAACGTCGATTATATGCTATAAGAAAAAACTGAGATGTAAGTAGGGAAAGCAAAAATTTAGCTAACACAGAAAATAATGGATTCAGAAAGCTTTTGAGAACTGAAGCATATATATATATATATATATATATATATATATATATATATATATATATATATATATGTATATATGTATGTGTGTGTGTGTATGTGTGTGTGTATGCTTTCGTGCATATGCTTGTCTGAAAAAAAAGCAGGGGCTAAAAACGGTGCTATTTATCTTTATCATTTTGCCACTTAGAAAATACACTTTCTTTCCAACCTGCTTTCATTACGTTGCGTATATTTTGAACCCAAATAATATACGACATGTCTACTATCATTGTCGGTGAGCTTCACCCGGGCTGACAGAACCACTGCAAAGTCAGTCTTACAGCTCATTCAAGGCTCACACATGATCACATATGCATGTGTGTGTATATGTATCTCTCTGCATGTAAGGACACGCAACCATATACATATATATATATATATATATATATATATATATATATATATATATATATATATATATATATATGGGGGGGTGTATAGGTGTTATGTAATTGTGTATGCACCGTCTTCTCGGGGTCTAATTCATTGCACGTCTATGCAAAGAGACGGGGAGTCTAATATTCAAGTACGAAGTGAAAGATAAGACGTAAAAGAAACAAAAAGGCACATGACGCGTAGGTGGTCATCATTTACTTGCTTCGACTTTTTCTTGACACTCAATTCGCACCCAAAAAACAAAATGTCTCAACAAATGGATCAAAACCATGCGTTCCTCCGCTGTCATGTATATTCACGGAAGGTGGCCAGCATTTCACACAGAAACTCTCTAAAATGCCTATTTTTGCTGTAATCATCATTCACAAAGATATTATATTCACTCAATTAACTTGACAGTTGAATCAAGCAAAAAGAAAAAGAAGAAATGGATATGGGGTCATTAAATAGTCATGTTTTCTATTTCCATCACCTTTCTGATAGAGTTAATTATGAACTAATAAAACATCAAATTAAAAGACCTCATTCGTACACCATATGTGTCTCCTCAATAACCAATTGATTAAAGTTATCTTGAAGACTACGCAATGATATTGTGAAAATGATCATTTTCTAACAAAATCAATCGCAAAATTCGGTTAGTAAGATGTGTACATGCGCATTGTAATGAAATTAAGTGTATACGTCTATGTGTGCCGTGTACTATAAATATACAAGTTGGTATACGTGATCATTTGAGTATGTGTCTATATCAGGACATCTGTGTGTATATTCAGGTTTATTAAGTTGGCCAACGGTCCAGTTATCCGGTTAATTTCTGAATACGAAAGCCAAACAGGGTTGATCCTAATTCTTACTTGGATGGATGACAGCTTTGAAATACCTGGCACTAGAAGCAGCACTAGTCCCTCGTTTTATGCTCTTCAAACTGGTCTTGATCATGTGCTGATCTCAAGCACAAAGTTAAAATAAATGAATTCATTGTTTTCATTGCTTTTTTTTTTTTTACCATATTGTTTGATACAGGCACCTGAATGCTCTTGGGTGAGAAACTGGAATGGAGAATTTCATTCAGTCCATGAACCTATCTTCTTTGGTTTTCTTGCCTTGTGATGAGGTGATATGGTTACTGTTGAAGTCCCAAAGTCGACAGGAAGTGTTCAAACGTTATCCATGTCGGTAACTCTCCATCATCGAGGGGTCTTTGGGTCTCCTTCGATATTTCCGGACCTAAACCAATTGAAGTAATGCTGAACAGTTCCCACTATAGTAATTTTCACTCTAAGTGCCTTGCTGACATAAGTATCAGCAATATATCCTAATTTGAAATCGTACTTGAGAATTAGCCAAGCTTTTAGGGATGACACAATTTGAAACCTTCCAACTATAACGAATTGTATCGCTTTAATTTTATTGGATCTCCAAAACAGTGCAAATATATCATTCAATCTTACACTTTTTGCACTATTTTCTGTTATGTGAAAAGAAAATTAATGTGTATCAACCCATTATATGTTGCAGTCATTTCTTCATGTCAACTATTTTTATGTAAGGCCCAAATTGGCGATTAGTCTGCAACATCATCCCTGTTAGTACAGTAAGTATGCTTGTTGGATGAGATCATTGTGTAAGTCCTTTGAGTACAAATAGTCAGTATTCGATCCCACATAGATGTTGGCATTCCATCAAATAAGTAAAAACAAAAATTTAAATGCAACAAAATTAAATTCATTTATCAAAACATGATCATCATTATCAGATAGATATCAGAAATTAAGTATTTCTTCTGTTGCATTCTATAATATCATTTTGTACATGGAATAGGTTTCTTCCTTACTTGTAAAACTTTTGCTACAGAAAAAGTATCCCAATGAAGAAGAATTGCTAATCCCCCAACCGCTGCAGGTGACAAAGAGTAATAGTTATCCAATGTAAGATGAAAGCCATTGTGCATTGTAAGATAATCCCTTTCAAGTAATCTATCGCATAATGAAAGCCCGATAGAGTTGATTTACCACTTATCAAATCGGAAAATTCATTGAGTTTGCCGTAGAACTCCAATGATGAAAATCCCTTCAGTTGTAGTCAATTATTTAAACAAAGGTACTAAACCAGTTCAATTGAGAAGATGCTGTAAGATATCCCAACATGAAGATTCGCTCCCATCCTGTTTATTTCATTGCATGTGGTGTTGCATTGTGTAGTTACATTCGGGAAAATGATACACACTCTCTTCTTGACAATAACGATTCCTGTGATTGTATCACTTCATTCTAAGAGTTTGTTGCAGATGGAACCAACCATATTCAACTCAGTGCTATCCAAGACCTTTCGAAGGTGGAGTTTTGATTTAGATAAAGACAGAGACTTTGTCTTTCGAATTCCATATTCTTCCAACAAGAAGATGACGAACTATGATAATTTTAACTTTTGTTGCTTTTGAACAGGTTGTTATTTTATTCTGTCTCCAAAAGTGCTATTTTAGTTTCAGTAGATAGATAGATAGATAGACTGATAGATGGATAGATAGATAGATAGATCCAAACAAAAAAAGAGCTTTTTAACTCCCTTAAGCATAGTCCTGCAAAAATGATCGAATTATTTACGTACGGGTGATTCACTGTGAAATACAATCATGTATATACTTGAATTCATGAAATTATTTTTTTATTGAAAAGAAACTATTGAATGATTACAGTGGATGGGTCCATCCCTTCAAATGGTATGTAGGGGATCTTGCGTTACCTCTAAGTAAAAGAATCCATTGGTATGGACAGAGAAACAAACAAAATCACACTCTTCATTACATTACTACAGGTATAAACCCCATCTAAGGAGAGCCTCTTTGTATTTTGCATGATTCGAACGAGTTGTGTCCCTTGTGCTCTGCCTCATTTGGGAGCATAAGTCTATAGCAACAAACTCCTTCTCCCTCTTTCTATTCTCTTTCTTTCTTGGCAATCTTCCAAGTGATATTGTAGTATATCAATAATCTGGGGCTAACGTCAAACTTGCTGGCTCATATTAAGTGCGCCACACATCACCTATCGGAAGTTTCCCTTCAGTAAACATTTTGCTCACTAACCCCAATAATGCGTTATTTCTTTGCTTTCATGAATGCATATTTTTTCTTTCTTTTCCATTTCCTTTATAGTCCTTACCCCCAACTCCCAACAGTGTCTATATTTTCTTATATTGTTCCTGTTGCTTAGGAACCCGCAACAGGGAACTTGATGTGCTTTAATTCCTGCCCCAAGGTTCTATTTTCAGTTTGCGTTGCCCGATTATTAAATATCAATGGAGTTTAATGTTTTCAGAAGGGAGTTACCTCTGACCATCAGATGAACTTCGTGTTCTTGTCCCTATCGATTATAATGATTCAGTCCTTCAATGTTGGCGATTTTTCTAGAGCAAGAATTTTAACATTTAAAATAATATTTGCAACCGAGCCGAAGGTGGGGTCGCTCTAAACAAATATATTGGTCACATAACAGCCCCAATTCTCCGAGACTATTTAATATAGAAGCCTGAGGGTTTTCGCCATTCCATCCATCTGATAGGAGATTCATTTTGATTAAAAAATATTGATGACCCAGACTATTCATTACGATTTTTGAAGCTTAATAACTCAGGAACTAATGAAGATATAAATAGGAGATTTTCACCAATCGATAACCCATCATTTTAAGATTTATTACTTATTTAGAAAGTCTGGTAGCTTTTTTTAGTAAAAGAATCATAGAGTTTTTCTAATGTAAGTCATTTTTAGTCATCCTTGCTCATACGAATATACTTCGCTACATTCATTGTTTAAGTAAAGGAGAATCATATTCTCATTTTTCTGTAAAGACATCCTTTTCCTGGTGAATTATTCCAATACAATGCTGAATGATAACATCCTAATTAAAAATGCAAAAAACAGTTTTAGCAAAAATATAGTTAAATTGGAAGGAAAAACTTTCGTTTGTAATTAATTTTCTCCGTTACTGAAGATATCAAGTATTGGGTTCCGAAAAATGTTACTGATATATGCTGTAGTGAAGGTGGGAAAACGGCAAGATACTAGTTTCTACATATCAATTATAATACTATGACAATCTTGTGAAAGGTTCGGAAGATGCACACTGTTGTTATCAGATTGTTCGAAATGAAATTTCCAATTTATACAAGCAATATAAGTTTAAAAATTCATAGGAATATGTATTTATTCAATAACAATATTGCCCCTCAGTTTCAACACACTTATTTCACTTATGGCAGTTATTCATCTATTTGCTCCAAAGAGAATTATTCATCCAAAGAATCGATACGTTTATTGACGGTATGTTTAATTTTCTCTTGGTTCGAGAAGTTACTGCCTGTAAGGAAGAAATCTAGATGCCTGGTAATCAATGGCAAAATGCCAAGATGAATAGGTAGGGCAAAGCAAAGTCACTATCTTTAAATGATTCAATTTTAATAATATCATTTTCGGGCAATTGATACTTTCCCGTTTTAAAATTACCACCGTTCCAGTAGCAGAATAACAGAGGATGATGACGAACTAACCCTAACACTAACCCTGAAAATAAAACCGTAATATAAAAGGAAAAAGTAACAATTGCCCATTTTTGTAACTCGAGGGTTGACACTAACACACAACGGAACTATACCTTTTTTATTCACCAAAGGGGGCGCAGTTTGTTTGTATTCAAATGCACTATTTTAGGCTGGATTAAATAGCCAAGTGCTGTATTCGTCACTTTGAAGGAAGGAACGGTTTAACAAACCATTTCTGTTCCATGAAACTCTCATCATAGAATTCAAGGGATGATAGCATGGTTTTGCTTAACGTTCCAACTTTTCATCGACATCTTAATACAGGGAAATTGTCAGACTATTGTAAATAACCCATTTTCTATCATATGATATGATGCAAACATATTAGATTCTTTCTGATGGGCATGAAGAAAGCAATAAGTAAAAGATATTTCTTATTCCTCATTCAAGAACGAGAAACGCTCGTCAACGACTTCACGTCGTTCAAAATGATACAGAAAAGTTTGCAATAAGCACTTTAAAATTGAGGGATTTTTTTCATCGCAGGTTTTAAATAATTTTTGTTGATCAATCGTTATGATTGACTCCATTCCTGGATTTCTAAATTGAAATTTTCGCTCAAAAATTTTCCTGTTTGTCCAGGAACAGCTTTGTATTTAAATTCGAAATATATATTCCCTCGACTCCATTCTCACTCAGTAGAACAAGAATTCAAAACCTTTTCAGACTAACCTTTAAAAAGTTGAATGAATGGAAACGGGATTTTTACAGAAGAATCAACAACGCAATTTTCCCTTGGTTGTGAGTGTTATTTTCTAATCGCTTGTGAGTGAAAATCATAGAAAATGGCTAATATCCTTTCTACGCTTTTGTGACCAGGACAAAGACTCTCTGAAAATTACCTATTTTTTTTATTGAACAACGGGTGAATCCACATATTTTTCTCATTTTTCAGTTTTTAAAATAAATCCCATATTTTGGAAATAAACAACAATTGAATCGAAGTTATCATATATTTGCATTTATGTTATACAGAAGTGACTGCCAAAGATTTAGAAGTGAGTGGTTCGAAATCTAGGATTGTACTGTGATTTACTTCAACAAACAAGAGCCCAAAATATAATTTCTGATCATGTTCTTGTTATATGTCCCTTTGTAGTTCAAAGTTCAGTATATGGAGCACCCATTCTTCTCCTTTGAATACGCTCTAATGTTTTCGTCGAAATTATTTGTTTCCCGTGTTGCAACCACATTTCGGTGAATCTTTCAGTCGTACAATCACTAAGGAAAAATAATGGCCTCGTTCTTTTACAGAAATATGTGGCTACAGAAAATGGTAGTATGAATACCGATTGGCTTGGTTCATTACCAGCAACGCAAGCCACACAAGATTTTATCATCAGCAACCTGTATAACACTGGCGGTTTCATACTTATACACCGAATTGGCCAGTACATTAGCCACTATATTTTGTTCACAAATCATTTTTTCCTGTGAAAGAAAAGAGACCGATCTTTCTTACAGATTGAGCACCCGTAGAAAGCTGCAGAATAGATCAATTTAGACGATGTGGTTACAACCAATCCAGTATGAAGAATAAGTTCACTAGTTCGGACAACTCTTGAAATTCTAATTCTATCTCAAAATTAGAGACAGTACCTAGGATTTGAAAAAGAAATTCTGCGTCTAACTTTCTTCAAGCACGATTTACTTGCAAATACGATTAATCTTGGAAGTGAGATATATGAAAGAAATAAACGATATAGATGCTTGTTCAGAATATTTAAAGCAATTCAAAGACCGTTCTGATAGAGGAGTTTTATCGAAAGTTAAAAACAAATACAAATATCTGTTGAATAGCGAGTGAAAAGGTTAAAATATGGATGTATTAATAAGGGACGAGATTCATAATGAGTTTGGACTTTCCTTTTTATTTTCTTATTATTGGGGAATTGTTCGAAACTCAATAGAAATCCTATTCTGTTTATATTCGATTGAATTTACTCTGAACCAGTTTGGAAAACGGATGTTCCGACTATTGCCTCTTTCTAAATCATTGAAGTTCATCTTACAGAAAGCAACATTTCACCTAATGCAGTAACAAGAGAGAAATAATAGTTCATTACCAAACAGATTGGTGCAATTCTTTCGTTCTATTTTCATAGACGTAATTTCGTTTTGTTGTGCTGCTATCCTTAAATTAATATCTCCTCTCTGTCAATGGTATATCATCATTCTATTAACATTTATATAGCATCGGGTTGTTTTGAATATAACAAATGAATATCAGGTGGGAATTGATTTACAATCCTGTAAATGTATTTCCACAAGTTTTATTACATATAATTAAGTAATATATATTCTCGAATTTCAATTCTTTTCGTGATTAATATTAAATAATATATGATAAGCTTGATTCCCGGATACAGCATGTGGTTATGTAGGCACATCAAAAAGTCTGTAGCCTAATAATGAAAATGCATTTATTTAACACGACAATAATTCATTTTTCAATATTAACTCATTCCTTGTTAGTGAATTGAATTAGTGGTGAATATTCGACACATTGATTGAATATTATACGGCGAAACTTTCCGATCAATATTGAGGCTGCGGATTCTGTGAATACTATTGGATACTTATTAGTTATAAAATGTAATCAATCTGAAGAAATTACATTTGATATTCAAATTCATTTATCTTGAGTCTGTACTAAGAATATTACCAAGTCGTATCAAATCCTTAGAATTCAATAGAAAGGTCAATTGCTTATTTCATATACATAAATACTGTACATTATTTTCTCTCCTTAAAGTTTCATTACATATAATCAAGTAGTATATATTCTCGAATTTCAATTCATTTCGTGATTTATGAGATTTCTTTGAAAATTAGCAAAACTTTGTATAATATTGATAAGCATTCGATTACATTTGAAACCAGCTGAACATAATTACACAGAACAAACTTTAAAATGAATTATATATACTAAATATGAATATAGACTAAGATGAATTATATATACTCATTGAAATAAGACAAAATGTTTTTTTCTTTCATTGTTGAAGTTTTATTCATAATTCTTAATCCGTTTTGAAGTTGACGATTGACTTTTATACAAGGTAGAATTATTTGGAGGGGTAATTGAAATGTATAGTTGGCATAATAAGAAAAGGGTCAAAATGATTGTCCTAATATTAATGAAGTAATTTTCCAAGCAGAAACATCATTGTTAAAAAATAAGTGTCCACCATCGAAATAATTCAATTCACTGACATTCCTGAATGGATAAAAGAGAATGACATCCAAGAGGCTTACTCCGAATAAGATACTTGTTTTTATAATCTTCGACAAGGGTTAGTAAAGTATTCACAAAACAGAATTAGAAGACGACAACTATTTGCCTTATAATTGTATATGATGAAACATCCAAAGGATAGATGTATAAATGAATTCTTAATGTTTGTTATGTTATGCTGTTTAATGAATTTGCATTTTAATACCGTGCTTCTGAAAGTCGCAGCTCGGTCTTTCACCGATATATTTTCCATTTTAGTTTCTTTCCCCGAACTGAGTTCTTCCCCAAGTTAAAATTCCTCCTTTTTGAGCCAAATGACTTCTGTTCAAGAAGCACTGGTCTAATATTCAGTGACATGCTGGCAAAACACGATATTGGATCCAAACATAAAGACTTATCAACCAGGTAAAATGGAAAACCACAATCTGAATACAACATTTCTTATTGAAATAAGTCAACGCAAAATGCTTTTTGGCAAAGCATTTGGTATAAATAGAGACCTTCCGAAAAGCCAATATGCTTGAAACATAGAGTATACCAAAGAGCAATGTTAGGAAAAACTCTTAGCGAAAAAGATCAACATGGAACCAAGAAAGGACCAGGATGAAGGATATTGTACAAATAGTTAAGCAACAAAAAAGGCGATGGGAAAGGTACTTAGCAAAAAAACAGGACAACAAATGGAGCAAAGGACCAACCAGCTGGTGTCCGTGGGACAGTATACTTCATCGGATGATATAGAAAAGTTGATATATGGTAGCATTGGTGATGGGGAGGCCTTTGTCCACATGTCTAGCTGATGCGAGGGGGAATGGAGATATTAATTTTCAGGATGTTCCAGTGGATCAATCAAAGATTATTCGGTGCTCTGGTATCTGGCCTAAAACTTCTCGTCTTCTCAAGTAGATGTCAGACGGAACTTTGATGAGTTAGCAGTTGGTGAACACTGTGAATTCGTGGGAAACTCTCAATCCAATTGAGCAAATATACTCTAAGCTTGCTTTCAAGTTCCCAGAATCGTTTTCATTAATGTGGACTGCAAAAGTTGGAATAAAGAACAAGGACTTTCCATACAAGATAAGCTCAATATCTCAGCTCAACCCAAATCCGTATCAACTTCAGTTGCATAACCCTGCCCGAAAAAAAACAAAAAAAGAATTTACCAACATCCCAAAATTAATGGCTATGGTTCATAAAACATCAATCTTTGTAAGTTTTTTTTTTCTACCATCATCATCATCCCTCATTCTGTCTCTTGCACCAAGACAAACTTTATCAACTTTCTTTTCTATTCATCATCGGTCGTTCAGCGTCCGTTTTTAGACATAGATCTTCCTTAAGATTCCCCAGGCCTCTCTATCGACGGTGTCACAGAGTATTTTCTTGAATTGTCTAGTTCGTCACACCTCCTTATTTTCAGTCAACCACAGTTTGCATATGCTCTCTGGGGATCCAAACGAGCTGTGATGTCCAGTGGTTGTCAAACATTCTTGCAACATGGCCAGCCCATTGTCATTTGAGTTTTCTAATGGACTCTATGATATCTCCAACTCCTGTCCTTTCTCTAACATGCCGTGCTGTCTTGTGGTCTCCCCATGTGTGGTTGACCGTTGTATGATTCCAACTTTAAGAGGCGATCTTTTTGGGTTTTTTTCCATGTTTCAGCTTGATAAGTGATTAGGGGGGAAGACGCATTAGTTGTAGACCATTCTTTTGAGGACTGATAATTACAAAATATATGTCTGGATACCTAGAGAGGTGGTTACATAGTCCCGTCATTCATCGCCTTCGCGGGATCAAAATCCTTGTAAGCAACTAGAGAAGTGGAAGGTGAGAGTACAGACAATCTTTTGAGACGATCATTGGTTTTCATTGTCAACTATATATTGAACCCTTTTTGTTTATTGTCAAATTTGCCCGCAGCATCAAAATTTTACTGCGAGGAATACATTTTCTTATATGTGCTCCTGCGAAACTTCGAGGGAATACACTGATCTGGACTCGGCTAAATTTAAAAGCAGGCCAAATTTCTCGAACATGTCAAGCGGAATTAATTCACCAAGCAGCGTGACAGTTGCTGCGAGCTGTATTCTTGATTTTCGAATGGCAAAGGCAATTTTATTCTTCTATTGTTTGAGTCTGATTTTTCTCTACATCTGGCCTGAATGTTATTCACGCACATTAAATGTTAGAATTTAATCATCGAACCCAGATCTTCGATTGAGGTACAGGTCAATGCGTTGACACCATTTCTCATCGAGGGTCTACTTTTACTAAATCATTATTTCACGACATGAGCGTAAAACGATTTTCCATTCTATCCGAGAGTAGCGCGTTCCTATTAAACAATCTGTAATCCGTAATGATACCAAGCAATGAAACAATTACTATTAATTTATACGGGAATTTCTTCAGCGTTCCCAGACTCCCAAAATAATTTATTTTCATGTCTGCTTGCTTTACGCTCCGTAATGATAATAACATGGTATGAAACGTATGCAATGTTTGCTGGAACAGTCTTTAATAAAAGATACGTGTGTGCAATTTGCTCGGACGTTAGAATTTAGATTGTAGATCGAATATCTTGGAAGCACCCGAAGCTTAAGGGTTATCCTTACCTTTTAGTTTTTTTTCTGAATGTAGAAGTCAGCGTCCATAGCAAGCTTCAAATCATCGTCTCTTGTCTCACTGACGTCCCCTGCGCTTATCTCTTCATCTCACATCCACCAAAACACCTTTTCTACCAATTCAACCAATTTCGCTCTTGACACCTATGTATCTCCATAACTGAGCGAAATGAAGTCGTCGAACGAACATATCCGGTGACTAGAAAAGTCTAACTCATGGTACCAATCGTGTGTACTGATTTTGACAATCAGTTCCCTTACAAAATTAAAATCCACTGACGGAAAAAAAACTACTGAAGCTAGAGCCATTATTATTATCTCGTATATTTGAGATACTTTACGTACGCGCACGTGTGAGTGTGTGTGTGTGTGTAAGTGAGTCTCCATCTTTCCCCAAATGGGGCAATATATCCTGAAGTATTGAATTAGGGTTTCCTTAAAATGCACTGACATCAAGAATAGATCAGAGATCGCACTGCTATAAACGTAGCGGAAAGCCATTTCATTTCAGAGATTAATATTTTTCCACGGGGAATCCAATAGTATTTTATTGTGTCAGATATGCCTTCATTAACAACAATTCTGGACGTATTGTAGCTACGTTTCAGTCTGAGCAACGCCGAGAATTCTACTTGTTATCGATAATCATTGATTCTGTTTAAAATCATGATACTAGTTTAAAATGTGTTTCTTTTTTTTCTTCTCACAAATATCAAGTGGGTGTTATTGATATCTAGTATGGAGAGTGGGTACCTCTGCTATTTATACATCCATTATTAATAACGTGTATTAATATTAAAAGATAGGGCATAATTTCGTCGTCTATTTTACATCAATGCTTATCATTTACCGCTTGCTAATTCGGAGTTTATTTGTTATAGGCCACAGGCAATACGTAGTTGTTTCAATTCATGTATTAGACATTATAACTCATGACGAAGGCAATAGATTGAACATGGGGTAATGAAACTATCGAAAAAGAGACAGCCATTTACGATCTATCATGATGTCGCTTCAGGCAACAGGCTATAGAAATAAACCATCTTAACGGCACATTTTACAGACCTCTGATTAAGAGTTGCCTGCTCAACATTTGCGCACACATGGATATACACGCATACACATAGGAACGTATAGTCATTCATGATACCCATATTGTCTTACGATTAAATATACGGGCGAAGATAAAGCTATCTACGATATTGTCCTGTTATATTCGAATTCAATTAAACTTGGGTTTATGTCCTATCTTAATTGAATAAAGGTTGCAGGATTACAGTTGTAAATTAAATATCGAGATTTCAATTTAACTCACTGACAGGATCTTTTTTTGTTTTGTTTTCCCTCTTTCAGTTGATTGTCTTTTATTTCAATCAATTCCAATTTAACCTTCTACGTGCCAACGCTTGGCTGCAGACGGAATTGTAAATTACTCAAAAATTCGTTCAATTATATTGAAAGTGAAATTTTCTTTCCAATTTTCCGATGAAAAATCTTGAAGCATTTTTTTTTATTTTTTCGTAGTATTCTAACCTTAATTATTCTATATCTAAATGTTTTTCCTTTTTATTCTTTTTCTTTTTTTTGTATTTAGTAACTTTTGTTAATTTGTCGAAGAGATTACATTACGTGTATGAGGCACAACCTGCATCTTTTTTTTTTTTTTTTTTACACTTGTAAACTACACAAACCACATCCTGAGGGAAATACAACATCAAGAAACAAAGTAAATAAGAGAATAAATAAAAAAAGCCAAGTTTAAATAATTGCTGGAGAATCGCGCCATAAAAGCGGGACACGTGTACGGATGTATTTATACATTTAAATTTAATAGAGAGAACGGGGAAAACAGGTCGGGTTTTACGAACATAGAAAAAGATAAATAAACAATATTGTATATATTGTGAGACAATCAAATACGTAAATGGATATGTATTTTATCGGAAATGTTTATATACACATTCTCTTTTTATGATCTCAATCCCTCCTCTCTTTTTTTTTTTTTTGTGATGTATAAACTTCCACAATGTTTGGAACGGTCCCCTTGACTGAGACAGTCGCGTATTTCTTCTTGCTCAAAAAGCTAGAATTTTGAATGCTGATTTTCAAGACAAGCCGGTTTCCTTCTCTTAGGATATTGGCATAATCATTTTAATAAGTACTTATCCCAGCCTCTGCAGAGCAAATATCCAGAAACTAAATAACATTTCGCGAGGCAAAAAAAAAAAGAGATGTATTTGAAAAACATCAGTAAAATATGTGTTTAATGAGTAGGAAGATGAACCAACAAAGGACTACCAAGTGAAGGAGAAGGAGAAGGAGAAGGAGAAGGAGAAGGAGAAGGAGAAGGAGAAGAAGAAGAAGAATAAGAAGAAGAAGAAGAAGAAGAAGAAGAAGAAGAAGAAGAAGAAGAAGAAGAAGAAGAAGAAGAAGAAGAAGAGAGGAGGAGGAAATAAACGAATAAGAGAAAAAGAAATTTAAAAAAAACAGAAAGCGAGAAAGGTGAAGAATTAAAACAAGGAAGAAATTCTTGTTCAAAAAGAATAAAAAAACAGGTGTAAAAGAGAACAAATAAAGCCAAATTACACGATAAGAACAAAAAAATGGTATAAACACATATTGAAGGGGTGGGGTTATATAAAAGTTAAAGGTCGACCGTGGCTGTATAGACAGGTGGTAGGGACGGGTAATCTACCTTGTTTCACTTTACTTGTGGTCTTGTAGTCATGGTAGCCGGCGGCAGCTCCTCCTCCTCCTCTGCGCCCCATCCCCCCATCTTCCGGTGACGACAGTGAAGAGCTGATTGAGGACGGGGTGCCAAATAAGGAGAACTCCATAAACAAGCTCCAAGCTTTTGCCTGCCTGCCTACCTGCCTCACCAGCATTTCCCAGCCAGCCGAAGAGGACCCTGTTATCGCAGAGACGTTGAAACCATTGGAGCGTACAGTTAGCTCCTCGGGGCGAATCTCTTCTTATCAATCGAGGAGGGAACCAGCACCAAGTGACAAACAACATCGAAATGGTCATAAAAAGCTAGAGAAACATGCAGGCGGCACAATATTGGATAGTTAATCATTTTTCCCTAATTTATTTAGCTAGCTCTTCTCGCCTGAAGGCAGACAACGCAATCAGAGACACCTTTCGGGACTCTGACGCTGTCTAATAACAGTATTTAGTTAGGACTTGCTTTATTATTTCTATCATCATCGGCATCTTTATTGTTTTGTTGCTTTTGTCATCATTATTTTCATTGTTATCTTTACGACATTATTGTTAATATTGACCTCAGTATTAATGCTGCCCCTGATAACATTATTATTATAATTTAGATAGTTGTCCTTTCTTTTTTTTCAACAGTACTATCTGTCGGATTATTATAATTATTAGTAGCTGGTTTTGTAAACCTGTGATCATGAGAGAAGTTTATTAAACCAATACTTGAAAACTTTCATCTACTGGAATGATTCTATCTTCAGTATGATTATCATATATATTTTATCGAGCATGTAGTCCATTAGGGTCTTGAAATATTCATCCAGAAGAATTTCCCGGATATTCTTCCAAAGTCCAGAATTTCAGCTTCCACCAACCACTACACAAAAAATGTTGCATATATATATATATATATATATATATATATATATATATACATATATATATATATATATATATATATATATATATATATATATATATATATATATATATATATATATATATATATACATACAGAGAGAGAGAGAGAGAGAGAGAGAGAGAAAGAGAGAGAGATGGGGGAGAGCGAGAGAGAGAGATGGGGGAGAGCGAGAGAGAGAGAGAGGGGGAGCTTTTTTTCTTCATATCGTTACTACGATCATAAATGAAAAATCGAAAGCAAACCGTTTTGTTTTCCTTTTTTTCTCGTTCCGATGCCTTTTTTCACATCGTAGCATTTGCTTTTCTTTAACATCGTATAAAGCATTCTAGCTGCTTTCAAGCACAAAATCTTGCCAATGTCTTTATATCATTTAAATGTATGGCTACAATGACAGTGACCAGGAAACGTCCTCTTTTTTCTTGAATGGTAGTAACCGTAATATATACCAACACAGCAAATCCTGGTCATAAGGGAGAAATGATCAGGTTTTCATCCTAGCCTGGGTTGCATTTGAAGCTGGTAAGTGGAGGCAAGGTCCTGGCTTCACACTACCCACTGATTTACCTCTATGCAACTATTCTTCTCATTCGCTTTGGTCCTTTTCTCTACGAACGAAATTTCTGCTGGTAAGGAAAACATTGATGGCTAAGCATCAAAATTTACAATGTTTGATTAAAGTTTTGTTTAAGAAGGTTTCATCACTTAAACTAGAGATTGTGCATTAAAAATCTGGAAAAAGGGGATTACCAGCTCACATGTTTGGTTTTTACATAAGAAATGTCATTTTATAAATAGAAATTTGAAGGGTGATTTAAACAAAAAACAGTAATATTCAATCAAAATATGACCCATTTGACGCAATAACTTTTTGTCAACGATCTTCAAATAATGAAATACTATTAATATAGAATTCAGTAAAAACACAGATGAGTTAGACCGATGAAAATCTGGCAATGATGAGTCTAATATTTCATATTCAAGGAAACTGATCATTTTAAAATAGAGCTTTTACGGAAGGCTGCAGCCATGGATTCGTTTCAATTTTTAAAATTTTTCCTTTCAGTCAGATAAATAGTCTATATATCTTGAAGAATATATTATCATCAATATGCATAAAAAAAGAATAGTGATTAATTTTAAGAAAAGATTTTGTCCTTTTGGAAATCAATACTAACTACAAACCTACAAGCCTACTCAACTGAATCAACAAACTCTTCATAAAAGTCATCGCCAACCGAATCACAAAAACACTAGATGAAAACCAAGCTGGTTTTAGAAGAAGCAACTCGATCATAGACCACCTGCATTCGATAAATTAATTGAAAGAAAAAACAGCAGAATACAAGCTGCAACTCGCTGTGGCTTAATCGACTTCAAAAGGCCTTCAACTCTGCAGGAATCCCTACGGTTATGAAGGCCATCACTTGACAAGGTGCAGTCCCCGTATACGTCAAAGTACTGAAACATATGTAGTTACAGCTACTCCTTTATCGGGCTACAAAAAAAAATTGGAGCCCTTTGAGCCCCAAACATTGGTAAGAAAAGGTGATATCACCTCATCCAAACTCTCCACAGCCTTGAGATGATCTTCCAAAACCTAGACTGGGAGAACAGAGGAAACAAAATAAATGGCGAATATCTTAACAACTTCAGATTTGCACACGAAATCGCCCTTTTTGCAGAGAACCTACACAACCCCCAACTAATACTAAATAGACAAAACGAAGAGAGCAAAAAAGTCGCCTACACATGAACTTCAGCAAGACAAAGATCATGTGCAACAACCACGTCGGAAATAAGAACACAAAGATTAAAATCGAGGACACAGAACTGGATAAAGTAGACCACTGCATCTACCTGGGACAACGAATCTCTATGAGATCCTCAAAAGAAGAAATCAAGCAAAAAATCACTCTAGGATGGCAATCCTTTTGGAAGAGTAAGCTCAACCAACAAAAACAATCAAATTCCATTAATCCTAAAAAGAAGGACATGCAACCAATGCATTCCCCCGGTAGTCGCTCATGGAGCTGAAGCATGGAACCTAATGCACATGAAAGAATTATGTGGAGAGACCACACGACAGCACAATATGCCTTGGAGAAAATAGGAACCCGAGACATCATAGAATCCACCAAAAAATTCAAATGGCAATGGACTGGTCACGTTGAAAGAATGGCATACAACCGATGGACATCACGACTTACAACATAGATCCCCAGAGATTACATGACATGCACAATCGAAGCTGGCAGAATACTTGATGGAGGGACAAAGTAGACAAATTAAGAAGGTACTGAATCCGATACGCCCACGATAGAGAAGTTTGGCGAATCTTGAGGAAGGTTTATGTCCAACAACAAACGGTAAGAGACTGATGATGATGATGATGATGATGATGATGATGATGATGCTGCTGCTGATTGGCCTTATTCTAGTTTATCTTATTATTATTTACCTACATGTGTATCACAAGATCCGTATAAGTTTAAACGGGTTACAGGGTATTTACTAACCTTGGTCTAGACCAGCACAGTGATAAATGAGAAAAATTAAGTTGCTCTAATATTCTGAGTGGACAGGGTTTGTCTGCCTTGTTTGAAAAATCATCATTAGATATCTGGGTTGTTACCTCGGCTTTTTCATCAATCAGTGCAATCAATGACATCAGATATCAAAAGAAGCATGCTATTTAATACCATACAAATTGGACTATCAGGTGAAAACCCTTAAATGATAATATTTGAAAGGAAATAGTTCATTTATCATGTAAAATCATGTTTTTCCGGGTGTGAAACATGTTAAATCTTTGTGTTCATGACTAATGTACTATTATTACGAAATTATTATTATTGTTATTATCATCATTATTATTAATATCATTATTTACAATTTCACACCAGTTGCCTGGTGGTTACTGCAGGAGTTTGAGTGACAGCGAATCTCCTCAAGTCTCCAGCCTTCCTCTCCACATTCTCCTAGACCACAGCAATACTGTGGTTTACAGTTTCAAATCAGTTGCCAAGTGGTCATCGCTGGAGGATGAGTGACAGTAAGTCTCCTCAGGTCTCCAGCCCACATCTCATCTCTCCCTCGCTTATGACGTCAGTGCTGTGGTTCTCATCTTCGCTTCCAATTTCTTTCCTGTGTTTGGCCAATGCGAACATTTAGTGTCGTAGACCTTATATTTCTAGTGCTTTTCTTAGTATCTGTACGGTTCCTAGTTGTGCTGTGGTCTGTACTGTCTCAATCCTTCTTTTTATTTCGAGCCCCTCCAGTCTTGCACTCAGTGTCTTTGGGATAGTTCCTAATGCGCCTATAATTACTGGTACTACCCTGACTTTCATGTTGCACATCTTTTTCAGTTCTCTTGCAAGATCTTGGTATTTTTCCAGTTTTTCTCTCTCATTCCTCTTTACTCTATGGTCCGGTCCTCTTGCCTGGATGAGGTGATCTGTTTGGATGTCTAAGTCCCAAACTAATTAGCGGTTTCCATTCTTCAGGGCTGTGTCTGGTTTAAGCTGGAACCACTTTTCTGCATGGTTAAGTCTCATTTGTTTACCCAGTTCCCGGTGTATCACTGCTGCTACTCTAACGTGTCTGTGTTTATACTCCTTCTGGGCTAGTTGACTACATTCACTAGTTATGTGGTTTATGGTCTCATCTCTTTCACCACACAGGGGGCACTTGCTGTTTGATAAAATTTGTCCTGAAGCACTTGTCCTGAGCTGCCATGATGAGCGATTCCGTTTCTCTATTCAAGTTTCCTTTTTGTAGCCATGTACATGATCTCTCGTCTGCCACATTCTGTATTCATCTTCCGAATTCTCCGTATTTTTTTTTTCCCATTTTTTCCTTGTTTGTTCTGCAGTTCCATTGTTTTTAACCTTTTGGTTGTTTGTTGCACTACTTTGGGCATTCTTCATGATGTCTTCACTAAATGTTTAGACATACTTTTCTAGATCTGCTTTGACTCGCTGGACAGTCCTCAATGCTGATGAGTCCCCTGCCACCTTCTTTTCTCTTCACGTATAGTCTATCCGTGTCATCTCTGGGGTGTAAGGCCCTATGCATTATCATTAGCTTCCTTGTTCGCTGGTCCATTGATTGGAGTTCTTCCTTTGTCCATCCCAGGAATGGCCCTGTGTATCTTACTGTCAATACAGCCCAGGTGTTCAGTACTTTTATGAGATTCCTGCTATCTAATTTGGTCTCTAATATCTTACTTATCATTCTAATGTATTCTCTGTCTATTTTCTATTATTATTATTATTCTCAAGTCTCCGACCCTCCTCTCCTAGTACTCGTAGGTCGCAGTAATTCTGCGATTTACAGTTTCACACCGGTTGCACAGTGGTTATTGCTGAAGGCTGAGTGACAATAAGTCTCCTCAGGTTTTTAGCTAACGTCTCCTCTCTCTTTCGCATATCATGACAGAGCTACAATTCGTTGCAGTACTTATATCTCCAGCACCTTCCTCAGTATCCGTGCAGTTCCCAGTAGTGCTGTGGTCTGTACGGTCTGTATCCTTCCCCTAATCCCAATCTCCTCCAGTCTCACCCTCAGCGTTTTGGGGACAGTTCCTAGTGCGCACACTATGACCGGTACTACCCTAGCTTTCATGTTCCACATCTTCCTCAACTCTATGCTAGGTCCTGGTATTTTTCCCTTTTTTCACCCTCCTTCTTTTTTACTCTATGGTCTGCAGGCACAGCAACATCTACTATTTGGCAGGCTTTCCTTTTTTTTTGTCTACTATTACTAAGTCCAGTCTTCTTGCCTGGATGAGGTGGTCAGTTTGGATGTCAAAGTCCCAGAGTAGTTTGTGGTTGTCATTCTCCAAAACTGCCTCTGGCTTGTGCTGATACCACTTTTCCACATGGCAGTGCATTTTCATACCAGTTACCTGGCAGTCACTGCTGAGTAATAGAAAGCCTCCCCAAGTGTCCAGCCCTTTTCTTCACACTGTCACGGTTATGCAGGTGAGGGTTTCACACCAGTTTCCTGGTGGATATCGCTGGAGGCTGAGTGATAGTAAGTTTCCTCCGGTCTTCAGCCCTCCTTTTCTCATCTCTCCCTCACCTATCACAGCAGTGCTCTGGTTCGTACCTCCACCACAGTTAGGGTGATCTTTTGTTGTATTTTTCGCTTTCGTTTTTTCCGTCCTCCTCTGCAAGGCCACTGCTAATGGCTGGCGTTGTAGATCTTATATTTCTAGCACTTTCTTCAGTGTCTGTGCAGTTCCCAGCATTACTGTGGTCTGTACAGTCTCAATCCTCCCCTTTATCCCTAGTTCCTCCAATATTACTTTCAGTGTCTTTAGTACGGTTCCGAGTGCATTTATAATTACTGGTTCCATACCTTCTCCACTTCTCTCGCCAGGTCCTGGTAATTTCCAAGTTTTTCACTCTCTCTCCTTTTAATTCTCTTGTCTGCAGGTACGGCCACGTCTATTATTTGGTTGGTTCTCCTCTTCTTGTCCACGACTACTATGTCCAGTCTTCTCACTTGGATGGGGTAGTCAATTTGGATATCAAAGTCCCAAAGTAATTCGTGGTTTCCATTCTCCGGGACTGTCTCTGGTTTGTGCTAGTACCACTTTTCTGCATGGTCAAGTCCCATTCGTTTACTAAGTTCCCAGTGTATCAAAGATGCTACTCTATTGTGTCTTTGCTTATACTCCTTCTGGGCTAGTTGACTGCATTCACTAGTTTCGTGGTTTAAGGTCTCATCTCTTCCCAAACGTAGGCAGCACTTTCTGTTTGCCCGTGTTCTGTCCAGTTTTGTTCTGATATAGTTTGTTCTGAAGCATTTTCTCTGAGCTGCCATGATGAGCGATTCCGTTTCTCTATTCAGATTTCTTTTTCGTAGCCATGTCCGTGGTTATTATTATTCATTTCCACACCAGTCGCCAGGTGGTCACAGCTGAAGACTGATTGACAGCAAGTCTCCCCAGGTCACCAGCCCTCTTCTCCACACCCTCACAGTCCAAAGCAGTGCTATACTTTACATTTTCACACCAGTTGTCTGGTCGTTATCATTGAAGGCTGAGTGACAGTAAGTCTCCTCATGTCTTCAGCTTTCCTCTCATATCTCCCTCACTTATCACAGCAACGCTATGGTTTGCACTTCCATTTGTGGTGATTTTAGTTTTCTCCCCCGCTCCTTTCCCCTGTCAGACCGCTGCTAACAGCTGGGGGCCATAGAAATCATATTTTTAGCACTCTCCTCAGTATTTAAGCAGTCGGTAGCAGTGCTGTGGTCTTTATAGTCTCAAAGTCATTATCATTGTTGTTGTTGTCATTGTTACTACTACTATTATCATTATTATTATTATCATTATTATTATTATTATTTGGAATCTCACACCAGTTGCCTAGTGGTAACCGCTGGAGTTATTATTATTATTATTATTATTATTATTATTATCATTATTATTATTATTATTATTATTATTATTATTATTTGGAATCTCACACCAGTTGCCTGGTGGTAACCCGTGGAGTTTGAGTGACAGCAAGTCTCCTCAAGTCTCCAGCCCTCCTCTCCTAGTACTCGTAGGTCGCAGTAATTCTGCGATTTACAGTTTCACACTGGTTGCCCAGTGGTTATCGCTATTATTATTATTATTATTATTATTATTATTATTATTATTATTATTATTATTAATGATAATAATAATAATAATGATAATAACAATAATTATAATACTCGTCGAAAAATACACGGATATATTCAAGTTTCTATGAAACTATTCGAGAGTAAGGCGTTCTAATAAAAGCCTTCTGGGAGCCTAAATGGCGTAAAGCGAAGAAGCAATTACCATTTGTTTCTATGGTAAAAATGCTGTGTGTTCCCGTGCCACCTAAGTTGTGAGGATGGTATATCAGCCTGAGTCATCAGGAGTATTACTGGTTGGGGGTATCAGAGTCTCGGGTGTTGAAAAGTGGGACTCTGCGTGTGCACTGCCTCTATAACAGCACATTGCAAGATAAACACTGAGCACTAATTTCGCTTCCCACCTCGAAAAAGCGGAAAAGTGGCATAAAACAAACTTTTGAAACAAGAAAACTATTTGTATTTGCATTTTATTATGTGGATTTTTTTAAGAAACTGTCGTCCAAAGTTGATACTCGAAATATTAAATAAGATTATTATTATTATTATTATTATTATTATTATTATTATTATTCAATCATTTGTATTCGAGGCATCTGGCTCAAGAGTTCTTTGTTTCAACATCCACTTACTCCTCCTGGAGCGTGAGAGCGTCTGAGCCTCTTTCTATTTTCTTCAGGAATATGCTTTCGATCAAAACTGCTCGTTTTGTTCTCACTCGTCTCTATCACTTGCTGCGATGCTTGTGGAAGCGTCGACTCAAAGTTGTCGAAGCAAATCCAACGAAGAGCAGGTCATGTTCAGCATATCCAGCTGCATAAAGAACTTCTTTCGCTTGACAAAAACCTCTAGAAACTTGTCTTGTCCTGCCAGATCTAAACTTTAAAACTCAATACTTCAATCTATTTATTAACAATGATATTAACAACACTGGAAACATGGAAACTCTCTCTCTCTCTCTCTCTCTCTCAATATATACGTATGTATATATATCCATACATTCTTCATATGTTTGGCTCACTGTATTCATATATCCATACATAAATACGCTACTGTATATATGTATGTAGCTTGGTCTGATGAGGAATCTAGCTGCTACAACCAAGATTTGCTCCTCCCATCAAGCAGAAACAGCTACAATAAGTTAAATCAATAACCATATATGCTGGTTTGCAACAGCCAGATTTCTTTAATTTTATTGTTTATTCTATTCACGCTGTCTAGGCCAGGAGACACATTTCCCCTGTATTAACGGGCTGCTATTTCAAATAGAGTTCCAAACAATAAATCGCTTTTATAATTATTCTTTTGGTATATTCATTTCTTAATGATATCCACCGATACATATATATTTCTTGATTATATGTATATAGATGTATATAAATATCATTTATATATATATATATATATATATATATATATATACATACATATATATATATATATATATATATATATATATATACATATATATACATATTTCTTGATGCTATGTATAGATATATAAACATATCATTAAGAAACGGAAATGTAATACATACATAAATACAAACATATATATATATATATATATATATATATATATATATATATATATATATATGTACATATTCATGTACTCTCATATATGTATGCACACTCAAAAAACTGTGAATTGATTGATTAGAAGTATAAACATACATGCACGTGTATCACGAACTAAATCTCTCTATATATATATATGTATATATAATGTGTGTGTATATATATATATATAAATTACGTGAATTTATACGTACATGGAATATATCAACGGCATATGCACAAATGAGCACGTACAGTAAAAAGAGAGGGAAAGAGAGGAGAGAATATGTATATACTTATGCATGTATGATTATATATTTAAACATATATATATATATATACATACATACATATATGTATATATATATATATATACATATATATATATATATATATATATATATATATATATATATATATATATATACACACACACACACACACATATTCTATGCTCATGCAAGTGAACATGCATAAATATATAGATAGAGGAAATATATAAGCACCTGTACGAAATGACACTTTAATTCCGAGTTTTTTCATACATTTCTTCTTATTTTTTTTGAATATATACCAGATTTCCTTTTTTACGAATATGTTCGTTTTTCTCTTGAGATAAACTTGTACAAATGGCTTCCGTGCTGAATTACCATATTAATACGCTTGTCATTATATTGAACATGATATGATAATCAGCAACTGGCACGTTATTGCCAACAAATTGAGTTCTTTTCTTTGCCTGCGGCTCATCACAAGGCACATTCGGGGCTTGAATTTTTTTTCTTATTTTCGCATTTTTTTTACTGATTATTTGCTTTAGCCTCCTCTCCAAAATTTGTCTTTCCATGTTTTTTTCTCCCCCAGATCTCTTACAAGGAATCTCCATTTAGAGTTGTTTTACCTCTGAAAAAAGGGAAATCATGACAAAGGCGCTATCTAAAACGATCGCTGACCGCCTGAATTTTCACTTTGCAGGATATTTGCTGAACGCGTTTAATAAAGAAATGTTTCAAGAATTAACGCCTCAAGTAAGCAACGTAGGAAGCCATGTTATGAAATTTTTCAGAGAGAAAGAAAACATTTCTTTTGAGTAATCATTTTTTCAACTTCTCCGATGTGATAAATTTCTGATAGTTTATTTTTTCTATGTAGCATTGATATTAAATATTCTTTACACTTTACGATATAAAAATTATAGAGAACGATTTAAATTCCAGTTGATTTTTTGGTTGAAATTAATCATGTGCTTTTAAAAAAATGATCATCCAGTATCATTCTGTCATAAATTGCTATTTAATACGCTTTTTTTGCATTGGTTTTTAAAGTCAAGCTTGATCTGCAATCCACGAAAAGTGCTTTTGTATGTGTCTTCTAAATATTTCAGGAGATTTTTATTTAGATCACGGTTTCTGCATAACCATAGAGTAAAGGTTTTCGTAAAATGTGTTTACTCAACGAAGAATGTAGAGGGAAATGCAGTGCAATTTATACTTGGGAAGTAGGGTCTCATGATACGTAGAAATGTTTTATGCTCATCGTAACTAATGTCCCTACATTTAAGAAACAGTCAAATAACAGAGAATTTGAAAATCCAAATAGTAAAAGTGATACTAATTATGTTGAGAGGCAAGCATCTAAACTTTATGGATTGGCCAATTGAACAATGTATTTACTGTTCAATACCATTGTTTTTTCGATCCTCCCAGAATATTCCATTTTTCTGAGCAAATAACTGTTCTTAATACGTTGCGTAGTTTTCCAGGTGATTGAAGAATTTTCCATTAAGAAAATTATGCAAATACTGGAAAAATGATTATCTATTGATGTAATATCGAGTGAATACGGCATATATATGGAAAATTCCCATTCAAGCTGTTACAATTTTTGCCATCAAAGTCATCAAAGAAATCCGAAATTCATCGTTGTCCATCTACACAACTAAAAAGGTTTCAATGCTAGATTTGGATATTTAGATTATGATGACAATTTTGTACGTCTTGATTATTCTCAAGTAATGTTTTCATTAGATGGCAATCAAATTCAATTGATGTACCTGGCCGTTGAACATTGATTAGCGAGAAATCTCCAGCATGAAACCCAGCAAATCACTTTTAGCACATTCAATCACAGTCAATCCCACAAATAAATAATTTATAAGTTTTATTTAAGAATAGTCTCAAGGTGCAAGCGTAATGATAGAGTCAACAGCTGTGTGTAAACAGCTCGGATTGGTAAAGAACAAGCTCCAGGTGAGAGTCGAATTTATCCTGATCCATTTCTATTAGATCAATCATTGTCAACTATTATCAATTTTTGATAAGCATTCCCTGACGTAGACTGGCGATCCGAGTAGTTATTGATGGTAGGCAATGCTCCATCTTATAAAGATGATAATATTACAGCTACTATTACAATTAAAAAGCAATAGCAAAAATATAAAAAGTTCCTTGTCTTGATTGATTAGTAGTGTACTTGTTAACCCTGAAAACATCTGATTTCTACAAAGATAGGAAGCTTTCTATTAAAGAAGTCAATACGCAATTCTGCACCTCTACTTGTGCAAATGTTCATAGATTTTCTCCC